>OX463846.1:14790204-15273204 GCA_949825065.1 Odontocerum albicorne | reverse complement strand
AAACAAAGATTTGTTAGGCTCGTCCAGGTCAATGATGAAAAATAAATAAACATTCTAGATTGGTTAGGTCATCGACCAGATTATTGTTTCTGTGTGAAGTATTACCAAAAACTGCTTATTTTAAAAAATGTATCATCTACGAAATATTAATTCAATGAAATTTCGTTTAAGAATTTTATCATTGTGTCAAAAAATAAAAATAACAATCGTCTTCAGTTAATTTATTCCACTGTCAAAAATACGTTTTATTTCATTGATATTAATAACATTTTACGTGAAATAAATATATTTGAGAAAACCACAAAGTATAAAGAAGTCATAAACTTTCCATTTATGAAAATATTTTTTCCGTTTTTATTATTCGATATAAAAACGCCAAGTTCCAGGAATTTTATAATACTATACATTCACAATATTTGCAAGACATAAAGATACAACTTTTTCTATGCGTAGTACGTATCATGCACGTATATTGATTCTCTGATATTCTTAAATAAAATTCATCTCTAAATTTATATCCTACATCTTACATCTTATGTAGCCAAGTTTCTACTTGACATCAAGACACGGAAACTCTATAGAGTTATTAAACTCAAACATAGAGATCAAAACTCGTTAGATACTTTATTTTGCTCATATTACTGCCCTCTTTCCTTACATAAAATGCTTAATATTCGTTAAATTTTATTATATTAATAGTTTTTTGAGCTTCACAACTCATTCGGGACAAAAATACATTTAACCGAAATATTTTTGAAACATTATAAATAACATAAGACGCTTTAAGGTCAGACCACAGTTCGGCACTCCATGTCCTCCCAAATCAGACCGAGACTGGTGTAGAAAATAGGTGTCTAATTTGTCGAGTACCTTGCGGTTGATAAAACAGCGCAGTTCCTCTTCAACTACTAGGTGGCATCCTCAAAACGTTAAATTATATCATGGTGAGGTGCTGAAGATCATCCAAAAATAAACCGTTAAATTTATTATGTAATCGTACCACCTGATACCCATCATCCTCCTAAGATATTCATTTCTGTCTTATTAATAAGGGGCATGATCTAAGAAATGTTGGTGGTACAGACTGCAACTACATGTCTCCACTCTTCAAGGTCACTTGTCATTTGTAAAGCAGTGCATGGCAGTCAATTTCTTCAAGTTTGCTCCAGTAAAATCCTTCACCTAAAAACTCTATTTTCCTGACTTTCTGCCACTTTCTTTTCTTCCTAGCACACTTCTTATGATCATCAGTTTCTCCAAATTATCTCTCCCACGTGTAAAAATATGCCTGAAAAACCACAGAATACACTAGAAGCATATTGAGGACAATTTTACCGTCACTTTAGCTCCAGCAGTATGGAGACGTTCGTTTTTCTGGCGGTTTATGGGATTCTCTGCATCCGACATTGACACTGCACCTAAAAATAATGATTATTACACGTTTTCAAACATGTATATCCATGTTTCAGCGCCATTAAAGATTCTGGTTGATTTGAAAAAAAAAACTTGTTCGGACTATAGTATATTCCCATTGACATGGTTGGAAATTCTTCGATCTCTTCATATTATTACAGTCGGGCCATGACATTTTTTTTCCAAACTGTATTTGCCACTTTATATTATTTCCCAACCACCCATTGCACCAATGGAGGAACCATCGCTATCTTGTAGGATGTGTGACACATATGTGTGTACTCGCACAACATTTGCTTTTATGAAAGACTTGTACGAAACATGTAAATGTCTAAAATAAATGGGGAATGAGGAAGAAGTGGAAGGAGATAGGTAAATTTTAATTGATGAAAAGGTAAGAAGTATCAGAAATATGTATGTACGTAGACAAGGCGAAAACCATGGAATGGATAGCATAGAGACATGTTCTCTCTATATACATCAAAAGGGACGTGGCATATGTTTTTTAATATATCGCATTACTATTGTGTAAATAACAAGTTTTTGATTGACTCCACTGTTCTAATATATTGATTAAGATGCTTTGTTAAATTCTATTTTTTCACCCATGAGAGCATAATATGAATACATTTTAAGACAATGGCATTATTTGTTCATATTCTAAAGATATTACATTTTCTTACTGCAAAGAATAAAAGAAATCTCCACTGGTTCAAAATTTATGACATTTAATTTAAACGTTCCATAAACAAAACTTTCTCCACAGCACCAAAATGTATTTTATAAAATTTAAAACAACACAATCATCATAAAACGAACATCAAAGCTCAAATATTGAATCTTGAAGACACATCTCAAAATGTTTTCAAGGTTCTTTACTCAAATATTGAATCTTGAAGATCCATCTCAAAATGTTTTCAAGGTTCTCACTCAAATATTTACACAAAATCTTGACTAGACTGAAATAACGGTTTGTGACAAAATTTAAGCCAAAAAATCAAATACGATACAATATCAAGCTGAAATCTGAAGTTTTGAAAGTAAATGTATCATGAAATATTTCATTTTTCAGATCCCTTTCATGAAGTGGGTGTTTGAGTTCACTGAGCAGATTTTCCATTTATCTTTCGGGTCTAAAAGGGGGACGCATTTATCTCCCGTTTTACCGAGAATTTTGTCAACTATTTCATATTTTCGTTTTGAAATGCTTTCATCGTAATGAACAACGCACCCCCTAAAGTAAACGCATGCATACGCACGTCCATTCAAACGCAAATTTTTCATATGGAAAACTTTAATTATATTATGGATGGATATATGGACCTCTGACCTATTTGATGATTTTTTAACTATTTATTAATGCTCAAACTGATCAAAGTAATAAAAATAATAGCGTTGCGTAAAAGATGTGGATAAACAATGTATGATATAATAAGTATGTATGCTGACTTGCGTGGTTCAATAGATAAGGGGGCAGACTTTGAGCTTAGGAGTTGCGGGCCCAATTCCTGCTACTAAAAAATGGGTTGTAGTCTGATTTTCACTTAAAGCATCTTTAACATCTTGGTTGAAAGAGATTGCCAGTAAGCTCTCTAGTTTGTACTGTATACAACGAAAATGGTATTCAATGGTAAGGAATGAGGGCATTAGAAAATAATGTGGATTGAAACAAGATGCAGTAATGACAAAAGGAAAATTGATATGGTTCAGCCAAGTAGAAATGATGAAAGATGATTTTTTTTTTTATAGAATAATCAATATGACCTTTATAGTAAATTCGATAACTTTGGGAAAATTGGGAAAAACGTGACCAATTTATTCAAATTCTGAATGGAGAACGTTTGAAAGCCTTTATAATAAGGGGTGAGCATGTCTGATGAGGTGTATATATGTGGAAGAATATAAATAAGTGTGCAAGGATAGAATGAAGTCAAGTTCTGTTTTATCTTCTTACACCCAATAGGATCATGTCGTTTTATATTCTTAGTCCCAATAGGATCATGTCGTTTTATCTTCTTACACCCAATAGGATCATGTCGTTTTATCTTCATACACCCAATAGGATCATGTCGTTTAGTGTTTATGATGATATTAATTACGAGTACATAATTGATTAAGCTTCATCTTTGAGTTATGATGTCTTATTTCTCTTTTTGATGTAACATATATCATATGTGTCGAGTATTCATAATTTGTTAAGGTTTTGTATGTCAGAATGACAAAAAGTCAAATCTTTAATATTAAATATTGAAGAACTAAAATCTTGATACAATTGACGACCTCCGTCGCCATATTAGTAAGTCTCCTGTATTCTTTACCGAGGATTACGGGATTGATGCTCATTGGTTTTTGGTATTAATTTTGAAAAACGTGGGTTCTAGTCTGATTTTCACTTTAGACTTCTGTTATTTTTTTCTTGTTGGTTAAAATATAGGGTCTTTCAAATGGAGCGGTTTTTTTAATAATTTTTTTTAATTCTTGAATAAAACGCACAATTTACTTTGATTTCAAAAAACTTTATATTGGTTATTAAAGTATAATGTATGCCATTTAAACACAATAAACAATATCCGCCAAATGTCCACTTTTTGCAGCTCCAAAAATGTCCACTCTTTTGTCAAAATTTTCGATGACATTTTGGCATAATTGCGGTTCCAACTCACCAATAACGTGAATAATTTCGTCCTTCAGCTCAGTAATTGATTGGGGGTTATTCTTATAGACCTGGATTTTCATGTAACCCCAGAGAAAATAGTTCAACGGTGTCAGATCACATGATCTTGGTGGCCAATTAACATCACCGTTTCCGGAAATTACAATAGATACAATAATTCTCAATTTGACAAACAACGCGTTGTTATATTGTATACGACTCCATTTTTATGAACGCCATACAAAACACTTCTCAAATGTCACAAGACACAGGCAAGTTCGCGACGCCATCTGTGTTTTATCCAAAAAATATAAAAAAACGCTCTATTTGAAAGACCCTATATATTTCCATATGACGATAAACCTGCCAGGTTGTATTATATGCAACGAAAGTGTAATACAATATGTTTTTTTTTTCGTTTAGACAATTTACCTCGCTGAAAGTGCTTTGTGATATAAGTTCTTGAATAATAAAACTTCGGTGCAATATTCACACCGAGTATCCAAAATTCATAAGTTATGATTCGTGACTATTTCAATTAATATTTTATTGACATCAGAAAATATCAATAAAATATTTAATCACAAAGTCCATCAAAAATATTCCTCGTTATTTCAATTACGAGTATAATTTCAAAGGTTAATTATTTAGAATGAGTGTGTGTGTGTTACTATTATATTTGTATTTATAATGTAATAGCCAGAATTTTAGATTCTGTATTTTGAAACTAAAAAAAATATTTGTCAATATTTTATACGAGTTTTCTTTAACACTTCCCTTACTGTGCTAAAAAGTTACGCCAGTTACGGTGATGGCTACTGAGGGTACACTAAAAATGTATGTTTTAAATTAAAATTATGCAAAATCTATTAGTTTTTTTTTTTAGTTAGCTATAAACATCATTTTATTGTGTAATAAAATGTCGAATAATATAAAATAAGTGTAAGAAATGATAAAATAATAGTTGAAACAGAGAAGTGATATTTCTATACGAATATAATTTTCCCACTGCGTCGTTCGGTCTGCGCAACGTTCAGAATGCGCATGACTGAAAAGAGGTCTCCAACCTTTTAACACTTCCCTTACTGTGCTAAAAAATTACGCCAGTAACGGCGTTGGACACTGAGGGTACACTAAACATGTACGTTTCAAATTAAAATTATGCAAAATCTGCTAGGTTATTTTTTGTTATTAGCTATAAACATCATTTTATTATGTAATAAAATGTCGAATAATATAAAATAAAGGTAAGAAATGATAAAATAAGAGCTAAAACAGAAAGGCATTTCTATAAGAATATTATTTTTACGCTGCGTCGTTCGGTCTGCGCAACATTCAGAATGCGCATGCGTGATAAGAGATTTCCAGCCTTTTAATTTTTTTTCATAAAATTATACAATAAAATGTAGCGTGTATTTTTTTGGCAATAAAACCATAATTCGAATAAAGACAATAAATAACATATAAACAAAATATAAAATGAATATATAAATTCAAAAATCAAGGTTTTAGGGCGAGAAATTTATATAGTATAAACAAACACGAAATTCAAAATTATATATAAACAAACACGAAATTCAAATCAATAAAATTTATGCAATTTGGAAAATATAAACACTACAGAAAATTTGAAAATAGGACAAACATATCATATAATCAAAGTTTAATCCTGTGGAGAAAGTTATCGCAATTGGGGCATGAAACCACTTTTTTTTTACTCTATTCTACGTACTAAACACGCACGTGTTTGACAAATATTGCAGAATAGCCTGGTTTTTTTTCTCGAATGTTTTTAATAAAACCCACAACTTCCTCTTTTGAGGACCTCACGGGGTGCCAACAGGGTATTATTTACTAATGTTTCGGATATTGACTCGCCACAATATGTTAAAACTGTATTAAAAGCATCTTGTTGTTGCTATTTTTCCTTTTTAAGATATTGGGCATTGCCAATTCCAAACTTAACTCTCTTTTGAAATGTTTTCGGTGGTATTAATTATTTTGTTTCCACTCTGGATATTTGTCTATCCATAAGAGGTATGCATTCAATGCAGCCATATCTATAATTTCCATAAAAAGACGGAAAGGCCATCTTCTCGTTGACCTTGAGCAAGAGTACTCTCAAGTAATTTAGTCTCCCGTATCTACTCCAATTTTCGTATTATTATAATGATGTATAATTACTATAGTGGCTTTTGTTTTTCTGAATAATCAATTTCTGCATCATTGAATTGAGTGGATAATAATAATACTGCTTTATTTTTTGTGGTACACACGAAACAAGTATTTTATTTTCAGCTACTATGGATTGTTTTCTCTCTAGACGGTATAAATTCAAGTGAGATTACTCTTTTATTTTTTCGAAGCGTGCCAGTTAGAGTTAAACCTTTTAATAAAAGATTATCGGCTAATTTGATGGAGGTAATAAAAATACCTGTGGTTATCCTCCTGTTCGTGCCATACTGCAGTTGAACCATTTCTATAACTACTCAGTTACCTTTATTTATCTCTCTACGATTATTTATCATACCAGAATAAGCCTGTAAATTTGTTATGCGTCATATGCCGCCGCAGTCGGCAGCAACCCAGATTTTGATGCCATATTTACCAAGTTTAGACTTCATGTACACGCGAAATGAACAATTCTCTCTAAAGTTTGGCAAACGTTCATCTACAGTTATATTCGAAGATGGAGAATAATTGCTTTTGCACATATCCATAAACATTTTTGAAATCCACTTAATTGGTTCTAATTTATCTGAAAAAACCCTGATATCTCTCTTCTCGGGTTTCTTTATCATCAAAACGAATATGACTGTAAATATAGATGAATCTATCTCGAGACAGAGCTGTTGTGAAAAATGACTGGCAAAAGGGACTTTCACTTATCCACAATTCACTCAAAGATAGCTTTTGTGTTCGATTTCTGCCAGGTGCGAGCAATATTCCAATGAATTCATATAACTCGTCTTTTGATATTGGTTGGTTCTTTTCTGAATGAATTCGATTTAAATGACGATTTGTTTCTTAAACATCACTTTTACCACCTCTTCATTTACAAACAGACAACACATATCTTTTATGGAATGTACATTTATACTTGAATTTCTCAGTCCAGAATCTTCGATGAGAATATTTGATACCCGACCGATGCCTCGAAGATTGAGGTGGTACTCGTAATGAACTCTATTCGAATCCATGTTTTGATGTAAATAATATTTCTTCGTCTTCTTCACTCGTCTCCAAATCAGAATATACTTCATCCTGTACCTCGACAAAATCTTCTGATTCTGATATATTGCCTGTCGCCTTAAATTCCAAATCGCTATCATCGCCGTCGATATTTCCCGCCATCTCAATTATTATATTTTTGAAAATGAAATTATAAATAAAATGTACATTTATTATAAAAAGAGTAATGGTACAATATAACATACCAGATAAAAAATGATAATAGAAAAAACATACCAGATAAAAATTAAAAATAACAATCAGGATTATAAAACTGGTGACGAACCCCTGGAACGAACTGTCAAAAAAGAATGAGTGTTTGACATTTCGTCAATTCGCGATTTAAAATCATTAATTTCTGTTGAATTAACTATGAATGTTTTGTTTCCTAATGACATCATTCAAATCATAGAGGTTTCGATGAGGAATACATAAAGTATGAAGACCCTGCAAGCAGTATATTTCGAGAAATTAAATAAAATATAAGTCATGATCACTCGCTATCCATCACCGTACGGCAAGTGTTAAGAACTAATTCGTAGTGCTCGTTTTACAAATTTAGCACTTTTCACTTTTATGAGTAATAATTTGTAAATATATTCCAATTGATATACTCATGGCATGGAATACCGGACTGTGAACCGATCTAGATAGAGTACTTTAGTAATTTCTCTATGATTCTAATGGAAAAAAAAAGGATGTTTAGTTAGGTCAAGCTAGAGTCATCGATTAAGATTGGTTAAATTTTAAATTAAAATTGAAAAGTAAAATTTATCAAAGCGCCTAAAACGTATAAATTTATTCCACTTTCGTCACGTCATTAATGCCCAACTTTACTTACTTTTATTAAAATTATTAAATAATTATAATATACAATATATTTCAATTTAATGCAATCCTAATATGAATAAATTCTTAGTGAAAAAAAATACTTCGGTGGCGTTTTGTGATTTGAAAAGTTTGACGAATTGATTTGAAGTCAAGCAAACATTCCTAACATGATGTCCGATGAGATATAAATATATTTTTATACATTTTTTATGACCAAATAAATACATACACGTATGTTTATCGAAACATTGAAAATCAAATTTTAAAACCATTCTACCATACCTTGAATATTATTCGAGAAAAAAGCTACCCCACACTTAAGCGCGTAATGGATTTTGCGTGGCGAATATAATTTCATTCGTAGAAATCAACAAAGGGGTGTTAAAATAAAATTATTTTATGATGTAGAGTGATATTACAAATATGTTACCTTTTCCTTTTGTTTCCCTTGAATATTTTCATGTGATAAATTCGCAAACATCTCACCAAAATTTATTTCGCTGGGAAACAAAATCCAATTTGTAGAAAATTGTTCTGAAATCTCACATTTTTTAGCAATCCGTTTGTTTTTATTTATTTTTTTTATTTCATAAAGTGTCTGTGTTTTTGTCATATATTCACCATTTGTGACGGGATGCAAATATAGTGTTATTTGACTCCTTCATTTGTCAAGTTTCTATTATATTATTTTATTTCTAGTTGTTGAATCCTGAGAAAAACTTAAGATAGCCGGGATTTTTTTATCATTTTGCCCTTGATTTAAAATAAGATTTTTAAGATCGAAACGAGTAAAAAATTAGTCTGGACACGGTATGAATTCTTGACTATTAAGGAGTTTGTATTTTATCGTCCTTTAAGAACTTGAAGAATCAGACAGCTATGTTAAATAGTACACTGTGGTTATAAGAAAAATATTCACAGTTTTCTTAGCATATTACACTTGTTATATGCAGTACAACCTGGCGAGCTCATTACCATGTGACAATCTCTTCCAGCTAACTAGAAAAATGTTAAAGAAATCTTGAGTGAAAACTAGACTGGAATTCTTTTTAAACATATCTGTGAATCAAACACATAACCCCCGAGTTGGGAAACAAGCGTCTCGCCAACTAAGTCACAGAGATTGTTAGTGTTATTGTGCCTATCTTTACGCAAGTAATGAATCGGACGCCTGCCTTACGAATATACTATATACACCGGTTTATCGATAGGGAGAGACATAGTCTTCACCTGAACTGGGGCACGTGGAGTACCGGGCTGCAGACTGACCAGGATGGAGGATTTTTATGGCATTCCTATGTTCTTGATAAAAAGGAAAGATCGTTTAGTTTAATTTAGTATTTGTAATAAAATCGTATGAACTGAATTTTATATTTTTATGCAATATTCGCTCTCGAGCGATAATGTACTCGTAGCTGCCAAACGTAATTTGTTCTCTGTTTGAATTTTCAAGTTATTTAAAGTGGTGATTTATTAGATTTTTTACTATTTGGGTACTCCTGAAGTCGTACACAATAATCTATGACATTTATAGTCAACTTTCAATTGAAACTTCCTATACTTTTATTGCGTGATATTTCATGAATTGAAGATCTTTACTTTTTGCTTACGTTAGTTTTCTCGACTAGTGTTTCGATTGCCTGCCACAAAGTGTTAGAGATATGGCAGGTGTGTGCAGCTTTAGGAAGTACTTGAAGGCATATTTTTAGGAAGTCTAACAAAATTTATGATTATATTATATATGAGCGATATACCCATACACATATATGATACACTACACTCCACCTAAACCCGAGTATGTTACTATGTTATCACATACCGGAAGACCTGCATAGCTTTTTCTTGTAGTTCGTCATCCCTTGGTAAATTTTCTGTAGTTTTCTTACCAACTGTGTATTTTTCGTTATTTGGTTTCTTACAAAAGAAGGTTAATTTCCGAGTTAAAAAATAAACAAATGCAAAGAAATACCTAATCCAACAGACCACATCTACCACCTTCCTATCCGCATACAAAACTTAAGTGTTTATTTTTTAATGTTTTTAAATTGTCAATTACAATGGGTACGAATCCCAAGACACAGCACGCTTGAAGAGTGTATATATAATCTCTAAACGGCGCTATATAAATTGCCCTGTCATTGTTAATACTAAAATTGTTTGGCAATAACCCGCCATCGTAGCTCAGCTTTTATAGCTCGCGTTCTCGTGTAATAATTATGTAAACGATGATTCATGTAGGAGGTTTTTGCTATAAAGTTTACATCTGATTTTTTTTTCAATGTTTTGTAACTTTACTGTTGCTTGCATTTATATTTTGTATCACCTGCTTCAATGTGTCGTTTCTAGTACGAGCAATTGCCTTGTCAATTAGGGAAGATTACCTTATAAATGCACAGTCTTCCAATGTAAAACTTTTAAGAACATTGATTTTCCAATCGTTCTGTGTGATGGCGAAACATGAACATTGGAAGAAGAAAAAAACAAGAATATAGACACCTTGAAGATGTGGTGCTGGTGATATTTATTGCGTGTACCTAGGACAGCACGTACAACAAATTTAAATTTTCTGGATGAACTATAAATCGAACAGTGTTTGTCTTAGTGGTAAGGAATGTAATCAACAGCTCACTCCAAAAGTGTAATAGCAATGCTACGACCTTGAAAATTAGAAGTACAAGTTAATTTCTTGTAGATCAGTGGTGATCAATGGATTACCATTGATCACCACTGATCTACAATAGGCATAGCGAACT
The DNA here is from genome assembly GCA_949825065.1 of Odontocerum albicorne. NCBI lineage: Eukaryota > Metazoa > Arthropoda > Insecta > Trichoptera > Odontoceridae > Odontocerum > Odontocerum albicorne. Next base: position 15,262,323 of record OX463846.1, on the reverse strand, counting down.
ATAATATAAGAAGACCTTGTAAAAGTAATTTTTAGTATATAGGGGTAATTTATTGACATGTTTATTTTCTGTCTTATATAATATATTACTTACCTGCGTACTTATTAATAAACCAACTTAAATTCTCCCCATTGTTAAATACATCATATATTTCATTCTGTTATAACAAACTGTAATATTATCTAACGAACAAGCCTCTAATGTTTAATATAATACAAATGAAATATGTTTTCGTATTATAATTGAGATATTATACACCATTAACATTTAGCCAAATTGTATACGTACGTACATATCATCACACCGCCTTCCTTTCAGTGTAGGCAAAGATGAGAGAGTGCCTGACTTTCTTATCGTGACAAATATTTTTCCGCTCATTCACATCCATACACTTTCTCGTATAACTTCTACGAGTTCTCTGAATATTTTATTTCTTTCAAAATATAATTCACTTGATCCAACTATACTTTCCTTGGTCTTCCTTTACTACGCATCTCATTCACATTTGAATTGCATATTTTTTTACTAGTTTTCTTCATTTATTCGTTTTACATGCCAAAACCATCTCAAAGGGGTCTTACTTACGAGTAATACGAAGTGCATTTTTTCTTGGATTAAAGAGGGCTCAAAAGAATTGACCCATAGTCTAAGTGAGTACGGAAGTAGAAGCTATACATTATGTTAAGGGTAGTTGGATGACCTCCTTAATTTATAGATCCATGTATTTTTTATTACGCTTCCCTGCACACGAACTTGGATATTTTTTTAATTATTATAAATATTAATACTAACATTGCTTAACTGACCACAAAAGTTTTTTTTTTTATCTAATTTAATAATTGACTTACTCGTAAAACGATTCCTCTTGTTTGTATTATAAACGCTGCTTAAAAGATTTTTGAAGTAAAATTTAATATTTCTATTTTTATTCAAATTAATAAGCAATCATTATGGATATAAAATATAAATAAACAATTTTTGTTAAAAAACGTTTTGCAGGTTTTACGAAGTATTTTGTATTATAATGAATTTAAATCGTGTAATTAAGGTAGACTTAAATACAATTCCTATTATTTCTGTCAAGTTTGAAGTGTGTTAAACAAAATTATTCTCAAAAGTTCAAGAGGGAATTAAGGAATTTAGAAGTCAAAAGTCTGTTTATTTTATTCGCTTTCTCATGATACGTACTCTGGAATACTCTGAAATAACTTTATGAGTGTCTAATAATACTAATATAAGTGGGAAAATAATAGTGACAAATTAATTAAAACATGTTGACAAAATTGTTAAAATTTAAAATTTCCATACACAAACATACCATGGCGTTCTTTGGGGTAAGATGAGAGGTGAGATCTCCATGCATTTCTATTTATGCACTATCACCTCTCGTTTCGTTCATATATTTACAAACATTCATAAATCTCGCCATGCACACTTTCGTGTTGTTCAAACTTCTTGCCTATCCTTTCAGTTAAGATGTATTCAACTATCTTCTTTCACTCTTTTCTCGTTCTACATCTTCCTCACACTCCATTCAATCTAGACAGATGTGTTTGTTTCGTAAGTGGAGTATACCATATATGTTACCTACTGTAGCATTGAAGTCGCCAAGTAGAATAATACGTTCGAAGGCAGGAATCCTCCTGAGTACATTTTCAAGATTGTCATAGAAAGACTCCTTAACTTCAGCAGCACTTCCAGGGTGAGAGCGTAGGCAAAAATGTCATTGACGTAAATAATGTCATAAATTTGGTAGTGGAGAGCAATTTATTTGTCTAAAATATCCACTACGATCTGGTCAAGTTTTCAGCTAGTTTGTCATTCCTTTATAGCGATTTGATCACGTTTTTCAGCTAGTTCGTCATTCCTACACTACGCAGTTGGTTGCCATTTGCGGGATAGCTTCTGCAAAAAAATGTTTACTCAATGCAACTCTCACCAAGAAGACAAGTCTCACTGAGAGCAACAATGCCCACATTCACACGCTCGAGTTCCCTGTCAATATGGGACGTTGTGCTTTCCTGGTGAGCAGAGGTTAGACTCACATGTCTAAGAGTGTTTTTGTGTTCCAAGTGAAAATGGTGAAGTGTCTTGTTATACTCTCTCCCGGGTATCCAAATGGGAGGGTATTTTACCTTCGGATGATAATTAAGTTCTATTTGAACGATCCATCTTTATTATACCGGCTACGTATAATTATGTTAAGTTGGGCCGGTCACATTCCCGATCCAACTTAGACTGTAAGTCTAAGTTGGTTATCCTGCGGCACAGTAGGGGTGAGATGACAAGGCCGGCCACAGAGCTTGAGCTACCCGTGAAGGAGTCATTTAATTCTCATTTTATGTGAAAATATGTTTTCCCTTTGCGGATATCCCGCCAATAATCGGTCCTCAGGACCTCGTTAGTTTACTGACTGATGCACCACGTGCCGGTGAGACTAATTTTTGGGCTGCAGGGATAATTTTGTTGGTCCTTATACACAAACGTACTGTAGTAAGTTCCAATACAAATAAATAAAAAAAATACGTGATATACATGCCATCACGCCGTTTCCCTGCTGGAGTAAGAAAAGAGGACACAGCATAAGACTTTCCTGTATTGATACACGTAAACCTTCTCAAACAACTCTTACGATCATTTCTTAATTTTTTTTTTTTAATACAATCATATTTTCTGTGAGAGAAGAAGACGAAAGAAAAGTATGGTTGAATCCATTTGATTCAACCATACTTCCCTACGCCTTCCTCTATCACGCCTTCCACTCGAATTAGCACTGTGTATTTAATTTGTTAGTCTTTTTCATTCATTCCATCTCTCAGTGCTCTTCTTCATCTTACTTAAAACCTCAGCTTTAAGTTCACATTCATCCCTAATTACTCCATTCCTTATTCTGTTCTACATTGCTATTTCATGTAATCTTCTAAGTGTACGAATTTCTACAGCATTTGTGTGACTCCTTTCGGTCTTTTTCCGCGTCCACCTTTCACTCTTATACAGCAAAGTTCATACTAAAATACTCTTGTGGACTATCATCTTAGCAAATTTAATACTGTCCAGTTTGAGTAAATATGTTCAAGTGTCCCATTCACTTTTTTTCTTATCGCTACACGTCGTTCGATATTCCTCGTAACTCTTTAATCATCATACTCTCTTTGTGTAACAGGAGAAATCCATGCAAAGTGGAAAAAAAATTTGAGAAAATATAACCTAAATAATAAAATTATTCAACTTGAGCTTATCTTGAATTATTTACTTATACTTCGTATGTGCTTGTTCAATTTGTCCAATATATTTTTTTATAATTTTATTATTGAAACTTACTACAGTACGTTTCGGTGCTAGAAATTTCTTTTTAGGCCCGCGAAAAGGCTTTTTAATAAGTAATCCCAGGGTTTTGAGATTAATAGACGCCATATTTCCTTCAAAAGCAAAAGTTTTTAGGACACTTTGTGTGTAAAGGTGATTATGAAGGGATTTGAGATTTAAGCTTCGATTGTCCCGCTCACGGCTTATATTATTCAATTTCATTTGGAAATTTATAACGTTCGCACTTTTCTATTTGGATTTAGATTAAATAATTCTGTATGTGATTTCCATAATCTGAGATAATATTATTCAAATCTTTTTTTTACTTCAGTGTTGCCGTAATGAGATTTTATGCGCCGATTATAATTTTACTGTTGGAGATTTTATAAGATATTTGTTTTGGTCCATGCTCATTTCGCTCCCTCTTCCACTCTTTTATAATTATGTTTTCAAGAATCAACCTGTACAATTCCGTGGAGTTTTAGACGTATTTTTTAAATAAATTAAAACAACAGACATTAAATAATTTGTGAGGAAATTCTGTTATTGTTTCACAGTTACACCAATTTTTTTCGTTCTTGATTTACTATTAAGAAAAAGTAAAATAAAGTGTGCGTGGTGATCTGTCATATCTGTCAATCCTAAAAATATATAGGGAATGATAAGTGTGTACATATAATTATGTTTAAATTAAAGAGAAAAACTCGATCTTAACCTTGACATCTTTCCAGGGAAGAGCTTAAATAATTTTTGATAATCTCTTGTTCAAACGTTTTGTGTTATCCGTTGTATCTTCCGTGCCAAGATTTAACTTGGTAATACTGTATACTCTCAGTTAACTCTGACTTAGAAAATGTATTATTGAGTAACAAAATGTCTGCCTCTTATCTCCTAATTTAGACGATAAAGAAAACAAGATTTGTTCTCTTGGGAAGGTCTTAAAACAAAGCTAAGAATATAAATCCCTTTTAAATAAATTTGATACTAGAAACTAGTACTTACTCGTAATTCGCTTTGAAACAGCGATCCTCAACAGTAATATATGTTTTTCACTCAAACGCAGTTATATTGTATTGGCGAGTACCTCTACAAGGAACGTGTAATATAACAATCTAAGTTAGTGGCGAACTATTAAAATACGAGCTAACAACATTAATTAATTATATTGTGAGGTCAAACATTTTTCTATCTGACAAGATTGTAAGACTCGTCCCTTCCAATGACAGATCATAGTCCTATTCAATTATTGAGATTTGCAGTTTGAATTTATTTTATCTAGTATTATTTGGTTGTCCAGCAAGTAATTTCGTAGTTTTATATTAAATTTAAACGCAAACTTACATCAAAGGCTCGTTGAGTAACTCAGCAATTTTTCTCGATCAGAGCTCTAACATGACTTGGTCGACATCAATAGTAATCGACTTTCCAGAGCGGACACCATCTTCAAATGTCGTATTAGCATTACGGATTTTTAAACTTCATTTGATACACACGTATCGTTGCCATACACTGCATATTTCTGTTTTTTTGTTCGAGTCGAATTTTTTTTCTTTGTTGTAGCAAAAAAAACATCAAAAATCGAAAAAAAAAAACTCCACTTCGTCTCATCTCTCGTCTGCTTGTCTGGAAAACTCTGAAGCAACAATAGATCGATCGTAAGTAAATGGTGATAACGTTGAAAACATGTCTGTTTTTACGGCCCGTTGTGTGACGTAAAAACGGTAAAGTAACCTGGTTTTTTCCTATCTCAAAAGGAGTGGTGCACTCTGAATAAGATCATGTGTGGCATAGCCCACACTACGTATGGTTTGCACAAGTGAAGTTTAGCAGAATTGTTTTTTGCGAAGAGATCCAGAGCATAGACCACACCGTAAACAGCTGTCTACTGTATGCATTTTTTTGAACGCGTGCAGGAGCTACATTGAACGCCTGGATGAAGGGGCCATGTGAGGACCACACGCAGAAGAAGAAGACTGATATGATTTTGCATATACTACGAGTGCAAGATCAAAATATGGATATTTAATAATAACCTTCTTCTCTCTGGTCATATCGCTTATTATTCAGTATTATGACTTCTATGACAGCTCTTGACGATTCATTTATATCCATATGTAACATATACTTTATATCACTGTCTGTACTTCGGAGATCAGCAGGTGAGGGTAAACATGTCATGTCCTCTACTTGATTGGTCTAGCGCATCAGTGATATTATATTTTTGCGCTATGTATCACAACACAACCTTTTCAGATTGTGTATTTCGGCGTGATGTGTCTAAAAAATTTGATGACTAGTTTATTTCAAATAAACCAACAAAATACGAGTATGTTATGTGGGTGGGTTAATTTGCGTTACGATGGTTTGAATATGTATCTTCGTTTAATCAAAGCTGATTGTGGAAGTTATAGCAACACTTTGCATTTTCATGTTTATCGATAAGCAGTATTACATCATATATCCATGTACAAAAAATACCCTTCGTCTTCAGAAGTTTTAATGGTAAAATTTCCACGACAGCATCCATCTATGACAGTGTGATGCATCCCATGGTCTCCTGCAGAAAGTCATAAGGCTGTGTCGCTTGGCTGCTCTCTTATCTGGTTTCCTTGAATGGGAAAACCGTAATGCACTCGGGGTGAGGGGGAACGATCTCTGACATTACAAGCCACCCTAAGAGAGAACAGCTTTTGGAAAAGAGCCAGATGTATTAATATTTTTGATATTTATACGCCTTGCACCCTGAAGTGTATTTGAGCGTTTTGCGCACTTTTATTATGCAGTTGATGTTAAAGTAGATTGTACGAGTATTACATCCATTTTACAATGTCTTCCAGATTGCAAAATCAAAGAAACAGTATACAAATAAAAACAATTATTATCTTATATTGTGTTATACAAAGTGTACGTATTGTCACCAATAATTTAAAAAATGGCCAGTATCTTACTGAGAAGAGTTTAATTTAGCTCCATTGTTACTTCAAAATTATAAGAGACAACTCATTAGTGCGAGATTACACGCAGAATTAATCTTTTTTTTATTAATTTTTAAAAACAAAAAAAATGTTTTAGTTAGTTTGGTGTTTTTTTTGTAAAGTAACGTCAAAATATGACAAAAAAGGTATTTGTTATTTATTTATACACCTTGTTTGTACCTTCGAATGTATTTTAGAATTGAGCGTACCGTTTTAGCCCGACTATAAGGCGAGGTTTTTATTTAAAAAGGCGACACGTAAATAGGGGGGGTCGCCTTTTATTCGAGTCACAAACACTACTCGCGATTAGCGAAATGGCAACATTGTAATGAGAGCGTTCAAAATACGTCATTCTTTACACATGCCTGAGCGTAGTAAAATGGACGGTGCTAAAGATGATATTTTGTGGGAAAATATGGTTGAGGATACCGAAGACGATATCACTGAAGATGAGACTGATACTGAAGAATGGATGCTACCTATATGGCCATATGTGAATCTGATTAATCTGATTAGCTACTGTAGTTGGACTTTTTTATTTCTTCTTTTCATGTTTAAACATGCACTTTACTATTATCTGGGTACATTGTTTTAATAAATATTTTTCGTTAAACATTTTATTTTTCATAATACTATAATGATGAGGGAAATATTTTTTTCTCCAAAAAGCAGATTAAAAAATAGGGGTCGCCTTATAATCAGGGTCGCCTTATAGTCGGGCCAATACGGTAATTGTATTATACATTTCTTCTATACTCATAGATATTATAGTATCTATGAGTATAGAAACACACATAATTTTACTCTTACAATATATCATGAAATGTAAATAGTCATCATCATCAGCCTTTAATCTAGAGTGGGTCTTAGTTGTCTGCAGGATTCTCTACCACCAATTTCTACCAGGACACGGTCGAGATAGTTTGTTAATGGAAATTGAATGAACAAAGAATGACTGAAAAAAATATAGAGCGAATATTTGCAGAAAGCGTGTTAAAGGAGATCCACGGAAAGTATAATTCGAAAAAGTGAATGAAATTTAAGTTAAAGAAAATTTAAAGGTCAGATAAATAGGAAGAACTTGAAGATAAGCTGTCTTGGTGTAAAGGAAGCTAAATATGTTTGTCGTGATTAAATGGTTTGATGACTGTTTATCTCTGCCTACTATAAAAAGGAAACAGCTTAATGGTATATACGAGTATATTAACAATTTGATTGGTTGTATCATATAAATTGTTATTGTCAGGGAATATGAAATATGTTTTGTGTTCATTCTTATTGAATTGAATATTCAATTTAAAATAGTTTGAAATACTTCCCATTCTCAAATACTTGTGAAACTTTTGTATGAAAAATGGTAAACCGAATGAAATATCGTAATCAATTTTACTGATAGCTATTAAACTATGCGGGACTCAAAATATATTTCCAATTTTATCATAGTTTCAAATTTAATATATTTTGTTAGAGTATTTAGTTCCATAGATTAAGTTTTCATGTTCGAGCGTTTAGAATGCTCCAACAAAGTTCCGAGTAGTTTTCAATTACATGGAACATTTGATTCTTGCTATCCAGATTTTGGGGTAATTTATATGTCATTTGGTTTATCTTTCAATATGTGAGTTTTAATTTTTTTACTTAAGTAGAATATAAATGTTTGATTGAAAATATGTAACAAATAAAACTAAAAAAAAATGATAAGAGAGTCATTTAAAAAAATACCCTTATTCTAAAATAGCGCTATATCGCGTAACGTATGATGACCTCACTAATCTTCTTTCTCTACTCTATAATGACATTTAGGTCTCCGTAATGTAATTTCGTATTTTACGAAATTTCTTTCCGGACATGGTTTTAGATATTTTTTATTATTCCAGAATTCTCTCGTGTCATGGAACGCTGATACTCTCGATCAATCTTAATTTGGTCGTTATCAGTGGTGTTCGGTCTTGCATAGTGGACATTAGCGGACTTTTTAAAACTATATTTGACATATACGATCGTTTACTGTCATGTACTATACGTTTTTTTTTGTTTGTGACGCATTATTTCCTTTTTTGTAGTAAAAAGCATCAAACATAGAAAAAAACTGTTTGTTTTGTTCCATAGTTAAATTCACACCCAAAACATTCGAAAATTTGAGTAAATAATGTCCGAAAATGCGCCGTTACCGTTCCAAACTGTTCCTTTTACCGTTCCAAACTGTTATATTTAGCTTTATAAACCGTTACTTTTCATAATAACGTACGAGAATGATCGAGAAGTTTGTCACGGCCTAAAAAACATGGCATGACCAAATTAATCAAATTTTGAATGAGGCGGAGTGAAATGCGCTTACAAAATAATATTATGGGTAACGACGTGTATGAATATGGCAAAAGCAAAATATGTATATGCCAGGATATAAATAAATTAGGAAAGAATTACAAAAACAATCAACACGTTCAGTATATAGGAGTCGAGAAATTTGGGAAAATGTAGATAAAACGTCCCACGACCAAGTGAATCAAATTCTGAATGGGGAAAGTGTGAAAGCTTTAATATTAGGTGAATATGCCTGACTAGGTAGGTGTGTGCTTTGTGTTGTATTATAGTTTCATTACTTAGAGTACTTAAGGATTTATTGTCATATGACAATCTCTTCAAACCAACCCAAAATATGTAAAAGAGGCCTAAAGTGAAGACCAGACTAGTGTCCTTTTTAAAAAGTCTGAGTACCAGCGGGACTAGAACCCGCTACCTCCGGACTGGGAGGCCACCGTGTTACAAACCAGGCCACGGAGGTCGTTTATACACGGAATAAGATAAATATATGTGCCAGATTAGAATAAAGTAAAGTTCTGCTATTTCTATCTACTTTAATAGAAACGTAGTGTAAGAGTGATGATGATGATATTGAGGTAAAATAATTTAACTAGTGCTCTTTTGAAAATTATCTTCTTCATATTCTTATAATTATTTTATAGTAAGATGAATCCCATATTGAAAATTACCATTTAAGTTTAAGCTGTCCGTCCATCCGACACAATATCAAATCATTTTCAATTGGGGTGGGTTTCCAGAGCAAGAAACGTCGTGTCTTATCTCGTTCAATAAATGCCAATCAAACAGGAGCCGATACAGTAATTTATGGGCTGCCGAACCCTGCTGGCTCGCCGTACTGCGCCGACTAACGTCTGCGGGTAGAGATTATCAGCACGTATAACAATAACAGTTAGGGGCCGATACCTCATGCCCATACCGTATATGATAGACTAATGAAGTTTCAATTCAGAGATGTGAAACATTGGGGTGAAAATGTATACGAGTATGTACAGAAAAATGGTTATTTAATACCTTTGATGTTAAATACCATTTGAGGCACTCATATTATATACACATACCTATCATCACATCACGTCCCTTGCGGGGTAGGCAGATAGAACCAATCTTCAAACTTATCTATTCAAGCATACAACTTTCAACTCCTCCACATAGTATTGTATTATACGTCCGATCACATGTAGTGATAATGCGAGTAGAAGAAGAAGAAGAAACGAGTTCTTTAATTTTTTAATAACTTTTTTAAGCGTGCGCATTTTACTGCGTCGTCGATCTTTTGTCAGTGATTTGAGGGAATACCTTTTACACTGTTGTGTCATATGTGTGATTGTGTTATTTATATATGTATACTTATATTAAGTATTTGTGTGATAATATCTGATTTATTTTTTTTAGGCTCGCTGAGCCTTTTTATCTCTCTTGCCATTCTAATCAACCATAGTTGGTCATGGCGACTATACCCAAAGGGATACGACAGCTCATGTCAGCGGCCCTGGTGGCGCAGTTCAGGTTAGGCGTCCTCCCGCCCCTCCCAGGAGTCTCAGTGAAGCGACGATGTTGAAGACGGTGGAGATGAGGTGACGATGCTGGAGAAGACGGCGAAGAAGGCGCAAAGATGTGGCGTGGCTAAATGAGCTTTCTTTGCTCCTTATCTTTTACTTCGCTACATGCTCTACCGTCTGAGGGACTGTAGGCTATAAGAGCGAATATGAAGAACTCTGCTAAACCTTTAAGGAGAATAAATACATATATTTATACGATCAAGAGTAGGTGTAGAGTGTGGGGATGGGAAGGTGTCGGCTGCGGCCTGTGTTATTGGAGCTTCCCCGCATTTGCATATGTATTGAAGACATATTCGGTGAGAAAACCGCAGAAAACTCACCGAGGGAAGTCGAGCTTCAGAGGACCTCTGGGCTCTACCATTCTGTGATATTAACACATTCGGCTTGTTAGTGGAGTGTGAGTGTTGTAGTGTGTATGATGTAACTTGAAGTCCGAGGCGTTGGTTCGCCCCTCTTAATTTTCTCCTTCAGCCGCGTACCGCCCATCGGTCCTGGTGGCGTGTCGTGTCCCGGCCGCTCCTCTGGATCTGTAATGTTAAAACGCTCGGCAGTATCGAGTTATCCGTGACTTTATACATTTAGCAGATAAGAGAATATACCATTGCTAGTGATAAAGGCCCCGTCACGCTTGACCTCCCTGGCCCTCGTCATGTTCGGGATCTCTCTCTGCTTCCGATCGGCTGAGTATGATGTGGTTTGGGAGTCTGTGTTTGTATCTGAACGGTAGTTCATCCATTCTCTTATGACGCCCGAGTTTTGCGATGAGCGGGTTTGAGTGCGAATTTAGATGTATTTTGCTGTAGAAGTCCAGTGTCATTTTGTGGCAGTACTCGTTAATGGAGTACTCTTTTGTTCTCTGGTGTAGTTTCTTAAGATTTGCGCCCGGCATTGTCCTATAGATGATTTTGAGTGCTTTGTTCTGTGCCGTCTGGAGCGTGTTGTAAATATAATCTAGAATGCTGCCCCAGACGGGTGCCGCGTATGTTATTACCGGACGCACTATGAGTTTGTACACCAGTAGTTTGTTTTTCCGGGATAAGAAGGAATTTCGGCTGAAGATGGGTCTCAGCGCTGCGAAGGCTGCGACTGCTTTCTTTCTGGCTTCACCGGTGTGGAGCCTCCACGATAGTTTGGAGTCCATATGGACCCCGAGGTATTTAACCGACTTACGCCATTCCACAGCGCTGTTGCCCATCCTCAGGAGGGGGAGGCTGCCCACCCTCCTTTTTGTGAACATGACCGCCTCTGTCTTACCGTCGTTGATCTTTAGGCGCCACTTTCGATAATATTTTGCCAAGGTATCCAAGGCCCTCTGGAGGTATTTACTTGCCCTGATGGGGCGTGAGGATCGCGCGTAACAAGCTGCGTCATTCGCGAAGAGCGGGACGGAGCAATTTTCCGGTACCGGAATATCGTGAGTGTAAAGAGTGAACAGGTGCGGTCCGATCAGGCTGCCCTGGGGCACTCTCATTGGGATATTTCTGGGGGTGGATAGCCCCCCGCTCACCCGAACGACGAATTGTCGCTCGGATAGGTAGGAGCGTAGAATCTGTATGATGTAAGACGGTGTGCCCGTCTCAATCAGTTTGTGTATTAAGCCGTCGTGCCAGACCGTGTCGAAGGCCTTCTCCAGGTCCAGCAGGACCATACCCGTGTAGTAATTCATATTGAAGCCCATCGACACGTCCTCGACCACGCGGGTTAGTTGGTGAACGGTGGAGTGCTGTGTTCTAAAGCCGAATTGCTCGTGTTGTAGAGTATTGTGCTGGGTATGATATGGAGTGTACCTGTTCAGTATCACCTTCTCCAGGACTTTTCCAAGAACCGGGAGGAGGCTTATGGGTCTGTAACTGGATGGGTTGCTTTTGTCCTTGTTCGGCTTGTGTATCGGTACTATTACGGCCATTTTCCACCTGGATGGGAAATGACCGGTGTGTAGGCACGCGTTAAATATTTTAGCTAATTGTATGATTGCGCGTGTCGGAATGTGTTTAATAAGTGTATTGTGTAAATGGTCTAGTCCTGGTGCTTTATTATTTTTGAGGGCTTTAATGATTTTTTGGACTTCCGCCGGTGTAGTGAGCGTGTATTCTTGACGTGCGATGTCTGCGGAACGAGTATTGAATTCGTCGAGTGATTCTTGTACTGTGCGGTCTGTGTCTGAGTCCCGGAAGTGCGATGTTAGCGTGTAAGTGTGCTCGTATGCGTCTGCTAGTGCGTTTGCCTTTTCTACGTGTGATTTGGCAGTATGGGTGGAGGTGATAAGTGGTGGTATGTCTTCGTGTCGCTTCCTTATTCCCTTTGCGATCTTCCAAAGAGTGTCTGCCCCTGGTTTGATGTCCTTTAATTTGGTGTCCCAAGTGGTATTTTTGTGTTCCCTAATATGTTTTTTGATTTCGTTCCGCAGTGAGTTTAACGCTACTTTATCTACGGGGTGGTGTGTACCTCTGTAGTGTTTCTGAAGCCTGTTCTTTATTTGGATGAGTGTGATGATTTCCGGCGGAAGTTTGGCACGGTGTGGAGTGACATTTTTAAGTGGTATGTAGGTATCACGAGCTTCTTCGATGATGTGCGGTAAGGTGTTTACCGCGTCATCTATTTCCTCTGGTGACTTAAAAGTGGATGATGTTAAGTATAGCTGTGTGTTTATGTGCGTCTTGTAGCCCGCCCAGTCCGCACCCTGGTAGTCGTACACCGTCCTCGGGGGGCAGGTGATGCGCTCCCCTAAGGTGAAGTACACCGGGAGGTGGTCCGATGAAAGTGCATTAATCACTTCCAATCCGGCAACCCCCGGGTTACCCTTTGTGACCACCAGGTCCAGAGTGGACGGGCACTGCCCTCTCGCTCCATATCGAGTGGGCTTGTCGGGGTGGTGTAGTGCGTGGTGCGTTGACTCTATGAATTCGAAGAGTGTATCTCCGTTCTTATTCTTTCTTCCCTGGCTCCACGCGGAATGCTTCGCGTTGAGGTCGCCGGCCAATATGACCCGCGACCCCATCGCGAGAGCCCTCTCCAGATCCTGGGTGTCAAGAATCGTGCTGGATTTGCAGTATGCTGCTATGAGTGTGATCGGATTGCCGTCAGTTTCTAGTCTGACCGCAGTTGCTTCTAAAGCAATCCAGGTGGAATCCGATAAGAGTGTATGGGGTATGGTATCTCTAATGAGGATCGCCGTGCCTCCTCCTCTAGTACCGCGATCATTGCGATAAAGGGAGTAGCCGGGTATTCTCAGGTGTCTGCATGGAATCAGATGTGTTTCTGTGATGAGTAATATGTCAATGTTTTTCTCACCGATCAGAAGCATGAGCTCGTCCACCTTGTCGTATAATCCTCTGGCGTTCCAGGTGAGGGCTTTGAGTCCCCCGCGGGAGGATGTCGCGCAGGCCGGGGCCCCCATTCTAGCCATCGAGTTGCTCCATTAACTCGGTGATGAGCATCGCCTTCTCGAATTTGTCCCTGCATAGTGCCAGCCTCGGCCTCATCTGCATGAGCAGACGGATGATCTGGGTCAGCTCAGCCATCCCGCCTTCCATGCGGTACGGTCCGGCGGGTTCAGGAGTCGGCAGCAGCGGTGGTCGGCGGCCGTTCCTTGGATCCCTCGGGTGGGCGAAGTTATCGCGCTGCCCGTTCGGATGTTGAATATTCGCGTATTACGCGGTCTCGTGAGTGTTTGCGCCAGCGATAGGCTGCGAAGCGCGGGCGTTCCGCGCGGCGACCTGGTTAATTTGGGTGGGGGGTGTCTTCCCCGCACCCGTCACGACGCCGCTCCATGAGCGACCCGGTGTCACATGCGGTGCCATTTCGCCGGCGATTGATTCCGCGTATGCTTGCCTTGTAGGGCACTTCGAATAGTTTGCGGGATGGTTACCACCGCAATTTGCGCACGTGGCCGGTGTCTCCTTTGTCTTGGGACACTCGGCTGTCAGGTGGAACTCGGTGCACTTGACGCATCGGGCTCGATGATGACAGTTCGATGAAGCGTGCCCCAGTGACTGGCACCGGAAGCACTGCGTACCGAGACCTTTCTTGGGTCGGTATTTAACGAGGGTCACTCTGCAGTAGCAGAGGAACCTCAGAGTCGCCTTTAGTTTACCCATATCGGTTACCTTCCCAAAATGGGCAAGGTACATGGGCGCGCCTGTCTTGGTCGTCATTTTGACGACCTTTTGCGCAGGGAATCCCTGCGCGGCGAGATCGGCGGCGATCTCTTCCGTGGGAATATCTGGTAGTCCCCGGATTACTGACCTTTTGGTCTTCTCGTCCACCTTGGTGAACGTGTGGAACTCTTTTTCCTTAGTATCGAGTCCCTTTACGAGGGCGTCGTGATCCTCGACGGAATGGACCGTGATTTTTGCGGTCCCCTTCCCGGTGTACTTCACCTCGAATTGGCCTTTCGCGTTTTCACGGATCAGGCCAATAAGATTTCCGTGCGTTATTTCTCCGAGAGTGATAACCACCGGCGGTATCTTAGATTTAGAGTATACCCTGCGCGCTACGCAGGGTGCCTCTTCCGTTACCTCACGGAGGCAAGCGTATTTATTTGACTGGACCACGTCATCGGGTCCGGCATCCTGCCGTTTTTTGGCAGGTGCCCGCGGAGTCTCCCATTTTTGCGCCACGGGCCCCGTGGGAGTCCGCGGCACATAAACACCGTTCACCAGATCGCACACGATCCCGTCTTGCATCTTAGCGTCTTTTTCGCGCCGCCCGCAGTCGAAACACCAGCACTCACGGCACTAGCACTGATCACAATTAGCGTTCGATTCGCTCTCACTGTTAAAATGATTTATAATCACTGAATGATTACAAGTATCGGCCCTAAGAGCCCGCCTCTAGGCGCACACGGTAGCGCAGTATGCCCAGCGGCACACCGCATACGTAAAACACTGGATGGGTTATCCCCGATCTCTATACCCGCAAGCGAGTATCGTGAAATCTTAAATTAGGTCATTTCCAGCCAGTCGATAATGCGAGTACCACACAAAGGAACGTTTTATACATTACAACAATATTTAAGCAACTTGATCGGACCTCTATTGGGCCGCTTATGTTGCCATTCTGCGCTAGTTCAACACTTGTCACGCGTTTATCGCGCGCAGGGGCCGTCCGATCATATGTAGTGATAATGCGAATACCACACAAGGGGATGAGGATGGTTACGCGAGATGGTTGTATTTTATACAACATAACAATATTAGAGCAACTTTAAAACAATTTTACAAGCCATAATTCAACAATATTCACAGGTACGTTCACTAATCTATGTGACACATACCTACGATATGGCGATGAAAAAAACGTTGCTAGCTAAAACAGTTCGAAATACGTACAGTATACGGAGATAAGTAATACACATCGGGCTTAAGAAAGAGACTGTCGGCCACAATCCGTTAACTTCGGTTTTGGAGAGCGTCGTCTTTGTCATTCATACACGTGTTCCGTCGCGATTTGTCAGTCGTCGTCAAGCGTTTTAGGGACAGAGACGACGCTCTACAAAGCCGAAGTTATCCCATTATGACCGACAGTCTCTTTCTTAAGTCCGATGTGTATTACTTACCGCTGGGTACTGTATTGTATTATACTTTTGTTGTATACAGTACAACCTAGCGGGCATATATCTATGTGGCAATCGCTTCCAACCAAACAAAAAAATGTTATAGAGGCCTTAAATGAACACCAGATTAGAATCTTTAAAAAAAAACTGGAATCCAGCGGGATTTGAGCCCCGTAACCTTCGAGCTGGGAGACAGGCGTCTTACCAACTAGGATACGAAGGTTCATACATCTCATCATGCGAAATCTTCTTTTATTCAAATTTCTCACTTTATCTTCTTTCAAAATCTGATCCATTAGGTTAAGTCACGTTTTCCTCGGTCTACTTTTTCCACGTACACTTTGTACTTCTGACTTGTATACTCACTTAGTCATTCTTTATTAATTTATTATCTCGATATGTCCAAACTATCTTATAGCTGCTTTCATCATCTTACTTAAAACATCAATGAATTCGTTTCTGATGTCTTTAGTCCTCCTTTTTTCAAACATTAGCACTCTAAAAAATTTCCTTAGTGCACGCATCTCCACAATAATAAACTCCTACCATTATTTTGCAAAGTCTAAGTTTCACTTCCATACATCATGGTGGGTACCAACACACTATTATATATTGTCATTTTTGTAACTGTTGACATTGCGCAGTTGTAGTTAACAAAATTAAGTGATCCGTTTACTTTGTTTCCTGTCGCTACCCATTTTTCAATGTCTCTTTCAACTCATCCATCATATGCAAACATACTGCCCAAACAACAGAACTCAACAATCTGTTCCAGTTTTTCTGAGTTAACCCATACATCACTTTTTACCACACTTCTTTCAATAACCATAAACCACGATATTAATAATAAAAGAACAATAATATATTATTCACTTGATCCGACCATACATTCCTTTGTCTTCCTCTACCGAGCCATTCACGTACATCTACACTTTATATTTGTTCATTCATTAGTTCTACATGCCCAAACCATCTCAGAGTGCTCTTATTCATCTTACTCAACACATCAGCCTTAAATTCATGTTCACCCCTTATCAGTTCATTCCTTATTTCGTCATACATTGCCCCCCCCACCACGTATTCTTCTCAATGCATGCATTTTCAGTTTTTTTCATGTCCACATTTCCTCCCATACATCAAAGTGGACACGTTAATAATAATTTCATGAGCATATGGAAAGTCTTTCCGTTAATAATACATCCACGTCTCTCTCCCATATATAAGGCACCAAAATACTGATGTGAACTATCATCTTAGCACATATCGGTATTATCCGGTTCAATTATATATACTCGTATTTTAGTGCCCTATTGACTTTTTCCTACCACTACACGTCGTTCAATATCTCTAGTAAAATATATTTAGTAAAAAAATCACCAATTACCAATGGAAGATGAACTACAAACGAATCGTTGTAGGTCTTTCTATTTGTAATAGTAACGTATTTAGCTTTAGAAATTCCCGACAGGTGCGCCAATCAAGAATATTCCGTTTAATTCCTTTAAGTGTCCTTTCACCTGAATTGAGAATATCCTCAAGGCTCTTGCATGTTATTAGTAGTGGAAAAGAACCATAAGTTGAAGAGTTAGTGACGAGATATGCTCGAGAACGAGAAAAGCATGGAGTAGATGAAGAGCAATCATCAGATACCTCGTGGAAAAGAGTTTGTGGCGTTCGTCGCGGAATATTGTCGCATACATACGGCCAATGACCGATGAGATTCGCATTCCTCGACAAATTTAAATAAACAGTCCAAAGTACATACGCCGTCCATTCAAGTCCACAGATCACCCGCCGGCCAGTCATCCCGTAGCGAGCGGACCGCACTACATACTAGAGAGAGAACGCACCACGTTGTCTCGCCGGTTCCGTCAATAGATTGTTACCTACAATACTACAATTGACCATTTCTGCATTCACAGAAGCGAGGTTCAATCATATCGCTAGCGCACTCCCGCGCCCATTCTGAAATGTTATAAATACCTACGTACTATCAAATAAAGCATTCACTCTCTCTTTCCGCATTGCGATCTAACGTGTTTTATTTATTTATCAACAATCATAATTATCATATACCTTTAAGGGACATATCCCTAAAAGTTCTTGGTACAATAAGACTTAAATTCATATTCAAATTTTGGTTTAAAAGTCACATATGCGCTCATAGCTTGGACTGATACTCAACCGTACTCATCTGAGAGGGGTTGTCGTAAAAAACTAGATAAGTAACCATTTTGGTGTGCTGATTATCAGACGACATCCTTTGCCTAGTTTGTAGAGCGTTTGTCAGGAAGAAAACAACGCTACATCACATTCAGATCATTCAAAACAAAGCCCTCCGCATAATTTTAAAAGCACCCTACATCGTCCGTAATTCAAGACTCCACGCAGATACCAAACTACATACTATCCCCGAACATGTGCGCGCTCTGGCCGAAAGGTTCTACAGCTCTATATCCCGTCATCCCAACCCAGTCATAAAAGCCTTAGATAACTACAACGCGAACACCAGTTACAGACACACTCGTCCGAAATCAATATTGCGAAACATCCCCCCGACCCCCCCCTCTTTAACTTTAATCATCCCCCCAAATGACCCCCCGATTGTCACTCTGAACACCCCATCATCGATAATTCCTCCGGCAGACAGTTTACCCCCATAGGCAACCGCATTTCTCCCCTTCAATAAACATTTTCTACACATTAATATATTTATAAAAGTCACACACGTTTCCCCACTCATTTACTTATCTACATATATGTACTATATTCATTCTTATAATTTATTCACCATCATTATTTTTTTCACCCATTCAATATAAAACAGTGTGTGACGACACAAATTTATGTATATTTGTATTTAATATTATGTATATATCATCATATTTATATACGTATTTAATCGTTTATAATTTCTCATAATCATTCATAAAATCAAAACATTTACCACAAACCTATCCTTTCCCGATTCCCAAAAAGATCCAAAAATTTCCAATAAATATCTTAACAGTCAGAACTTATCCGATGAAGGAGTAAGGTGTCCTACCATCGGACCGAAACTCCGAACAAGCTATCCATCACTTGTAGAGCGTTTGTCTTCAAACTCAAGGTATTCAGATTTGATTCCCGATTTCACTCAAATAAAATAATTTCTAGCTCCTCTCTTCTTAGGATATCTTTAAAATATATCCAGTTGGTCGATGGAAATTTCCCAAATTGTAATGAATACAACAGGAATGTAAAACAATAATTTTCGGATTATCAGGTTGTACCTTCCTTGTAGGCCAACAGAGCCAAATATTTTATTTCTTATTGATATAGTTATAACTTATTATTTGTGTAGCCCCTATACACCAAGACTACACATATTGGGCAATAAGTATGGTCATTGTGTGAACTCTCATTCGATTTCTCACAAGAGGAAAGTAAAGAAGTTGTTCTTGTCATTGCCGCGAAGAATGAAATAAAATTAATAATAAGCCCTCGCTATTTCATTGTATTGAGCTTATTGAGCTCGACATGTTTTGGGTTTTCCTTTTTTCTATTGTACGAGTATATTACTGCTTACATGTCAACATTGGTATTTAATTATCATTTATTTATTATTTCGTATAAAAAAAAACTCATTGAACCTTTTAAATAAATAAACTAAATGTTTACACTTTTGTTTAATAAATCGCAACATTATAAACATTTATAATCAATGTACAGTACCCAAGGGTAAGTAATACACATCGGGCTTAAGAAAGTGACTGTCGGCCATAATCGGCTAACTTCGACTTTGTAGAGCGTTGTCTTTATCGCACGATTGACTGACAAATCGCGACGGAACACGTGTATGAATGACAGAGACGACACTCTACAAAGCCGATTATGGCCGACAGTCTCTTTCTTAAGCCCGATGTGTATTACTTACCGCCAGGTACTGTAAGCTATTTATTTATTAACAAAAGCTCCACACTTATCTTTCATTTACATTTCAAAATTACATAAGCTTTACATTCAATTGAATTTTACATTCAGTGTTTACAATATTAAGTACAAACTTAGATATTTATTTCTAACTATTTATTTTTTTTATACTCGTATTACCAAAATTTATTACAGTAGCTCTCTTAAATTGTTTTTATTTTATGAAATCAAATCGTTTAATGGCCTTCCTTGGTGTATTATTTGGTTAAACATATAAAAATACTTCTGAAAATCTTACAAAGATAGGATAATATTCAATCAAATTATTATACAATTTTAAGTACTCGTACAACCGGTAGAAAAACTTCGTAACAAGCGCCAATTAAAAAACAAGACGAAACTTTCTCAAAAAGGTAAAATGATTTATCGTATTTTTCAGCAAACATTATTAAATGATCGTATGATCTGAACAGAAATACTCTACCACGCTTCAAAAGTTAGATTTAATCATGTACTATTCATTTATATATATTAGAATAATTTTGATAATTTACTCAGCTACAAATGCCAAGGTTCAAGTAGATAACTTGGAAATTAAGGATCAATTAAAGCAGTGATGTTCAAAGTAGTGGTTCGGGGACCATTGAGGGTTCAAGTACTTATTGAAGAATGTTAAAAGGATGTGTTAGTAAAATGTAATTATTTTTTTACCTTTCATCCAAGCCTTGATTCTTTATTTGATGGAAGATATTTTTTACATTCATTTTCCTAACTCGCTATCCTTTTTAAATAAATACATCATTATGCATACATAAACCATTTCGTTAGTGATTCTCTTTTTCTTGCATAATACATCAGCCTTTGGTTAATATTTATCAAGAATCAAGAATCACTTCATTCCGTATTCTGTCGTACATTATCCCCCTTGTATTGTTTTCAGATATATTCATTAAAATTAGTTTAAATTTATTCTAAAAAAATTGAATTCTTTTTCTTCAAGTATATTTATTTTTCCCACATTATTCTTGGGATTTACAGTACTACCAGTTATATCTCCATCTTTTGGGTGATCTGCCTGATACTCGATTGCAAGTGGGGGTGCTATACAGTGCGATATATGAAAGTTGTTATTCATATATCCTCTCCACATGTTGATGTTTATATTTTCTTCTATGCTTACCCCATCTGACATTGACTTCTGTATCACATACATATTTAGTGTTGTGGAGCCTGTTCTCATATTTTTTACAGCATAGTATTTTATCCCATACATGTACATATATCGTAGCGCATTCATCTCAGATGTTTTATAGTAGAGTAATTAACCTTATATAACATACGTATATCGTAGCGTATTCATCTTAGATGTTTTATAGCAGAGTATTTTACCCTATATATTTATATAGTAGCATATTAATCTCAGATATATTTAAAAAGACCTTGATTATGTTGACATTAACTCTGTTCTCTATGCTATAGTACACGTCACTGTGAGGGGTGAAAAAACGTTTTGTATTTGCGAATTTAGATTTAAATATTTATGTGTTTGCTTTTTTTTATGATGTATCCCGTAGCATTCTTATACCTGTAGTTATATAAAGTTATATCGTCAATGATTTTGGAAATCGTATACGTTTTTTTTTTGTAAAAAAAATAAAAATTATTACACGTACACAAACTACAAAAATACGTATAAACCCTTCTATAAAACAATGCATATTAATTATTTAATATATTTTAAATAATTTTGTAATTTGTTTTATCCAACTGTTTATTCTACTTAATATAACAGTATAACCCTACCGGTTTCGAGGCTTTTGGCTCATCACCAGGGGAGCACAAACAAGACTTCACGAAGATGAATTGACTAAACAAATAACAATGTCGTCAAACCTCGAAAGTGTCAATTATTTAACAATAAATAACATATTTAAAATAAGTTTCTTTAACTTTTTGCTGATTATCATTTATATTAATACTTGTACTTGAATTTGACAAAAAAATATTTTCAATAAACTATATATTTAAATATAAAATAACAATTAAAAAATCATTTATAAATTATTCGATTTTTCTATGAAATGCATTAAAATTTTAAGGGGGAAAATGTAACTGGTAGTTAGTTAAATAAATTTAGTTGTTTAGAAACTACTGACAAGGATGCCTGATTAAATAGAGGATAAGGCTGAGTAATTATTGAATATATTTTGAGCATATTCAGGTTTAAACTTTCTATGTTTCGGTTTGTCTTGCGCTATTTAAAAGAAAGATTTCGATATTATATTGAAGGTTACGCTGGGTGACATTGTTTTACTAATTTCTATTTATTTTTTCTGGTATTGATTATAAAATAGTAATTTCTGATGTCGTGAATTGGAAAAAAAAATTCGTCTATCATCACCATGCAAGTTTTTATATTTTAATGTTATTGAAACAGACAAATTTCTGTCGTGAAGTTTGTTAAATTAATTCATATGATGCCTCTCAATACATCAGAACTGCTATTGAACATATTGAAGAGCGTGACCGAAAGACAATATTGTTTTTGACCCCATCAATCAAACCTCTGAGCTTCAAAACCACTAGAGAAGACACGGAAATCGCAATTCGTCATTAGACGTCTTAGCAATACTATATGCAACAACATATTAACAAGCATCTTGCGCAGGTAAGTATTGTTACCATAAGAACTAGTTTACCAGTTTGTGACTTATTCTCTTTTTTTTTCTCGGGTACCGTTGGAAATAGATCCCGAAATCCCTAGGGGAAAGTCTATAAATATAAGTTCACCTCCTTAGGTTATTGGCAAATAATTGTTTTTATCGGTAGTTAAACGTGGATACGAACCGATGACCTACTCAACCAGCAAGTTAACTGTACAGTCATGGACCTTGAATTGACAGATTACGTAACATAATTATTATAAATATGATGAGAAATATTATTATATTTCATTATTATTTTAAAAGACATATTGAAATTGGCAGTCACACACACACGTATTGAGAATTACAGATGAAAGCAATTGATTCAAAGCCGAGAAGAGAAGCTTTGTCACCATGGAAACTCCATAGAAACTGATCCTGAAAATCTGTCTACCACATAAGATCGGATTTCCAGCCCCTGCAAAAGTCGTGGAGAAGGCACCAGATATCGGCAAAGGGTTGCTCGCTCAAGTGTGGTGTGAGGTGGCGAAAGCAGCATTAGGACTGTCATTATGGCGCCAATGCATTAGGGGCTAAGCCAACATTATTCGGTTGTGCTATTCATTATTAGCTACGATTACTCGCTGCTACTGGCTACGGCTGTATTAAACTCCAGTTATTTCAACTCTGAAACGGTACCCTATCGAATTCAGTTTATCCGCAATCAAATATACTTTACGTGTATCTTTCCCCTTTGTGGTTAAATAGTTAACTTTCTAGCTAAGCAAGCTGGTGTCTCAAGTTTGATTCCCGATTTACTTACTCGTATCTTTTGGAATGGTTTTACTTTTAAACCTCATGTCATCTAAAGGTCTGACCTTCGTTGCATATATATAATATGTTAAATAATATTTTTAGAAGAAAAAAATATGACTTTCAGCTTTCTCTTATATGTTTTTCCATTTGGTAAAAAAATTAACTTCTTTTTCGTCTAACGAAAGGTGGAACTTTACGATCGTCTTGGTACTAAGATCTCACCATCGGAGCTTAAAGTTTGATCTGTCAAGACCCTGAGCTTGCTTAAGTATAATAGCTTGTAGACAATATACGTTTAGACATTATGCAAACACTAGATGGATTTAAAATATTATATAATCGTGAGGGTTTCTCTCGTTGCCACTATTAACATCAGCTAAAATTTTAATTCATCTGATTTTGCATTATTTTTGTTCTATTTAATATAAGCTATGGTGAAACTAAAAACATGCAAATGCTTTCAATAATTTTAAAAAACGCTTCATTTTGTTTTTCATAATCGTTATCATCACCAACGGCACCTCTATCTAGGGTGGCTAAAAATCTTTAATAGGAATACCCTCCATCGATAGCTATCCAATGCAGCAACTTTACAATATCTTTCTCTCAGAGTATTTTAATGAGCAACCACTCCACATAACCAGAATTGGTTCTCCAACTCCTATCTTGGGGTTTGCGTTAAGTTTTTTTCAGGATTTTTATCCCCCATATATCAGTCGATGATGATGATGGTTTAGACTACACGGTTTTTATAATTATATTTCTCTAGGTGAAATAAATAGGGCAGGCTGTATTTCTACCAAGAAAAAACACCAAAGGAGCATTTATATCGAATTTCATGGAATCATATGTATTATACATATATAGATGAGTGACTCGGAACTCTGGCTGCTCCGCGGCCCAGCCTCGGATTGGCGTTGCGCGCCCCATTGTAAAGTGTTGATGTACATCCATTAGTTAAATATTATATATAAAATATCAATTCAGAATTCTGAATACTGAATTTGGTAATTAAAGTAAATAAAATTCGAGTAAAATAAGATAGCCTTACTTTGCGATTTAGTAAAATAATTTAACACGGAGTTAGCATATAAAAAACATCAAATAAAATAATAAAGTTGTACTGTTACATCTCAGTGAACTAAAGTATTAGTAACATTATATACGTTTATACCTCGAGTTATCTTAAAATTTATAAGATAATCGTCAGAATGTTAATGAAAACATAAACACGAAAAATTTAGTACACTTAAAGAAATAAAATAATTAGGGCAGGTAAAAAAATGTTAAAATCTCAGTAAATACAGTATTTTCTGTAAAATAACTATTTCAAACTATTCCTTAGAGGGCGCATAGCGCCAATACGGAGTTGGCCCACGAAGCTTCCAGAACTGGAGCCCCCAGTCCTGGTATATAATACACTTAGCTCGATATTACAGCATCTTCCCTGGCTGATTCTATTAAGAATTTTTCGGAGACATGTTTTAAAATTTATTCGATAAGTGATTATTATATTTTAAATTCAATATGAAAAAACGCTTCAAAAATAAAATTCACATCCAAGATAACATAAGCCCCGCCTTTTAACTACGCAAGTATTCCATTCCGATTATAACTCTAGTATAGCTGTAGTGTTTGGCCGACGTTATTCTGCGCCACTGCGAATCTCGAATGTTGTGGTAGGACAAGTGTTTATTGTTAAACCGAGTAGTTTCTGATACAAATAACCAAGTTATATCTTTAGAGATACAACACTTTGATATCAAACTAAGTTTGTAACTCTCTGCTTGACCCATTTTATCCCCCATTTTAATTATATTTAAATGAACATATTTTCTTTACATAAAGTTTCCATAATGCTTAATAATATCGTTAAAAATAATTTTGACAAATGTCAATTGTTAAAATAAATAACGATTTTATATGACGAAAAATTTGGAAAAAAGTACGAGTATGAATACGATTTTAAATAAATTTATATCAAAAGTAAAAAAAACTAATTTTCTTGTTCCACTGTAAATATACGAGTACATTGGTGTAGAATGTATCAATTTCTTTAATATTGTAGTATTAGTTGTGTATTATTTGTTATTTCTTATTTTAAAATTTATTGAAGTGTGTATGCCAGTAATATTTTTGTTTCGTCCTTAGCCTGGATGTTGAAAGACTTAGTCTGGATGCTGAAACACTTAGCCTGGATGTTGAAAGACTTAGCCTGAATGTTAAAAAACTTAGCCTGGATGTTGAAGGACTTTCCGATTAAAATATTTCAATGGAATAAATAGAAAAACAATTGAATCCATTGTATATTTTTCTTTAAAAGTACTGGTGTCGGGTGAAAAGAAATGTATTTATTTATTCAAATAGTTTTATAATAGCGTAGATATCAACACGGAACATATAAAAGGCTTCTTTTTACAATATACTATTGTTTGAAATTGGTATTGGTGGTATTGTTTGAAACACTTGTAAAGTTATAGTTTAAGTGTCACACTTCTTAAATTATAGTGTACCTACTTAAGTGCATAAAAAATATTATAGTATTCAATGGGTTCATCCTAGAATTATAATACGAAGAATAAATTACTTTTGTAACTACAGTTAATTTATGTTAGAAAACATGCTGAAAAATTGTATTCAACAAAAAATTTCGATATTTTTCAACATCACGAATGTAGGCGGAGTATGGGTCAACTTAAACTGAGTGTTGATTTTCTCTTGCAAATCTTAATTAAGTTTAATAGTTTCGTGTTAAGTATAATATGCTTCCAACGGACAAATTATTTACTCTAAAGTTTGGAATGGTCAGTGAGGAATGTTAATAGGATCGCTTTGACCTTTATTCCCAAGTCAGCCATTTGTTTTACGTTCTGAAACCTTAAACACCATAAAAAGATGAAATCACTTTAAAATAAGTTTCAGCAATCCAAAAACGACCTTTTACACAAAATTCAAATGAAATTTCGGCCAGCAATATATTTATAAGAAGCATTGTTTTTAAATAAAGCGCTACAAGTAGCACATCTCGTCCTTTAGATAGCTGTAAAGTAACCCTGTTGATAATTTCTCATGCGTAGCGTGCAACTTAGAATTGAGAATATACGTATTATCTCTGCCTGTTGTAATAGGGACACGAAGGGAACGTGGTGATGATGACGATGACTGTATATGTAAGAGCGGACGAAGAATAATGTTTTATTTGAAGAACATCCTAAATAAATATAGTTTATAAGTTGTTTGGAACAACTCAAGATTCATATTGTGTTTTAAATTGTTGCAAATTTAGGGACACCTTATACAGGCAGTTCACTGATAGAGCATGTATCTGTCTATAGAATTTAGGGACACCTTATACGAGCAGTTCACTGAAAGAGCATGTATCTGTCTATAAAATTCTCAAATATGATACATTGTCTTAAAATCAATAACGTTTAAAGGTTTGCGTTTTGAAGGTATTTTGCTATGAAAATAATAAGCACTTCTGGAACCAACTTATAAATATCGTTATATCATTTTATTTTCATTGCATCAAGTTGAAATGCTAATCTTAATCCCAACACTGAAAACAACATTCTTAAAAAAATTGGTTGGCTGGAAGAGATTGTCTTCTGTCAATAAGCTCGCTGAATTGCACATTGTTTTTTGAAGTGTTTAAGTGAAAAAATAAAATATTTATTTCACTAACTGGATGGTATCAATTCTACACTGTTTCAGCGATGAAGAAGCAAACAAAATATTGGACATACTCGTACTTTATGGAATGAAGACTCAAAAGTAAGGGTGATTATATCCACCAGAGCTAAATTAGGCCTTAGAATTTTCATTCCCTACAGCTAATACATACATACACACCATTGTGTCGTTTCCCTATTGGAGTAGGCAGAGTGGTCAAAGTGCAGAACTTTCCTTCTCTACATATACACACATCTTTTACCTCCTATATTCATTCGGCTCCTTTTTGTATTTTTCCACGTCCTCGTTTCACTTCACAAATCAATGTCGGTACAAAAATACTATTGTGGACAGTCATTTTAGTAGTCGTTAACACTGTTGGTACGGTTCGAGTATATATGAGGCTGGCAATACAAAGTGGTGAGATATTTACTTAGTTATCTCAGAACTAGAAATATGCAGGCTGGGTGATTTTGTATAGTGACATTTATATATTTATTAATTTCAAGACATTATTTCTATCTTCGGTATATTATATTCTTTTGAGATCAAAAATCTTATTTCGAAAATATATCTGGTGAATTCAAGTCAGTGGCATGATATTACATAGAAACTTTATTTTTTAACTTTGAAAAGAAAGTAAATCTTATTCGATAAAAATTTAACCTATTTTATCCCGACTAAAGATAGAAAAGGGTTATTTTACTGGTTGTTCTAAGGCCTGCATAATAAGGCAACCTGAGCACGTAGCTCCCTCGTCTTGTGATAAAATACAAGGCGTTTTTTTTCCAAAGTCCTTCTTTAATCCTTAATTGATCGAATACACAATGATAATATTGTAATTCTATGGGTTTTTCAGTTTCTTTGGTTTTTCAAAGTACGTAAAAATCTTACTTTTTTCTTTTCACTTTGATTGTAAAAATAAAGGAAATTCACTTTTTTATGATTTAAAATAGTTGAAGTTTTATACCCCTTGGAAATAAATAAAAAAAACGAATAACCGTAGTGAGTGGCTCAGTTTAGGTCTCAAACTAGCGACATTGTGCTCATTAGTTCAAATTGTAAACTTCAGGACTAAATGCATGATTTTTTTAAGTGACGAACATAAAAATAATTTTTTTTCGATTGAAATTGTAAGATTGAATACGCAAATGTAAATAAAAACATTTACAATAACTCATCTTTCGGTGGAACGTTTATACCTTAGTTTATGTAGAAAACTTCAAACTCCAAGAAATGCATAAAACTAAGGTATATTCTTATATATGTTTCCAACTATATATAATCTATAGTTAAACGTTTGACGACTGATATTATATTCCTCTTCCCCTATTATGTTTAAGTTCTATGGTCAAATAGCGGTATTACTAGGTATTCCGACTAAAAACAGGAATAGCCGATTGATTAACTAGGAACTTATATTTTAAATCAACAAGTGTATAACAAGAATCAATTCCATAGTCTCGTAATTGAAAAATAATTAAATAAAAACTAACTCAAGAAATTCATGAGATTTAGACGTTTTCAACTAATGAAGAAAAATATATAAATAAAAGAACAATAGTAACAACGCATCTAAAACCAAAAAAACAATAGTAGCAACATATCACAATCCAAAGAACAATTGTAGCAACGCACCACTAAGCAAAAAAAAAACAATAGTAGCAACGCATCACAAACCAAAAGCAATAGTAGCAACGCATCACAAACCAAAAACACAATAGTAGCAACGCATCACAAACCAAAAAAAAACAATAGTAGCAACGCATCACAAACCAAAAATAACCACACTTAATATAGGTAAATGTATATGCTGCACAACATCTAGAATTCCATAATCTGTAAACGTAACCGTTGGTTGTTACTATGATATTTGGACCAATGCAATCGTGCGACACTCGACATCTCTATCACGATAGTTAATTGATTTTTCTTTATACTAGTTCACGCACTAGCATTTCTCTCCGATTCCCACACCAGCGTTAGTTCGAGTTACGCACCAGCTTCAAATTTTGAAAGGTTGGTATATCAAACAGCATCTGATACCTCACATCTCCGAATCAAGAAATCCACCAAAACTACAGCACAAGAAACTTCATATACTGAGATCTCAAAATTAACAACTTATGTATTATATTTATATGTTTAAAAACATTAGTGTCAAGTATACGAGTGCAGATGGCGAGTTTATAGTATTACCACATGATAACATTTTCTAACCAACTAGACAAGAGTTATTCAGATTCGGGGCGATTTC
Source organism: Odontocerum albicorne (assembly GCA_949825065.1). NCBI lineage: Eukaryota > Metazoa > Arthropoda > Insecta > Trichoptera > Odontoceridae > Odontocerum > Odontocerum albicorne. The sequence goes on along the minus strand of OX463846.1, from coordinate 15,233,302 downwards.
TGGGTGAAATGTTGAAATGTTATTTCAAAAAAAAAAATAATTTAAAAGTATTTAAAGTATTAAAAACAAATGTAAAAAAATATATTTGCAAATATTACCAAAGATTAATATATTAAAAGGTAGATGGAATGTACAAGAAAAAATAAGTTATGGGGAAACACATTTCATCATTGAAGAGAGATGTAACATTTTTTGTGTTGCTGTTTGAAGCAAGCTCACGAGGAACCTTACGGCAAACGGTAACTGGTTACAGAGTGTGACGGCATGGACAGTAAAGGATGATATGAAGACGGAGGAGCGATGAACTGGAAATGCCAAAAGGAAATCTCTTCTTGAGCGTAGTGCATGTCTATATTTCGTCGGATTTTGATTGGCGAGTCTTGAATATTGAGGGGCGACGGAATAGCTCAGGATTTTGTATACAAGAGATAATATGTGAACTTGTCGGCGATTTCTTATATTTTATCAATTCATTTTGAGAACGACCAAAGAATAAGGATAATTTTTTGAAGAGTTGCGTGTTAAACATCACCAAATTTTAAAACAAACGTTGAACACTTTTCCGTTACGTGGTAAATTTAATTCTATTAGTGGATCGAATTTTGGGAGGTCAATATTTCCTGAGGCGCTACGAGTAGCTGGGAGGGGATTTGTTCCAAGAGGCGGATTCTCATAATAATGAATCTACCGCCATCTCACGGAGGAATATTATATTAGTCGAAGGTCCTGGGCAAGGGAGACGCATCGTACATTTTTAATGAAAGTGAAGAAAAAACTTTTTTCAAATCTTTGAAATGGAAACTTTACGGTCTAATTGGTTGAGTTTGAAAAAGTTAAACATTGATGAGATTTAAAAAAACTTAAGTAGATAAGGATCTACATTATTTTTTCAGAAGTTTTTTGTATCAAAAATACTTGTGTTTCATATTACGAATATCTCATATATTTCTTTGTATTGTATGAATATCTTATATATTTCTTTGTGAATATCTTATGTATTTCTTTGTATCGTATGAATATCTTATATATTTCTTTGTATTGTATGAATATCTTATATATTTCTTTGCATTGTATGAATATCTTATATATTTCTTTGTATTGTATGAATATCTTATATATTTCTTTGTATTGTAGGAATATCTTATAACAATTTCTTTGTATTGTATGAATATCTTATATATTTCTTTGTATTGTCTGAATAACTTACATATTTCTTTGCATTGCGTGTAAGAAGAATCTCTAGATATTTTGAACACATAGTGTTAGAGGAGGATGACAGCTTTGAGCAGTCAATTTTGATGGATAGTGTTAATGGCAAAAGGAGCAGAGACCGAAAGCCCATTTGATGGAGTAATCAGGGGAAAAAACAGGGTGCACATTTCAGGAGGCGCTACATGCGGCAAGAGATTGCTTGTACTGAAGAGAGAATTAATAACCATGGTGATAACAATTCTCAGAGCTGATAGAATGACTAAGAAGTCGAAGGGTACTCATATTTGAAATCAACTATAAAATATTGGAATACAAAAACGTTCAAAATTGAACACATATTATTTTTTCCTGTAAATCCTGAAAACGCTCTCGTTTTTTATTTTATTTCGTATTATGGTACTCCTCAGCATATCCCAATTGACGATGCAAATATATTAAAGAGCGTGGCTGGAAGAAACCATTATCTTTGACCCCATTAATCGAACCTTTAAGCTTAGAACTACTGGAGTAGGTACGGAATACGCAGTTCATTATCGCACATGTTGTCAATACTACCACACTTGAAGACGTAAAAATACTCGCACACATCTAGCGTGTGTCAGTACTGTTACCAGATGAACTCTGTCAGACTAGTACCCTTTATTGTTTTCTGTGTATCATCCAAAGTCAAACCCGAAACCTCCGGCTGAAAGGCACAAGTCATACCATCTAAGCCACGGAGGTTGTCGATTTCGTGCAAAGTTGTTTTAATTTCTGATGATTTGTTTTCCGGTTTCCAGCGCTATATGGTTAACAATTTTATGTTTAAATGACTGCAGTGCTCCGTGATGACCTTCGTGACCTAATTAGTAAGACACCTGCCTTTCAGCCTACGGATTACTGATTCGATTCCTGTTGGAACCATATTTATTGTAAAAATCAGGTGTTCACACAACGCAACTTTAACATACTATGCGTATCCAGAAAGTAAGTGTACTGAGGCTCTCACGACCGGATGGATTTTATTTTCGACATGTTGGCTACACTTCCCCTCTGCAACGAGACCAGTTCGAGGTCAGTACGTTGAGAAGTGTCGACGCGACAACACGTTTCGTGAAAAATGTCAATCCAATCTCCCGCCAAGTGCGAAATACGCGGCGTCATCCGTTATCTCGTTTGGAAGGGAAACCCTCCGGTTGAGGTTTATAATGAGGTGAAAACTTCATATGGTGATAAAGTTATGAATCGTACGAGTGTGTACAAGTGGTGTCGCGAGTTTAAAAACGGTCACGTCACACCTCTTCACCCTCCGCCAAAAAGTTCAAAACCACAATTTCAGCCAAGAAAATCATGGCATCCGTGTTTTGGGACTGTCAAGGCATAATTTTAATTGAATATATGCCTCAAGGGGAGACCATCAACTCTGCAAGATACTGTGAGACCCTAAAAAATTGCGGAGGGCGATTCAGAACAAGAGAAGAGGCATTCTGACAAAGGGAGTCTGCCTGCTGCACGACAATGCCAGACCACACACTGCCAACGCCACGAAGGAACTGCTCGCCTCGTTTAAATGGGATGTCCTGAACCATCCCGCGCATTCCCTTGACCTAGCACCTTCAGATTACTATCTCTTTACCTCCCTGAAGCTGCACATGGGTGGAAAAAGGTTTTCAACCGACGAGGAGGTAAAGGAGGAGGGGAGAAGTGGACGGAGGGGTTGGCGGGAAACTACTTCGAGGAAGGCATCAAAAAGTTGATACTCCGCTTCACCACCTGCATTGAGAGGAATGGCGACTATGTCGAAAAATAGCTTACATATGTACTACGGTAACCAGGTAATTTTTTTGTTTAAATAGAAAAAATTGTAACCTACAAAAATTCAGTACACTTACTTTCTGGATATGCCTCGTATTTGAGGTTGGCTGGAAGATATCGAACGGCAATAAGCCCCCAGGTTGCACTGTATACAAGGAAAGTGTAACGATACATTTTTGAACTTTCTGTAAATACATCCTCTTTATTCTACACCTAAATCATTCTGATTTCCAAAAAAATATTGTTTCAAACGTGTGTTTTGTTTCAACCGCGTAATTCTTAATCTTCTCCGAATTTTATCAACTCAGTCTTTCTACTCTTATTGTTCGTCAATATACACAATTGGTATGTTTTCTTCTACATATAGTTCATTGTAAATCTAAAATTTGGTATGTGTCGTAATTTTTTCTTGTGAGTTGATCTTTTCGGTAGTCAGTGGAGTTGTCTTAACAAGAATCATATTTAGATTAACTTTGTGGCCTAGTTAGTAAGACGCCTGTCTCCCAGCCCGGAGGTTACGAGGCTCAAATCCCGCTAGAGTCCAGATTTTTTCTAAAAGGATCGTAGTCCGGTGTACACTTAAGGCCTCTTTAACATTTTTCTCGTTGATTGGAAGAGATTGCCACATGACAATAAACCCATCAGGTAGTCTACAACGAAAATGTAATACAATACATTTTTCTAGCAACGTTTTTATCATAATCTTATCGTAGATATGCGTCACATAGATTAGTAACTTTTATTTTTGTATTGCCTGTGAATTTTATTGAATTATGGCTTGTAAAAGTATTTGAAAGTTGCTCTTGTAGTGTTGTATTGTATTAAATATAACAATCTTCCGTGCTCATCTATGTCCCCTTATTTGGTATTCGCATTATTACTACATATGATCGGACGGCCCCTGCGCGCGATAAACTCGTGACAAGTGTTGAACTAACGCAGAATGACAACATAAGCGGTCCGATCGAGGCTTGCGATGGGCTTAGCATAAGGGACGCTAAATGGACCAAATATATTCTTGTCTTCTGAAACGTCACACTGTTTCTTTTTAATTTCATAAAGTTCTACCGGGCAACGAGGAATATCTTCTCTTCATCCAGGTCTTCATTGAGACTTTTTGAAGTCGTACCGGAATCTCCTAAGATTGAGTGGTAGCCATCTACTTATTCTTCAGCGTTTGTACCGGTACTCTATTAATTCATTCATTTGATTTAATAATTCTGTTTTTTTGTCCACAAGGACTTTATTGCCGTTGCTTGGAGAAGGACATCGATTTCCGTTACACAAATTTTTAATTAATCAAGAAACTAGTAATTACTTTTATTTCCCACATCTTGAATTTTTTTTAACAACTATACATTTTGGCATGACGATATATATGAATGTTGAAGAGGCAATATTTATATACTTGGATTGAAAAGTTTGGAGATCTATTTGTAATAGTTTATTTTTATTTAAGGTTTTCGATGAAAATCACATAGTATATTTTGATTACTTTAAAAAAAGAGGTGAAAAATTACAGTATTTAGCAGTCAATGTTTAATGTTAATAAAGTTTATTATAATTTTGAGCGTTTTATTGTTCATGTCTTTAAATACTGAATAGCGTTTTTCGCAAAATTAGCCCATGCCATACTCATACAACTCTTGTGAACCTTTAGCCTCCCAAAAGACTTTTCTCAAGCCGATTGGTTACTCGCCATCTCCTCCTAGTTTCCTCTTACAGCCTTTTAAGATCCTGTTATATGTTAGCTGAAAACATTTGTCTCGGTCTATTAAATAACATTCTTCCGTATTAGTAGACTAACTTTGTTGACCGTGTCAACTCTGATCTGCTTATATGACCTATCCATGCCTACCTTTGCTAAATTATGTTGTAGGTGGTATCTTATAAGGTAGTGGTGGTATTATAAATTTTCGATTTTTTTTTCATGCGATCTTTGTTTCCACTCTCACGCAATCTGTTTTGGACCAAGTCTCTTCGTAGTTATCAGATTTCGAAGCACAGTGGCTTTTGGTATTTAAGTGGTATTTAAGTGACATGGCCCACGCTTCGATACCCATATGTAATTGCGGGTAAGATAATCGAGTTTTATATTCTTAGTTTGACATGACTTACAACTCTGAAGTCTGTGACTACTCTCATTTAACTTAACATATTCGTATTGTATTGCATCACTTTTGTTTAATATAGTACAACCTAGAGGGATTATTATTATTATATGATAGTCTCTTCCAACCATGTTAATGAGGCCTTAAGCGAAAACAATGAAATCCTTTTAAAAAATCTGTGTTCCAGCGGGATTTAAGCCTGCAACGACTAGATTGGGAGACAGGCATCTTACCAACTAGGTCACCATCTTTGTTTGTTTACTTTATACCGACACCGTCCAGGTATGTGAAATTTTCAACGTATTCTATCACATGCTCTTCCACCATGAGATTGAATCCCGTACGGCCTTCTTAAAATTATATATGTTTTGATACTAACACATCGATCTATAAGTCCCGGGCCTAACCAGCAGATGATGCCTCCAATAACAAATCCATACCATTCTCAGTTAGTAACAACCTTCACAAGTTATGTTTCAAACTTTCATGACATTCCGACGTTGTGTAATTGAGTTACAGTGGTTTTAGCGACGCGTGAGATAGCTGACCTCCAGAAGATATCATTTGGTAGTGTTTACACTATTTTGCATGCACATTTGGTCATAAAAAAACTTTTTTTCGAAATGGGTGCCACGTTTGCTCATAATTGAACAGAAACAACAACGCATCAATGATTCAGAGTGCTGTTTGGCACTGTTTACGCGAAATAAACAGGAGTTTTTGCATCGGTATGTGACATTGGATGAAACTTGGATCCACCACTATACTCCGGAATCAAATCGGCAGTCAGCTGAGTGGAGAGCAACCGGTGAAAGGCGTCCGAAGCAACCAAAAACTCAACAGTCGGCCGGGAATGTTAGGACCACCGTATTTTAGGATGCGCATAGTATAATTTTCATCGATCACCTTGAAAAGGGAAAAACCATCAATAGCGAATATTACATAGCGTTATTGGAGCGTTTGAAGGCATAAATTGCAAAAAAACGGCCCCATATTAAGAAGAAAAAAGTTCTCTTTCATCAGGACAATGCACCGTGTCACAGCTCGATGGTAACGATGGCCAAATTGTATGAGTTGAACTTCGAATTGCTTCCGCACCCACCGTATTCTCCAGATTTGCCCCCCAGCGACTATTGGCTGTTCGCAGACCTCAAAAAGATGCTCCAGGGAAATAGATTTGGCTCCAATGAAGAAGTGATTGCCGAAACTAACGCCTATTTTGAAACCAAAGATAAATCGTTCTACACGGCTGACATAGAAAAGTTAGGAAAGCATTGGAATGAATGTATTGCTCTTGAAGGAGACTATGTTGATGAATAAAGAAGAATTTTGGCAAACAAATGTTGTTTTAGTAGTTAGTCCCGGGACTTATTGATCGATGTGTTAGTAGGCTTTATTCACATACATTGTTATATATCATTTAAATAATTTATTTTAAAAAATCTGTTTACATGCAAGAATAACGATAGTTATGATTTGTTCAACGAAAATAAATAAAAAATGAAGTTATATCAAATATTCTAAAAGTTTTCCGAGCCCGATAATATATTATGCCGCTTACGAAATTCGACATTCACCACTGATATAATTTATGCGACCATCCAGCAGAAGAAAAACGATTTTGATAAAGATTTAGCCTAGAAATTTATATTGGAGAGTCTTCCACGCATGATAAATGCTTCTAACTTTAATAGTTGCATGTCTTCAATCTTGTCTAGAGTAAATTAAAGCGAGAAAATGTTGTTTCCAAAACGATTATTCATAAATTCTTTATACAAGTACCTAAGACGATTAATAGTCATCAACATTTAGAGTGAAATATTAAATAAATAATTTGTTTTAATTTAAATTTATTTCTCTATATTGAATCCTAGATTACATAAATAAAAAATATGTCGATAAGAAGGTGAGAAGCAAAGTCGACGCGAGTTACGCCATGGCGTCGGATTCATAGTTCAAACAAACAAAAACGCTCTCTTAGAGAACTTCTGGCATTAAGACTGTCATTAAATATGTTTGATACTTCAGCATAGTCATAACCCAATCTGGGTACTGCAGAACTCGAGTAATAGTTAGTTCTACAACTCCCCCACCGTAATATATCCTGCAGTCTCGTACTTCTCGAATGAATTTGGAAGTCAATTAATTAAATTAACATAGGTCAGTCAATTATCCCATTTACGTTTTCACGATCAGAAAGTCTCATCAAGTACAGACGCGATAACAACATATTATAGTTCACATCGTCATTTCTAAAACCAAACCTAAATTTCACGTGACGCTAAAATCTGTAGGGCAACCTCTCCAAAATATTCAAGTGAATTGTAAAATAAGGAGTCCAGATACTGGAGTTGCATTCCAGTTTACTCCTTACCAGAACGCAATAAAGCATATTGGTGGCGTGTATTCCCTTAAAAAAAAATTTGTGTGCCATTATGAAGCCCAAAACTCGCAAACAATAAGCGCTAATCATTTCAAAGTGGGTTGAAAAAGACAGGGTACAGTCGTAAAAAAATTCCCAGATCGTGGAAACAAGCAGATGTCATTGATGAATAATGTGATAAACACTGGTCTAAATACGACCCCTGCGGCACGCCCCTTGCCGGATAAAATTCCCCAGAAATAACTCCATCAATATTCCCAACGAGGTTCCTCCCAGAGACATAAAACTTACACAAACTCTGCAGGTTATCCTCGACTCCTAGTTTAAATAACTTGGAAAGCAAAATCTTATGATTTGCCTTATCGAAGACATTACTGAAGTCCATATGTAGGAGTGTCCATCTAGATGGCAGCATTCAAACCTTCGGCAATATATCATAGTTAGAATAGAACAATAAGCAAGTTAAAATTGATCTCTCCAGGAAGAATACATGCTGATCAAACACAATAAAGTACTGCAATTTAATAAAAGTCTATCCATGATGAGACTCTCAAAGACCTTCGGTATAGTTGAGAGCAAACAGATCGGACGATAGTTTACTATATCCTGCTTATTGCTGCCGTTTTGTGCTCGTTTGAGGAACTTTTTTTTTTTTTTTTTTCATATTTTTGGAAACACTCCGAGTGAGCGAGACTTTCTTGTGTAGTTTTACTATGGGTAGCAAATAGTATTAGCGCTATTTAAAAAAAAAACGGGTGGCAAATTATCCGGACTGGAGCCCTTACGAATGTCAATAGAATTTTATTTGTTCATTATCTTGTTTAAATCAAATTTTAATAGTGGCATATCATTCGACATCAAAGATACAACGATGACTGTCATATCAATCATATAGCCCATCCCGACATAAAAGACGACCTCCGTGGTCTAGTTCTTAAGTCGCTTGTTTTCCAGCCCGGAGGTCACGGGTTCAATTCCCGTTGGAATACTTTTTTTAAATGATTCCAGTCTGGTTTTTACTTCAGACCTCTTTTACACATTTCTGGTTGGTTGGAAGATATTTTCACATGATAATAAGCCCACCAGGTTGTATATATATACTGTATACAACAAAGGTGTAATACAATAAACTACAAATAAACCGTCAGTAATGTCGTCATACATACTTTGAAAGCATTCTTCCAAATGGTCTGCTATTTCTTTAGTGCTCAACTATTAGGAAGATTCGAATTTTTTTAGAGTTCTATATGATTGAGCCACACTCCAAATATGTGCCAACCAGTGACCTTATACCATTGTCATCACCAAACTTAGTGAGTTATTTTATGTAGCTTACAGGTTTAACCCACATACTCATACAAAGCCTAATGCCCTAAGGACTTATTACAAATCCAAGAAATCTATTGTTAGATCAATACATATTCTCATTATGAAAACCAAACGTAAATTGAGTGTCGAACATGATGCTAAGGTATTTGATAGTGTTGACATACACGATTACCTTAAGTACTGCTGGATCCCAACTCTTGGAATAGATACGAGTATTCAGATAATAAAGGTCTTCTTAGAAAATAGTGAAAATTATAGCATTGTTCTACAGCTTATCGACGCTGCCTTTCATTTTAAATGCTTCCAAATAATTAAAAATACCTAAACTTAAAATATTAAATAGTACTAGCAAAAAGTTTATCAGATATTGTATCCGTTTTCAATAGTTATGAAGTTATAAAATACTGAAAAATAAATCTAAACTTAATTGATAATAAAATACTCGTAATATCATACAAATCACTGGACTACTTATAATTCTGTAAGGAAGGGGAAGTTATATAATTTAAGTAGAACGTTCAATCACAAAAAACAATGTAATCGAGTTTTTTTTATTTATCGTACTATTGTCGAGAAACATACGAGTACAAGGCGTAGTCATATCATGTAATATTATGTTTCGAATAAGTTCGAATAATATAAAAGTTATGTTTCGAATAATTTTGATTATTTTTACGACAATATATTAGTTGGAATTGAATAGGATGACCAAATCAAGAGTTTTTACTTAAATTCGAACACTATTATATTAATAAATAAATAAAATATAAATTCATTCATAGTAACACAGTATATAAATCCCAAAATTACACGTACATTTGTGTTAATGAAATGGAAAAGAAAATATATTTAAGAGAGACGCCGTCACACGGTTTCAGATCATCTCATAACATCTTCTCAATCGAGTTACGACCCCACCAATAGAAGAGCGAATTCAGGCCCAAGGACGTCAGAGAGTTTTTTCAATCCATTCCCTTGCACACGTAAATGATAATACAAAAAAATTGAGATAGTAAATAATCTGTTGATACAACAATAAACCCAATAAATGTGTAAAAAAACTTTAAAATATAAACGCATTCACACACACATTCCCAAATTCACTGCCAGCGTTAACAGAAAAAGAGAAATTGACTGATCTTTCATACTTTTCACTCGAAAAATCACCATTAACGACAAAAATTTCGAATATATGTACAAAATCACGACAGAATTATTATTTGTTCATCGTGTTTTCGTGTTTTGCATCCCAAACCTCTAATTTGGCGATATTTCTATCTATTGCATCAATATTTTTCAGTTTGAATGAATTTTACTACTTTTTACCAACAAATCTGCCACTTTCGAACAAAAATCTAAGGATTATTAATGAATTATGACATATGGGTGATAGAAACGCATTTGCGTTAATTATGATATAAAACGTCAAAACCTTCTAAATACGTATGAATATTTCTAAGTAATAGACTAAAATTTCTTACTTTTCAATCGAAAAACTGCAATTGACGACCAAGTTTACAAATATATGTACGAAATCATGACAAAGTTATTATATGTTCAACATGTTTTCGTGTTTTTCCTTCAAAACCTCTAATTTAGCGATATTTCTTTTGCATCAATATTTTTCAGTTTTAATGAATTTTACTACTTTTTACCAACAAATCTGGCACTTTCGTACAAAAATCTAAGGATTATCAATGAATCATGACATATGTGTGATAGAAATGCGTTTGTGTTAATTATGATATGAAACGTCAAACCTTCTAAATATGTATGAACATTTCGTAGTAATGAACTGAAATTTCATACTTTTCACTCGAAAAACTGCAATTGACGACCAAGTTTACGAATATGTGTACAAAATCATGACAGAATTATTATTTGTTGAACATGTTTTCTTGCTTTTCGTTGTAAATCTCTAATTTTGCGATATTTCAATATTTTGCATCAATATTTTTCAGTTTTAATGAATTTTACTTCTTTTTACAAACAAATCTGCCACTTTCGTACAAAAATGTAAGGATTATCAATGAATTATGACATATGTGTGATAGAAACGCATTTGCATTAATTATGATATAAAACGTCATAACCTAAATATGTATGAATATTTCGTAGTAATATACTGAAATTTCACATTTTTCACTCGAAATACTGCAATTGACGGCCAAGTTTACGAACATGTGTACAAAAAAATTACCGCAGAATTTTTATTTGTTCAACGTGTTTTCGGTACCGAACCTGTAATTTAGCAATATTTCAATCATTTACGTCAATATTTGGCCAATTCAATGAATTTTACTACATTTTACCAACAAATCTGCCACTTTCGTACAAAAATGTAACGATCATCAATGAATCATGACATATGTGTGATAGAAACGCATTTGCGTTAATTATGATATAACGTTTAAAATTTTTGATAAGAAGTATCAATCCTTCAATCACTCGCTGTACTCAAATACAACAAGTTTTGAATTTGAAAGTTTTTGTTTTATTTTTACGTATCTTTAGTACCCGTTCTTACTTATTTGTATTATATTTCTTTGTACTCGGTTAAAATTCCAATCACATTTCAATTCCAATCTAAATCCAGTTCACTTTCCATCTTATAAATTCACACCTTATTTTTCCGAATAATAATAATCTTCGAAATTCCTTGATTGGCTAACTAAAGATGAATTATTGAAATCAGTATCAGCTTCTTGTCTGATATGAAAACTCCACCACAGATATTATTTTCGTAGATCATTCCCCAAGAATACTTCCCCAAGAAAACATTATGAGTATTAACATTGAAATTTAGCCGGTTCATTGCAAAACATATATATGATAGATTCAAATTCACTTCTGATGTCCACCCAAACATTCAAGTTACTAGGATCAGGATGTTAGATTTATTCTTATCAAAAACATTCATTATGAATATTCACAATTCTTCTGTTTCATCACATACCATTAATCTATTTCACCATGTACCCAGAGCCTAAGAAGTCATCCGTTTCATCAGAGATTTGGTCACTTTATCGGTAAAAACATGCCGGTGCGCTCCGATCGTCTCACTTCAGCGTGTCATCTAATCCAGTACAGCGGTGGGGTCAGTTAGTTTGCTGGGGTGTACAAGAAAGAAAGAAAAAAACTTCACGGCACAGCTTCGTTTTCCAACTAAACTAACATAATAGATTGAATATAAGAATTATCTTCTTTTATTTTGATGTGCATTTCTTCTTGTCCGATTTGTCGGTGCTAAGGGTCGTAAGCTAGTTGAAAAATTCAACGACCCCGCTAGTTGGCCAGTTGGGGGAGCCGTCTCAAAATTCATATTTTTTAAAGTTAAAAAGCCAAGTGAAGAAAATGAAAAAAAATTCAAAAAGAAAATTCATCTCACGACTGCGCACAGTTTCAACAGGACCTAGACTCCCTAGTTTCCTGGATTGAGCAAAATAATCTTCTGTTCAACATTATTAAATGTGTCTGTGTATCTTAAAGTCGATCGTTTTCACCAATCCACCATAAGTAGGTATACTATACAGGGAGTTGCATTAAACAGAGTTTCTGAATTCAAAGATTTGGGCGTAACCTTTGATGGTTGACTCACGTTCGTTAACCATGTATCACGTTTGATATCGGACTGTTACAAAGTACTCGATTTTATAATGAGAATATCAAGAGAATTCAACAGTACCGATATCCTTTGAAACTGATATAATTATCTAATTAGAACCAAATTAGAATATGCATCTATAGTTCAGGGCTCCTCATCAGCTCAAAAATATAAAACTAATATAAAACAAAAACCTGTAATTTTGTGATATTTCAATAATTTACGTCAATATTCGCAAATTCAATGAATTTTACTTCTTTTTACCAACAAAACACCCATTTTTGTCTTCACATGCTGAAGTTATAGTTGAATCAAAACAAAATTGTAAAAGAAACGTTTAACGTTAATTTTGATGTAACACGTCTAAATCTGCTAAATATGTATGAATGTTTTTTTATAAAAAGACGGAAATTTCACACTTTTCACCCAAAAAACTGCCATTGTCGATCAACTTTACGAATGTATGTAAAAAATCATGTCAGAATTATTATTTGTTCAACATGTGTTCGTGTTTTTCGTTCTAAACCTCTAATTTTGCGATATTTCAATCTTTTGCATCAATATTTTTTAGTTTTAATGAATTTTACTACTTTTTACCAACAAATTTGTCACTTTCGTACAAATATGTAAGGATTTTCAATGAATCATGACATACGAGTATGTGTGGGGGAAACGCATTTGCATTAATTATGATATAAAACATCAAAACCTAAATATGCATAAACTTTTTTTAATAATATACTGAAATTTCACACCTTTCACTCGAAAAACTGCGATTGACGACCAAGTATACGAATACTATATGTGTACAAAATCATGACAGAATTATTATTTGTTCAACGTGTTTTCGTATTTTTGTACTAAACCTGTAATTTTGCAATAATTCAATCATTTACGTCAATATTTGGCAAATTCAATGCATTTTACTACTTTTACTAACAAAACACCCATTTTCGTATTCACATCCTGAAGTTATAGTTGAATCAAGACAAAATTGTTAAATAAACGTTTAACGTTAATTTTGATGTTAAACGTCCAAATATGCTAAATATGTAGGAATATTTTTTAGAAAAAGACGGAAATTTCACACTTGACACCCGAAAAACTGCCATTGACGATCAACTTTATGAATATATGCACAAAATCATGTCAGAATTATTATTTGTTTAACATGTTTTCGTTTTTTTTTTGTTCTAAGCCTCTAATTTTGCGATATTTCAATCTATGCATCAATATTTTTCAGTTTTAATGAATTCTTCTTTTTTTACCAACAAATCTGCCACTTTCGTAGAAAAATGTAAGGATTATATGTGTGATAGAAACGCATTTGCGTTAATTATGATATAAAAGGTCAAAACCTTCTAAATATGTATGAATATTTCTTAGTAATAGACTGAAATTACATACTTTTCCATCAAAAACTGCAATTGACGACCAAGTTTACAAAGATATGTAAAAATCACGACCAAATTATTATTTTTTTTACGATTTTTCGTGTTTTTGATCCCAACCCTGTAATTTTGCGATCTTTCACTCATTTACATCAATATTTGGCAAATTAAATTAATTATACTACTTTTTCCATCAACATATCATTTTCGTACGAAAATGCTGAAGTTATTTATGATTGAATCAATTATCAACATTACTTAGAAAAGGCGTAAATTTCACACTTTTAACTCGAAAAACTACCATTGACGTGAATTAAATTTTGAAACACGTAAGTGAGAAAAGTTTTTATAATAGGAGAGTATGCATTACGAGGTGAATGGATGTGCCAGAAGTGAAACATGTGTGCCAGAATGAATAGTATCATGGCGCGATGATGAAGAGGACGTACAAGGGACTGACAAGTCTCGCTTAGTTATAATTATTACTAAATTGAAACATAAATGCGCAACTTCCCAAGTCACATCACACGTACTCCGTTAATAAATTTTCTTTATTTTGCATACATTTCTATGGAACTTATAATGAGTACGGTTAGTTTAAGTAATTTAAAATAAATCAACAAAAGAAAGCAATACCTACTGATAGCTTTCTATCAACCAAACTGAAAGCTTTCTATCAAAAGGATTATATTTCAAAGCTTTATTTTATCGTGAATTAAAAGAGTGTATTGGAAAAATTGTAAATGTATATTTTGTAACAAATTATGTTGATTTGGAACAGACCACCTTAGAAAGTATGTTACATTTAGACAACGCTCACAAACTGGCATTTCGTAATACTCGACCACAAGAACACGTTGAAATTCCAATAACATGATTCCAAAACTATATATACTCTTATGTTACGGTACAGTGTAGCGGTTTTATTGCCCGCCCGATTTTTATATTTTTTGATAAGCCGTATCATCCCTTCAATCACTCGTTGTACTCAAATACAATAAGTTCTTAATTTAAAAGTTTTTTTTAATTTTACGTGTCTTTAGTACTCGTTCATACTTATTTGTAAGTACTATATTTTTTTGTACTCTGTTAAAATTCCAATCAGATTTCAATTCCAATCTAAATCCAGTTCACTTTCCATCTCATAAATTCTCACCTTATTTTACCGAATAATAATAATCTTTGAAATTCCTTGATTGGCTAACTAAAGATTAATTATTGAAATCAGTATCAGCTCCTTGTCTGAAAAGAAAACTCAATTATTTTTGTAGATCATTCCCCAAGAATACTCCAAACATTAAGAGTATTTACATTGAAATTTAGCCGGTCCATTGCAAAACGCACGTATGATAGACTCAAATCCACTTCTGATGTCCACCCAAACATTCAAATAACTAGGATCAGGATGTTAGTTTTATTCTTATCAAAAACATTCATTATTAAGATTCACAATTCTCCTGTTTCATCACATGCCATTCATCTATTTCACCATGTACCGGAGCCTAAGAAGTCATCTGCTTCACCAGAGATTTGGTCACTAGTTACACAATAGATAGTTATTGTCTTCTAAATATTTACTATGTAAGAACAAAAAGCGTCGTAAGAAAATAATAAAATTTATGACAAAATAATATTTTATTAATCAACCAAAGAACCATGAATATATAATATAATACAATACTTGATTCCTATACAATTTTCAGATGGTATGTATACGTGTAGACCTATTTTTGCAACTTACAGTAAATTATTCCTTTCACAGAACAGCTTTGAAAAAACAATAAATTCTGTTAAAAAAATATTTACTTATAACATATGGTATTTACATAAAAAAGTTTAATGTTTTCTTCAAAGTGCAATACTTTACATGCAAATTTTAAATCATAATTTCTTACCAATTGACAAAAATTTACTTTTGTATTTCTAAAAAACACAAAAGTTTAAACAAATTATTTTAATGGACTCAAGATGTGTAATACAATACAAAAGTATAAAAAAGTTATTTTTTTGCGTTCGATAAGAAAATATAAAACGTCTTATTTATATGAAACTAAATAACCTATACCATAAACCATTTGTCTTCAGTTTAATAAGTCTTAAAAACATCACTTTGGTTTTTTTACTGTTACGAGTCCTTCGGGAAGTTTGGGTAATTCAAAATAAGGCACCACAGGGGAGAAAAACTGAGAGTCTTCCAGCGACCATTTATTGACCTTTCTGTCTTTAACGGTTTCAATTTTACTGTGAAACAGCCCGCAGTATTCACAACGTTTTGGAGGCGTATCTATTTTCTTCCCTATGAAATATCCTTTGTGATCTTTTTGCAGTGTTGCCTCAACTTCATCTTTATTGTTGGCCCTTTCCAACATCATTATGGCCATGTACGATGCAAACCTGTATATCATCTTCTGTAAGGGAAAGAAAATACTCGTTATAGCAAGTAATTTGTCGCATTGAAATAGATATTTACAAAACAGACATTGTTTAATTTTTATTTGATTGAATAAATATGTAAAATTAGCTAGCACATCCTATGAACAATATTTAAAGCTAAATTAATTACCGATAATTCGATGATATCCATACACGCAGACAAAAGCGCGCCCGTACTTTTGCGCGTGCATGCTTGTCACTTGAACTATTTCTCAAGGCTTAAAATTAATAAACTTCAAACTAATCCTCATTTTTGATAAATGTTTCAGTAAAAAAAAACAAAGCTACTCTTGTTGTTCAAAGTTTATCCAAAGTGGATTTTTATACAACTAGATTAAATGCCGAAAATAATCGGATTTGTATATATTATTATCATCAGAGTATATCTTACGAAATATTCGGCCAATGTCGTGTCTGTTAAAATTGTCAATATTTTTTGAGCGCAATTAGTCAACGAGAGAATGGAATAGATTTTTTAAAGCAACTCGACCTCATCCTATATTTAGCTGTGATGAAAAATTAAACATTGACACTTTTATATCGAAGCAATTCTATTATGATATTAAATGTGTAACCAATAAATCTGAATTTAAGGTCTCAATCAATGTTCCTAGTTAAATGTATCGATCAATAAATTTGAATTTAAGGCTTCAAGCAACGATTCGGGTTAAGACCTTCAAATATGAATCGACACGCATTTAGAGATCATATAAAAAAACTTAAACCCATGCAGTGATATCGAGTCAGTCAAGTGTGCTAGAAATATCATTGGTAAACATGTTAACCGTTTTGATGAATAAATTAAACGTTATATCAAAAGCATATTGCTTTAGCTACGGACGATGAAAGATAATAAGGTCAACAATCTTCTCATACTGACTACACTCACCAGTTGAATTTATTACAATGCCGAGTACATGATAGATATCCACTACAAGATGAATAAATAGAAAATCTTACCAGGTCCTCGCAGCGTGCAACATACGTAAATTCGGGGTTGTCGCTTTCTTCGTGTTGGTCCTCGGAAAAAGGAAAGGCGTTCACTATGTCATCCCAACGTTCCTTCAGAACTTCCTTGACAGGAGGATCCAAGTCGCGCAGCATGTGGCAGGCTTGCTTCACAGCCTCAGTAAAGGCAGCAGGCCTGAACCCTTTATGTTTTCCATCTACATACTGAAACAAATTGAAAATTAAATGTATTTTTTTTTACAATTCAATTTCAGTACTTTTTTTCAAGCGTAATCACGAACTTATTCGATCCTTACTAATAACCTAAGTTATTTATTTTTACAATAATGTATTTGCGAATTAAAAAATACTGTTTCAAAAAGTCATCAAACTACATGAAATCGATTGTATTTAGGTCCGTAACAAGAGATGTCATAGATATGATTTAATGTCATACGGTGGACCTGTTGTGTTAATATTGTAGTAAAAGGAAGTAAATTATTGTCATGTGGTTTAAGTAATTAAAAGGAATGGATAAATATGCATTGCCATTTCGTTTTTGTTGTAAACAGTACAGCCCGGAGGGTTTATTGTTTTATTACAGCATGTTCAATTAACCTGAAAGAGGCCTGCGTTTAAAAGCAAGCTAGAACATTTATGAATGTGCCTACTAATGTGAATTTACCCTGTTACATCAAAGCTGGAAGACGCCCTTATTTTACGAACTAGTTAAATTGCGTCGACTTTTACATTTGAAGTATTTAATTTACCCGCTATTCGGCCTCTTACCGGAATGATAATTCATAAACATATAAATATGATTCAAACAATTAAAAAATACAAAATGTGTATTAGTGGGATAAATTAGTCTAATATAAGATTTGGAGCTGTAATTGTGATAATGTTTTTATTACCATGTCGGTAAATGAAATATTAATGAAACAGAAATAAACATATCAAATACGATTAATACCACAAAATAAAATATATAGCACAACACTGACATGTTCGAAGTTACTACAACATCCAACGTAAATTACACTCAACTCAAGCTAGAACGCGAAATCAGAAGTAAAATAACAGAAAACACTTATCAAATAATACTCACCACCGACATAGTAACAAAGTTTGAAACTTATGA
This sequence comes from Odontocerum albicorne, assembly GCA_949825065.1. Lineage (NCBI taxonomy): Eukaryota > Metazoa > Arthropoda > Insecta > Trichoptera > Odontoceridae > Odontocerum > Odontocerum albicorne. The sequence continues at coordinate 15,214,956 of OX463846.1, read as the reverse complement.
AGATCAGATATGTTATACACTTGAAATTACTAATAGAACTGTTTAAACGCTTCGAAATGTACTTTGTCAAATATTACTGAGAGTTCACTAACTGAAGTAATATGAGAATGCGCGTAAAATATATGTTGGGTATATATAGGTAACTTGTAGTTTCTCGATCCGATCTGAGAAGGTAAATAATATTGATTTTGGCCAAGTGATGAATATCTCGTTCGGAGTCTCGGTCCAATGGTAGGACGCCTTACTCCTTCATCGGATAATTTCTGACTGATATGATATTTAATTGGATATTTTGGTTCCTGTTTTAGGAGACGGGGAGGGATAGTTTTATGTAATTTGTTTGATGAATGATTATGAGAAATAATAAGACGTTAAATACTTGTATACATGTGATGTTATATAAATGATATTACATACGAATATACATATATTTGTGGATGTGCGATGTCACACACGCTTATATATATTAGATGGGTGGTGAGAAAGAAATGGAGGTGAGATGATGGTGAGTAAATCATAGGATGTTGTATATAAATATGGGTATTTGGGGAGACGTGTGTGACTTTTAAAAATATATTAATACATAATATTAATGTTGAGGTTTTTATACTACTCATCCCCACCCCTCGGGGAAACCAATCTGTTAATCACCCTTTTAACTCAATACAGCTTAACTAGATTTCAAGAACGCACTGTTATTTACAGGGCCGTGTTAGTAGAGAGTGCGTCAATTTAATCTTGTATATTTTTAATTAATTCAAACATTTTCTATACATAAGTGATAATTTAATAGAAATTTTGATATGACAGTATATATTAATATGATTTACTGATTATGAAACAAATATTTTTGGTTAATATTTCTCACATATATTCAGATAAACTAAACTGTTTTTTTTTTCTTTCTTCATAATCTGGTTTATTTTCGTTCTCAGATAACAATTAAACTTAATAAGAAGGTTTTCGTGAAAATCGCATAATTAAATTTCAATCATTATATCTTTTACATATTGGTTTAGCGAGAAAGTCTCAAAAGGAACCATCATCAACTATTATAAAAACAAGATTTCTAAATCATTTTGGTAAATACTTTAATTTCACTCTTTCCAAATAGTACAGAAATTGCCAGTTTATTAAATCATTTTATTACGATTCTTGCAATAAACGATCAAGTACTTAAAATAAAGAGAGGTTTTCAAAAAGTATTTGATACATTTAGTTTCACTTTGACTCGCTAAGATAAAACGTAACTTTTATAGAAGATCGTTAAACGGTTTTGTGCTGTCTTAATTTAACCGGTGAATTCACGCGCTTTTTGAAACAGGACCTTAGGCCCTTGTATAGTTGGCTTCAAGGATTAAACGGCCCTTAGAGCATGGGCATTTTACTAAGGATTTAGTAATCATAATTGCCTTAAGTGATCTTCTTCATGTGAAACTATTCATATTTTATATTATCCCTTATCTTTTATAGTTGGGATAAAATAAAAACATTTTAAATATTTTTAAAGGAGTTTTTCTAAATGCCTAATCTTTTTGTGAGCTTATCTTTCTGATTTATGTTTATGTTAGAATGGAATTTTTAATTTTCGTATGCTATTATTAAAAACCTTTCACGTATTAGTTTTTGTATTGAGATAAATAATTTCCCCAAATACAACAATCGTGTTTTCACAGAACTCATTGTTTTGAAAAGATCATCACCATCACGCGATGTCCTTATTTAGGTAGACAGAGAGAAGAGTTCTCCACTTCATTCTATCCTGGCATACATCGTTCGTTTCTGTCATGTCCGTATACCTCGTCATGTACACGACCCTATTATAAACGATTTACACTCTTCTCTCTCTCAGAAATAAATCCCTTCCAGAGTTTTCTAGGTCTTCTGCCAGCAATTTCGTTTTGAAAATAAACGTGTGTGTTACGAATCATAACCCGCAATCAGCGAGTTGGGGTACGGGTATTATACGTCACAGGTCTCTGAATGTACGGTAATGTTATTTTCTAACATAACACATTTCACATAATCAATTTCCAAAGAGTGTTATACGATTTTATTGCATTTTGTTACTAATAATGTTGTATTTTGTTACTCATAATATTACTTATGAGATGCATGACCGCGCGGTACCGCATTGAACTTTCATGTTGAAGGCAACCGGTTCGAACCATGCACTGTGCTTTCCCCTCGAATGACACAGACATTTTTCCGGCTAGTATTTGGCGATATAAGGATACTATTAACATCAGTCATTTATATTCTTTTAAAAAATAATATAACAACAATCCATTCAAACAATCAAAAAATTATTTTGATAATCTAAGAAATATTTATAAGATTAACTCCTTTACAAAAATAAATTACTTTTATTTGTTAAGTATATATGATATACAAAAACCCGACAATCTGACAAATTTGTTAGATATTATAATGTAATTTACGAATTGAAAAATATATATTATTTAAAAAAGGTTGACGTTTCAGTATTTTTATTATTGGTATCACTAAACTGGGTTTTGTTTCCAACATCGACTCATTTATAATACTTCGAATTTGTGGTTATTCCTAATAAATAGATATGTCCCGTTGTAATGCAAAAATCTGCTCTTAGAAATTAAAATATTTGTTAAGCTTTCTATTTTAGTATGCTGATTGATTTTCAATAGCTTTTTATTTTTTTAATTTTAAGAAACCTAAGAATTCCAGACTATTTATTCCAGGAAGAAACGACTATTGGGAGTATTTGTTCAATAAAGACCCAGCCCACATTTTCATTACTCAGATACTTTTGAGGTAATATTATTTTAAATTATAAAACATTTTTACCAGCACTTTTTGAGATTTCGAAGGAAACATAAATAATGTAGTTCCAAATTTTCTTTCTATAGTTCGGAAATTCTAGGATGAGTCCTGTGACAGCTCACAAATTTGCCCCAATACAAACTTATGTAATGTATTTACCTAAATAACTTGCTATTTATTAGAATTGAGGCTTATATTAAAGTTGATAAAATAATTAAACTTACTGAACATTGTTAAAAGGTTGTATTGGGGACAATTTGTGAGCTGTCACAGAACTCATCCTAGAATTTCCGAACTATAAGATAATATGATATACAAAAACCCGATATTCTGACAAATTTGTTAGATATTATATTGTACTCGACGAATTGAAAAATATATTTTATTTAAAAAAGGTTGACGTTTCAGTTTTTTATTATTGGTATCACTAAACTGGGTATTGTTCCAACATTGACTTTTTTATAATACTTCAAATTTCTGGTTATTCCTAATAAATAGATATGTCCCGTTGTAATGCAAAAATGTGCACTTAGAAATTATAATATTTGTTAACCTTTCTATTTTAGTATGCTGATTGATTTTCAATAGCTTTTTAATTTTGTCATTTAAAGGAACCTAAGAATCCCAGACTGTTTATTCCAGAAAGAGACGACAATTGGGAGTATTTATTCAAAAAGGACCCAGCCCACATTGTCATTATTCAGATATTTTTTAGGTATTGTTATTTTTAATTAAAAAACATAATTACCGGTACTTTTTGAGATTTCGAAGTAAACGTAAACAATGAAATTCATTTTTTTCTTTCTAGTGGTGTAAATATAATTTTGTTCAAGTTCTTAATTAATTGTTCAATTTCCAATTCATATGATTTGATCCATTAGCCATGATGCATTTTTAAGGAATCATACATGCGAATATCACTCATTTTTATTCAAACGTTTTTTTGTATAATAAACATCGGATATCTTCACGCCTTTTTGCACAATTACATGTAGTAAAATAACATTTATAAGAAATGTTAGAGGTGCGTGGCCGCGCAGTAATGTAATAACACAAAAGTCGCACATTCTAGCCTTCCACTGTACTTCTTCCCGCGAACGACATATGCATTTTTTCTACATAGTTTTCGGGATTAAAAGAATACCTATGACTTTGGTAATATCTATTCTTTCAAAAAAAAGGAAAAAACATGCCGGTGCGCTCCGATCGTCTCACTTCAGCGTGTCATCTAATCCAGTACAGCGGTGGGGTCAGTTAGTTTGCTGGGGTGTACAAGAAAGAAAGAAAAAAAAACTTCACGGCACAGCTTCGTTTTCCAACTAAACTAACATAATAGATTGAATATAAGAATTATCTTCTTTTATTTTGATGTGCATTTCTTCTTGTCCGATTTGTCAGTACTAATGGTCCTAAGCTTGTTGAAAAATTCAACGACCCCGCTAGTTGGCCAGTTGGGGTAGCCGTCTCATAATTCATATTTTTAAAAGTTAAAAAGCCAAGTGTAGAAAATGAGAAAATTTTCAAAAATATTAATTCCCCTCACGACTGCGCACAGTTTCAAAAAGACCTTGAATCCCTAGTTTCCTGGATTGAGCAAAATAATCTTTTGTTCAACATTAATAAGTGTGTCTGTGTATCTCACAGTCGATTTTTTTCACCAATCCACCATCAGTATACTATACAGGGAATGGCATTAAACAGGGTTTCTGAATTCAAAGATTTAGGCGTAACCTATGATGTCGGACTCACGTTCGTTAACCATGCCTCTCGTTTGATATAGGACTGTTAGAAAGTACTCGATTTTATAATATCACGAGAATTCAACAATACCGAAATTCTTTGAAACCCATACAATTATCTAATTAGAACCAAATTAGAATATGCATCTACAGTTTAGGGCTCCTCATCAGCTCAAAAATATAAAAATAATATGGAACAAAAACCTGTAATTTTATGATATTTCAATCATTTACGTCAATATTTGCAAACTCAATGAATTTTACTTTTTTTTACCAACAAAACACCCATTTTTGTCTTCACATGCTGAAGTTCTAGTTGAATCAAGACAAAATTGTAAAATAAACGTTGGACGTTAATTTTAATGTAACACGTCCACATTTGCTAAATATGTAACAACATTTCTTAGAAAAAGGCGGCAATTTCACACTTTTCACCCGAAAAACCTCCATTGACGATCAACTTTACGAATATATGTACAAAATCATGTCAGAATTATTATTTGTTCAACATGTGTTCGTGTTTTTCGTTCTAAATCTCTCATTTTGAGATATTTTAATCTTTTGCATCAATATTTTTCAGTTTTAATGAATTTTACTACTTTTTACCAACAAATCTGCCACTTTCGTACTAATATGTAAGGATTATCAATGAATCATGACATATAGTACGTGTGATAGAAACGCATTTGCGTTAATTATGATATAAAACGTCAAAACCTAAATATGTATGAACATTTCTTAATAATATACTGAAATTTCACACCTTTCACTCGAAAAACTGCAGTTGACGACCAAGTTTACGAATACTATATGTGTACAAAATCATGACAGAATTATTATTTGTTCAACGTGTTTTCGTATTTTTGGTACCAACCCTGTAATTTTGCGATATTTCAATCCTTTACGTCAATATTTGGCCAATTCAATGCATTTTACTATTTTTTACAAACAAAAAACCTATTTTCGTATTCACATCCTAAAGTTAAAGTTGAATCAAGACAAATTGTTAAATAAACGTTAAACGTAAATTTTGATGTAAAACGTCCAAACCTGCTCAATATGTATAAATGTTTTTTTAGAAAAAGACGGAAATTTCACACATTTCATCCGAAAAACTGCCATTGTCGATCAACTTTACGAATATATATACAAAATCATGTCAGAATTATTATATGTTCAACATGTGTTCGTGTTTTCCGTTCTAAACCTCTAATTTTGCGATATTTCAATCTTTTGCATCAATATTTTTTAGTTTTAATGAATTTTACTACTTTTTACCAACAAATTTGTAACTTTCGTACAAATATGTAAGAATTATCAATAAATAATGACATACGAGAATGTGTGGTGGAAACGCATTTGCATTAATTATGATATAAAACGTCAAAACCTAAATATGTATGACCATTTCTTAATAATATACTGAAATTTCACACCTTTCACTCGAAAAACTGCAATTGACGACGAAGTTTACAAATACTATATGTGTACAAAATCGTATCAGAGTTATTATTTGTTCAACATGTTTTCGTGCTTTTTGTTCTAAACCCCTAATTTTGCGATATTTCAATGTTTTGCATCAATATTTTTCAATTATAATGAATTCTTCTACTTTTTACCAACAAATCTGCCACTTTCGTAGAAAAATATAAGGATTATATGTGTGATAAAAACGCATTTGCGTTAATTATGATATAAAACGTCGAAACCTTCTAAATATGTATGAATATTTCTTAGTAATAGACTGAAACTTCATACTTTTCTCTCGAAAATCTGCAATTGACAACCAAGTTTACAAATATATGTAAAAATCACGACAGAATTATTATTTTTCTAACGATTTTTCGTATTTTTGGTCCCAAACCTGTAATTTAGCAAACTTTAAATCATTTACATCAATATTTTAACAATTCAATGAATTATACTACTTTTTATCTATCAAAACACTCATTTTCGTACGAAAATGCTGAAGTTATGGTTGAATTAAGATAAAATTGTTGAATAAACGTTTCACGTTAATTTTGATATAAAACGTCCAAAATCTGCTAAATATGTAAGAACATTTCTTAGAAAAAGGCGTAAATTTCACACTTTTCTCTCGAAAAACTACCATTGACGTGAATTAAAGTGAATTTAATTCTGAAACACGTAAGTATGAAAAGTTTTTATAATAGGAGAGTATGCATTACGAGGTGAATGGATGTGCCAGAAATCAAACAAGTGTGCCAGAATGGAATGAAGTGCCGATTGGTTCTCTCTGCCTACCTCAATAGGATCATGGCGTGATGATGAAGAGGACGTATAAGGGACTGACAAGTCTCGCTTAGTTATAATTATTACTACAATAAATTGAAACATAAACGCGCAACTTCCCAAGTCACATCACACGTACTCCGTTAATAAATTTTCTTTATTTTGCATAAATTTCTATAGAACTTGTAATGAGTAAGGGTAATATAAGCTATTTAAAATAAGTCACCAAAAGAAATCAATAACTACTGATAGCTTTCTATCAACCAAACTGAAAGCTTTCTATCAAAAGGATTATAATTCAAAGCTTTATTCAATCGTGACTCAAAAAAATTAATTGGAAAAATTGTACTATAAATGTATATTTTTTAACAAATGATGTTGATTTAGGACACACAACCTTAGGAAGTATGTTTCATGTAGACAATGCTCACAAACTGGGATCGCATTTCGTAATACTCGACCACAAGAACACGTTGAAATTCCAATAACATGTTTCCAAAACTATATTTATATACTCGTATGTTACAGTACAGAGTGGCGGTTGTATTGCCCGCCCGATTTTTATAATTTTTTGATAAGATGTATCAATCCTTCAATCACTCGCTGTACTCAAATACAACAAGTTCTGAATTTGAAAGTTTTATTTTTACGTATCTTTAGTACCCGTTCTAACTTAATTGTACTATATTTCTTTGTACTCTGTTAAAATTCCAATCACATTTCAATTCCAATCTAAATCCAGTTCAATTTCCATCTTATAAATTCTCACCTTATTTTTCCGAATAATAATAATCTTCGAAATTCCTTGATTGGCTTACTAAAGGTTCATTATTGAAATCAGTATCAGCTCCTTGTCTATTGTCTAATATGAAAACTCCACCACAGATATTATTTTCGTAGATCATTCCCCAAGAAAACATTATGAGTATTAACATTGAAATTTAGCCGGTCCATTGCAAAACGTATGTATGATAGATTCAAATTCACTTCTGATGTCCACCCAAACATTCAAGTAACTAGGATCAGGATGTTAGATTTATTCTTATCAAAAACATTCATTATGAATATTCACAATTCTTCTTTTTCATTACATACCATTAATCTATTTCACCATGTACCCCGAGCCTAAGAAGTCATCCGTTTCATCAGAGTTTTGGTCACTAGTTACATAATAGATATTTATTGTCTTCAAAATATTTAGTATAAAAGAACAAAAAGCATCGTAAGAAAATAATAAAATTAATGAGAAAATAATATTTTATTAATCAACCAAAGAACCAAGAATATATAAAATAATACAATACTTGACTAATTACATTTAGACCTATTTTTACAACTTACAGTTAATTATTATTTTCACAGAACAGCTTTGAAAAAACAATAAACGCGGTTAAAAAATGATTTACTTATAATGTATGGTATTTACATAAAAAAATAACGTTTTCTACAAAAGGGCTATATTTTAAATGCAAATTTTAAATCATGATTTCTTACTAAATGAATAAAAAATCTTATCGTTTCTTTCTAAAAAACCCAATAGTTTAAACGAATAGTTTTAATGGACTCAAGATGTTTAGTACAATACGAAAATATAAAAAAGTTATTTATTTCCGTTCAATAAGAAAATATAAAACGTCTTATTTATATGAAACTAAATAACCTATACCATAAACCATTTGGCTTCGATAATAAGTCTTAAAAACATCACTTTAATTTTTTTACTGTTACGAGTCCATCGGGAAGTTTAGGAAATTCCAAATAAGGCACCACAGGGGAGAAAAACTGCGAGTCTTCCAGCGACCATTTATTGACCTTTCTGTCTTTAACGGTTTCCATTTTACTGTGAAAAAACTCACAGTCTTCACAAGGTTTTGGAGGCGTATCTATTTTCTTCCCTATGAAATATCCTTTGTGATCTTATTGCAGTGTTGCCTCAACTTCATCTTTATTGTTGGCTCTTTCCAACATCATTATGGCCATGTACGATGCAAACCTGTATATCATCTTCTGTAAGAGAAAGAAAATACTCGTTATAGTAAGTAATTAGTCGCATGGAAATAGACATTTCAAAAACAGACATTGTTTAATTTTTATTTGAATGAATAAATATATAAAATTATTAAGCACATCCTATGAACAATATTTAAAGCTAAATTAATTACCGATAATTCGATGATATCCATACACACAGACAAAAGCGCGCCCGTACTTTTGCAAGTGCATGCTTGTCACTTGAACTATTTCTCAAGACTTAAAATTAATAAACTTTAAACTAATCCTCATTTTTCAAAAATGTTTCAGTAACAACATGGCCACTCTAGTTGTTCAACGTTTATCCAAAGTGGATTTTTATACAACTAGATTAAATGCCGAAAATAATCGGATTTGTATATATTATTATCAGAATATATCTTACGAAATATTCGGCCAACGTCGTGTCTATTGAAATTGTCAATATTTTTTGAGCGCAATTAGTTAAGGAGAGTATGGAATAGATTTTTTAAGCAACTTGACTTCATCCCATATTTAGATGTGATGAAAAATTAAACATTGAAGCTTTGATATTGAAGCAATTATATTTTGATATTAAATGTGTAACCAATAAATCTGAATTTAAGGTCTCAAACAATGTTCCTAGTTAAATGTATCGATCAATAAATTTGAATTTGAGGCTTCAAACAACAATTCGGAAATTAGAGTTACTTGTTGAAAACCCCTCTTTCATTATGACTCGCTAGATTTTGTGTCTGTCGGGTTAAGACCTTCAAATATTAATCGACATGCATTTAGAGATCATATAAAAAAACCTAAACCGTTGCAGTGATATCGAGTCAATCAAGTGTGTTAGAAATATCATTGGTAAACATGTTAACCGTTACTCTCACCAGCCGAATTCATTACAATGCCGAGTACATGATAGATATCCACTACAAGATGAATAAACAGAAAATCTTACCAGGTCCTCGCAGCGTGCAACATACGTAAATTCGGGGTTGTCGCTTTCTTCGTGTTGGTCCTCGGAAAAAGTAAAGGCGTTCACTAGGTCATCCCAACGTTCCTTCAGAACTTCCTTGACAGGAGGATCCAAGTCGCGCAGCATGTGGCAGGCTTGCTTCACAGCCTCAGTAAAGGCAGCAGGCCTGAACCCTTTAAGTTTTCCACCTACAAACTGAAACAAAATAAAAATTGAATGTATTTTTTTTACTACTCAATTTCAGTACTTTTTTTGAAGCGTAATCACTATTTTATTCGATCCTTACTAATAACCTAATTTGTTTACTTTTACAACAATGTATTTGTGAATTAAAAAATACTATTTCGAAAATTCATGAAACTACATAAAATCGATTGTATTTAGGTCCGTAACAAGAGATGTCATAGATATGATTTAATATTTTTTAGCGTTTGTCATACGGTGGACCTGTTTTGTTAATATTGTAGTAAAAGGAAGTAAATTATTGTCATGTGGTTTAAGTAATTAAAAGGAATGAATAAATATGCATTGCCATTTCGTTTTTGTTGTATACAGTACAGCCCGGAGGGTTTATTGTTTTATTACAGCATGTTCAATTAACCTGAAAGAGGCCTGCGTTTAAAAGCAAGCTAGAACATTTATTAATGCGCCTACTAATGTGAATTTACCCTGTTACCTCAAAGCTGGAAGACGCCATTCTTTTACGAACTAGTTAAATTGCGTCGACTTTTACATTTGAAGTATTTAATTTACCCGCTATTCGGCCTCTTACCGGAATGATTATTCATAAATATATAAATATGATTCAAACAATTAAAAAAATACAAAATGTGTTTTAGTGGGACCAATTAGTCTGATAAAGGATTTGGACCTGTAATTGTGATAATGTTTTTATTACCTGGTCAGTAAATAAAATATTAATGAAACAGAAATAAACATATCAAAAACGATTAATACCACAAAATAAAATATATAGCACAACACTGACATGTTCGAAGTTACTACAACATCCAACGTAAATTACACTCAACTCAAGCTAGAACGCGAAATCAGAAGTAAAATAACAGAAAACACTTATCAAATAATACTCACCACCGACATAGTAACAAAGTTTGAAACTTATGAAGATCAGATATGTTATACACTTGAAATTACTAATATAACCGTTTAAACGCTTCGAAATGTACTTTGTCAAATATTACTGAGAGTTCACTAACTGAAGTAATATGAGAATGCGCGTAAACTATATGTTTGGTATATATAGGTAACTTGCAGTTTCTCGATCCGATCTGAGAAGGTAAATAATATTGATTTTGAAAATGTTGAGGATTTTATACTACTCATCCCCACCCCTCGGGGAAACCAATCTGTTAATCACCCTTTTAACTCAATACGGCGTAACTAGATTTTAAGAACGCACTGTTATTTACAGGGTCGTGTTAATCGAGAGTGCGCCAATTTAATCTTGTATATTTTTAATTATTTAAACATTTTCTATACATAAGTGATAATTTAATAGAAATTTTGATATGACAGTATATATTAATATGATTTACTGATTATGAAACAAATATTTTCGGTTAATATTTCTCACATTTATTCAGATAAACTAAACTGTTTTTTTTCTTTCTTCATAATCGGTTTATTTTAGTTCTCAGATAACAATTAAACTTAATAAGAAGGTTTTCATGAAAATCGCATAATTAAATTTCAATCATTATATCTTTTACATATTGGTTTAGCGAGAAAGTCTCAAAAGGAACCATCATAAACTATTATAAAAACAAGATTTCTAAATCATTTTGGTAAATAGTTTAATTTCACTCTTTCCAAATAGTACAGAAATTGCCAGTTTATTAAATTATTTTATTACGATTCTTGCAATAAACGATCAAGTTCTTAAAATAAAGAGATGTTTTCAAAAAGTATTTGATACACTTAGTTTCACTTTGACTCGCTAAGATAAAACGTAACTTTTATAGAAGATCGTTAAACGGTTTTGCGCTGTCTTAATTTAACCGGTGAATTCGCGCCCTTTTTGAAACAGAACCTTAGGCCCTTGTAGAGTTAGCTTCAAGGATTCAGCGGCCCTTAGAGCATAGGCATTTTACTAAGGATTTAGTAATCCTAATTGCTTTAAGTGATCTTCTTCATGTGAAACTATTCATATTCTATATTATCCCTTATCTTTTATAGTTGGGATAAAATAAAAACATTTTAAATATTTTTAAAGGAGTTTTTCTAAATGCCTAATCCTTTTGTGAGCTTATCTATCTGATTTAGGTTTATGTTAGAATGGAATTTTTAATTTTCGTATGCTACTATTAAAAATCTTTCACTTATTAGTTTTTGTATTGAGATAAATAATTTTCCCAAATACAACAATCGTGTTTTCACAGAACTCATTGTTTTGAAAAATCATCACCATCACGCGATGTCCTTATTTAGGTAGACAGAGAGAAGAGTTCTACACTTCATTCTATCCTGGCAAACATCGTTCGTTTCTGTCATGTCCGTATACCTCGTCATGTACACGACCCTATTATAAACGATTTACACTCTTCTCTCTCTCAGAAATAAATAACTTCCAGAGTTTTCTAGGTCTACTGCCAGCAATTTCGTTTTGAAAACAAACGTGTGTGTTACGAATCATAACCCGCAATCAGCGAGTTGGGGTACGGGTATTATACGTCACAGGTCTCTGAATGTACGGTAATGTTATTTTCTAACATAACACATTTCACATAATCAATTTCCAAAGAGTGTTATACGATTTTATTGCATTTTGTTACTAATAATGTTATATTTTGTTACTCATAATATTACTTATGAGATGCATGACCGCGAGGTACCGCATTGAACTTTCATGTTGAAGGCAACCGGTTCGAACCATGCGCTGTGCTTTCCCCTCGAATGACACAGACATTTTTCCGCCTAGTATTCGGCGATATAAGGATACTATTGGCATCAAGTATATACTATATGATATCCAAAATCCAAAAAATTTGTTAGATATTATAATGTGTTTCACGAATTAAAAAAATATATTTTATTTAAAAAAAGGTTGACGTTTCAGTTTTTTATTATTGATATCACTAAACTGGGTATTGTTTCCAACATTCACTCATTTAAAATACTTTGAGTTTCTGGTTATACCTAATAAATAGATATGTCCCGTTGTAATGCAAAAATCTGCTCTTAGAAATTATAATATTTGTAAAGATTTCTATTTTAGTATGCTGATTGATTTTCAATAGTTTTTTTAATTTTGTCATTTTAAGAAACCTAAGAATCCCAGACTATTTATTCCAGAAAGAGACGACCATTGGGAGTATTTATTCAAAAAAAACCCAGCCCACATTGTCATTATTCAGATATTTTTAAGGTAATGTTATATTTAATTATAAAACATAATTACCGGTACTTTTTGAGATTTCTAAGTAAATGTAAACAATGAAATTAATGTTTTTCTTTCTAGTGGTGTAAATATAATTTTGATCAAGTTCTTAATTAATTGTTCAATTTCCAATTTATATGATTTGATCCATTAGTCATGATGCATTTTTAAGGAATCATACATGCGAATATCACTCATTTTTATTCAAACGTTTTTTGTATAATAAACATCGGATATCTTCACGCCTTTTTGCACAATTACATGTAGTAAAATAACATTTATAAGAAATGTTAGAGGTGCGTGGCCGCGCAGTAATGTAATAACACAAAAGTCGCACATTCTAACCTTCCGCTGTACTTCTTCCCGCGAACGACATATGCATTTTTTCTACATAGTTTTCGGGAATAAAAGAATACCTATAACTTTGGTAATATCTATTCTTTCAAAAAAAAGGAAAAAACATGCCGGTGCACTCCGATCGTCTCACTTCAGCGTGTCATCTAATCCAGTACAGCGGTGGGGTCAGTTAGTTTGCTGGGGTGTACAAGAAAGGAAGCAAAAAAAACTTCACGGCACAGCTTCGTTTTCCAACTAAACTAACATAATAGATTGAGTATAAGAATTATAGTCTTTTATTTTGATGTGCATCTCTTCTTGTCCGATTTGTCAGTACTAAGGGTCGTCAGCTAGTTGGAAAATTAAACGACCCTGCTAGTTGGCCAGTTGGGGTAGCCGTCTCAAAATTCATATTTTTAAAAGTTAAAAAGCCAAGTAAAGAAAATGAAAAAAATTTCAAAAAGAAAATTCCCCTCACGACTGCGCACAGTTTCAACAGGACCTAGACTCCCTAGTTTCCTGGATTGAGCAAAATAATCTTCTGTTCAACATTAATAAATGTGTCTGTGTATCTTATAGTCGATCGTTTTCATAAGTAGGTATACTATACAGGGAGTTGCATTAAACAGAGTTTCTGAATTCAAAGATTTGGGCGTAACCTATGATGTCGGACTCACGTTCGTTAACCATGTCTCACGTTTGATATCGGACTGTTACAAAGTACTCGATTTTATAATGAGAATATCAAGAGAATTCAACAGTACCGATATCCTTTGAAACTGATATGATTATTAAATTAGAATCAAATTAGAATATGCATCTACAGTAGGGCTCCTCATCAGCTCAAAAATATAAAAACATTATAGAACAAAAACCTGTAATTTTGCGATCTATCAATCATGTACGTCAATATTTGGCTAATTCAATGAATTTTACTTCTTTTTACCAACAAAACACCCATTTTTGTATTCACATGCTGAAGTTATAGTTGAATCAAAACAAAATTGTAAAAGAAACGTTTAACGTTAATTTTGATGTAACACGTCTAAATCTGCTAAATATGTAACAACATTTCTTAGAAAAAGGCGGAAATTTCGCACTTTTCACTCGAAAAACCTCTATTGACGATCAACTTTACGAATATATGTACAAAATCATGTCAGAATTATTATTTGTTCAACACGTATTCGTGTATTTCGTTCTAAACCTCTAATTTTGCGATATTTCAATCTTTTGCATCAATATTTTTCAGTTTTAATGAATTGTACTACTTTTTACCAACAAATCTGCCACTTTCGTACAAAGATGTAAGGATTATCAATGAATCATGATATATGTGTGATAGAAACGCATTTACATTAATTATGATATAAAACGTCAAAACCTTAATATGTATGAATATTTCATAATAATATACTGAAATTTCACACCTTTCACTCGAAAAACTGCAATTGACAACTAAGTTTACGAAGACTATATGTGTACAAAATCATGACAGAATTATTATTTGTTCAACGTGTTTTCGTAATTTTGGTACCAACCCTGCAATTTAGCGATATTTCAATCATTTACGTCAATATTTGGCTAATTCAATGCATTTTACTATTTTTTACAAACAAAACACCCATTTTCGTATTCACATGAAGTTAAAGTTGAATCAAGACAAATTGTTAAATAAACGTTTAACGTTAATTTTGATGTAAAACGTCCAAATCTGCTAAATATGTAGTTTGTTGTTGTTGTTGTTGAATGTTTTTTTATAAAAAGACGGAAATTTCACACTTTTCACCCAAAAAACTGCCATTGTCGATCAACTTTACGAATATATGTACAAAATCATGTCAGAATTATTATTTGTTCAACACGTATTCGTGTATTTCGTTCTAAACCTCTAATTTTGCGTTATTTCAATCTTTTGCATCAATATTTTTCAGTTTTAATGAATTGTACTACTTTTTACCAACAAATCTGCCACTTTCGTACAAAGATGTAAGGATTATCAATGAATCATGACATATGTGTGATAGAAACGCATTTACATTAATTATGATATAAAACGTCAAAACCTTAATATGTATGAATATTTCTTAATAATATACTGAAATTTCACACCTTTCACTCGAAAAACTGCAATTGACAACTAAGTTTACGAAGACTATATGTGTACAAAATCATGACAGAATTATTATTTGTTCAACGTGTTTTCGTAATTTTGGTACCCGCCCTGCAATTTAGCGATATTTCAATCATTTACGTCAATATTTGGCTAATTCAATGCATTTTACTATTTTTTACAAACAAAACACCCATTTTCGTATTCACATCCTGCAGTTATAGTTGAATCAAGACAAATTGTAAAATAAACGTTTAACGTTAATTTTGATGTAAAACGTCCAAATCTGCTAAATATGTAGTTTGTTGTTGTTGTTGTTGAATGTTTTTTTATAAAAAGACGGAAATTTCACACTTTTCACCCAAAAAACTGCCATTGTCGATCAACTTTACGAATATATGTACAAAATCATGTCAGAATTATTATTTGTTCAACACGTATTCGTGTATTTCGTTCTAAACCTCTAATTTTGCGTTATTTCAATCTTTTGCATCAATATTTTTCAGTTTTAATGAATTGTACTACTTTTTACCAACAAATCTGCCACTTTCGTACAAAGATGTAAGGATTATCAATGAATCATGACATATGTGTGATAGAAACGCATTTACATTAATTATGATATAAAACGTCAAAACCTTAATATGTATGAACATTTCTTAATAATATACTGAAATTTCACACCTTTCACTCGAAAAACTGCAATTGACAACTAAGTTTACGAAGATTATATGTGTACAAAATCATGACAGAATTATTATTTGTTCAACGTGTTTTCGTAATTTTGGTACCCGCCCTGCAATTTAGCGATATTTCAATCATTTACGTCAATATTTGGCTAATTCAATGCATTTTACTATTTTTTACAAACAAAACACCCATTTTCGTATTCACATCCTGCAGTTATAGTTGAATCAAGACAAATTGTAAAATAAACGTTTAACGTTAATTTTGATGTAAAACGTCCAAATCTGCTAAATATGTAGTTTGTTGTTGTTGTTGTTGAATGTTTTTTTATAAAAAGACGGAAATTTCACACTTTTCACCCAAAAAACTGCCATTGTCGATCAACTTTACGAATATATGTACAAAATCATGTCAGAATTATTATTTGTTCAACACGTATTCGTGTATTTCGTTCTAAACCTCTAATTTTGCGTTATTTCAATCTTTTGCATCAATATTTTTCAGTTTTAATGAATTGTACTACTTTTTACCAACAAATCTGCCACTTTCGTACAAAGATGTAAGGATTATCAATGAATCATGACATATGTGTGATAGAAACGCATTTACATTAATTATGATATAAAACGTCAAAACCTTAATATGTATGAATATTTCTTAATAATATACTGAAATTTCACACCTTTCACTCGAAAAACTGCAATTGACAACTAAGTTTACGAAGACTATATGTGTACAAAATCATGACAGAATTATTATTTGTTCAACGTGTTTTCGTAATTTTGGTACCCGCCCTGCAATTTAGCGATATTTCAATCATTTACGTCAATATTTGGCTAATTCAATGCATTTTACTATTTTTTACAAACAAAACACCCATTTTCGTATTCACATCCTGCAGTTATAGTTGAATCAAGACAAATTGTAAAATAAACGTTTAACGTTAATTTTGATGTAAAACGTCCAAATCTGCTAAATATGTAGTTTGTTGTTGTTGAATGTTTTTTTATAAAAAGACGGAAATTTCACACTTTTCACCCAAAAAACTGCCATTGTCGATCAACTTTACGAATATATGTACAAAATCATGTCAGAATTATTATTTGTTCAATACGTATTCGTGTATTTCGTTCTAAACCTCTAATTTTGCGATATTTCAATCTTTTGCATCAATATTTTTCAGTTTTAATGAATTGTACTACTTTTTACCAACAAATCTGCCACTTTCGTACAAAGATGTAAGGATTATCAATGAATCATGACATATGTGTGATAGAAACGCATTTACATTAATTATGATATAAAACGTCAAAACCTTAATATGTATGAACATTTCTTAATAATATACTGAAATTTCACACCTTTCACTCGAAAAACTGCAATTGACAACTAAGTTTACGAAGACTATATGTGTACAAAATCATGACAGAATTATTATTTGTTCAACGTGTTTTCGTAATTTTGGTACCAACCCTGCAATTTAGCGATATTTCAATCATTTACGTCAATATTTGGCTAATTCAATGCATTTTACTATTTTTTACAAACAAAACACCCATTTTCGTATTCACATCCTGCAGTTATAGTTGAATCAAGACAAATTGTAAAATAAACGTTTAACGTTAATTTTGATGTAAAACGTCCAAATCTGCTAAATATGTAGTTTGTTGTTGTTGTTGTTGAATGTTTTTTTATAAAAAGACGGAAATTTCACACTTTTCACCCAAAAAACTGCCATTGTCGATCAACTTTACGAATATATGTACAAAATCATGTCAGAATTATTATTTGTTCAACACGTATTCGTGTATTTCGTTCTAAACCTCTAATTTTGCGTTATTTCAATCTTTTGCATCAATATTTTTCAGTTTTAATGAATTGTACTACTTTTTACCAACAAATCTGCCACTTTCGTACAAAGATGTAAGGATTATCAATGAATCATGACATATGTGTGATAGAAACGCATTTACATTAATTATGATATAAAACGTCAAAACCTTAATATGTATGAATATTTCTTAATAATATACTGAAATTTCACACCTTTCACTCGAAAAACTGCAATTGACAACTAAGTTTACGAAGACTATATGTGTACAAAATCATGACAGAATTATTATTTGTTCAACGTGTTTTCGTAATTTTGGTACCCGCCCTGCAATTTAGCGATATTTCAATCATTTACGTCAATATTTGGCTAATTCAATGCATTTTACTATTTTTTACAAACAAAACACCCATTTTCGTATTCACATCCTGCAGTTATAGTTGAATCAAGACAAATTGTAAAATAAACGTTTAACGTTAATTTTGATGTAAAACGTCCAAATCTGCTAAATATGTAGTTTGTTGTTGTTGAATGTTTTTTTATAAAAAGACGGAAATTTCACACTTTTCACCCAAAAAACTGCCATTGTCGATCAACTTTACGAATATATGTACAAAATCATGTCAGAATTATTATTTGTTCAATACGTATTCGTGTATTTCGTTCTAAACCTCTAATTTTGCGATATTTCAATCTTTTGCATCAATATTTTTCAGTTTTAATGAATTGTACTACTTTTTACCAACAAATCTGCCACTTTCGTACAAAGATGTAAGGATTATCAATGAATCATGACATATGTGTGATAGAAACGCATTTACATTAATTATGATATAAAACGTCAAAACCTTAATATGTATGAACATTTCTTAATAATATACTGAAATTTCACACCTTTCACTCGAAAAACTGCAATTGACAACTAAGTTTACGAAGACTATATGTGTACAAAATCATGACAGAATTATTATTTGTTCAACGTGTTTTCGTAATTTTGGTACCAACCCTGCAATTTAGCGATATTTCAATCATTTACGTCAATATTTGGCTAATTCAATGCATTTTACTATTTTTTACAAACAAAACACCCATTTTCGTATTCACATCCTGAAGTTATAGTTGAATCAAGACAAATTGTTAAATAAACGTTTAACGTTAATTTTGATGTAAAACGTCCAAATCTGCTAAATATGTAGTTTGTTGTTGTTGTTGAATGTTTTATTATAAAAAGACGGAAATTTCACACTTTTCACCCAAAAAACTGCCATTGTCGATCAACTTTACGAATATATGTACAAAATCTTGTCAGAATTATTATTTGTTCAACATGTGTTCGTATTTTTCATTCTAAACCTCTAATTTTGCGATATTTCAATCTTTTGCATCAATATTTTTTAGTTTTAATGAATTTTACTATTTTTTACCAACAACTTTGTCACTTTCGTACAAATATGTAAGAATTATCAATGAATCATGACAAACGAGTATGTGTGGTGGAAACGCATTTGCATTATTTATGATATAAAACGTCAAAACCTAAATATGCATGAACATTTTTTAATAATATATTGAAATTTCACACCTTTCACTCGAAAAACTGCAATTGACGACCAAGTATACGAATACTATATGTGTACAAAATCATGACAGAATTATTATTTGTTCAACGTGTTTTCGTATTTTTGGTACTAAACCTGTAATTTAGCGATAATTCAATCATTTACGTCAATATTTGGCAAATTCAATGCATTTTACTACTTTTTACTAACAAATTACCCATTTTCGTATTCACGTGCTGAAGTTATAGTTGAATCAAGACAAAATTGTTAAATAAACGTTTAACGTTAATTTTGATGTTAAACGTCCAAATATGCTAAATATGTAGGAATATTTTTTAGAAAAAGACGGAAATTTCACACTTTACACCCGAAAAACTGCCATTGACCAATATTATTTTTTTACGATTTTTCGTGTTTTTGATCCCAACCCGGTAATTTTGCGATCTTTCACTCATTTACATCAATATTTGGCAAATTAAATTAATTATACTACTTTTTTCCATCAACATCTCATTTTCGTACGAAAATGCTGAAGTTATTTATGGTTGAATCAAGACAAAATTGTTGAATAAACGTTTTACGTTAATTTTGATATAACGTCCCAAATCTGCTAAATATGTAAGAACATTACTTAGAAAAGGCGTAAATATCACATTTTTCACTCTAAAAACTCCCATTGACGTGAATTAAATTCTGAAACACGTAAGTGAGAAAAGTTTTTATAATAGGAGAGTATGCATTACTAGGTGAATGGATGTGCCAGAAGTGAAACATGTGTGCCAGAATGGAATGAAGTGCCGATTGGTTCTCTTTGCCTACCTCAATAGGATCGTGGTGTGATGATGAAGAGGACATACAAGGGACTGACAAGTCTCGCTTAGTTATAATTATTACTAAATTGAAACATAAATGCGCAACTTCCCAAGTCACACCACACGTACTCCGTCAATAAATTTTCTTTATTTTACATACATTTTTATGGAACTAATAATGAGTAAGGTTAGTTTAAGTAATTCAAAATAAATCACCAAAAGAAAGCAATACCTACTGATAGCTTTCTATCAACGAAACTGAAAGCTTTCTATCAAAAGGATTATAATTCAAAGCTTTATTTAATCGCGAGTTAAAAGAGTGAATTGGAAAAATTGTAAATGTATATTTTTTAACAAATAATGTTGATTTGGAACAGACAACCTTAGAAAGTATGTTACATTTAGACAACGCTCACAAACTGGGATCGCATTTCGTAATACTCGACCACAAGAACACGTTGAAATTCCAATAACATGATTCCAAAACTATATATTCTCTTATGTTACAGTACAGTGGAGCGGTTTTATTGCCCGCCCGATTTTTATATTTTTTGATAAGCCGTATCAACCCTTCAATCACTCGTTGTACTCAAATACAATACGTTCTTAATTTGAAAGTTTTTTTTTTAATTTTACGTATCTTTAGTACTCATTCATACTTATTTGTAAGTACTATATTTTTTTGTATTCTGTTAAAATTCTAATCAGATTTCAATTCCAATCCAAATCCAGTTCACTTTCCATCTCATAAATTCTCACCTTATTTTACCGATTAATAATAATCTTCGAAATTCCTTGATTGGCTAACTAAAGATTAATTATTGAAATCAGTATCAGCTCCTTGTCTGAAAAAAAAACTCAATTATTTTTGTAGATCATTCCCCAAGAATACTCCAAACATTAAGAGTATTTACATTGAAATTTAGCCGGTCCATTGCAAAACGCATGTATGATAGACTCAAATCCACTCCTGATGTCCACCCAAACATTCAAATAACTAGGATCAGGATGTTAGTTTTATTATTATCAAAAACATTCATTATTAAGATTCACAATTCTCCTGTTTCATCACATGCCATTCATCTATTTCACCATGTACCGGAGCCTAAGAAGTCATCTGCTTCACCAGAGATTTGGTCACTAGTTACACAATAGATAGTTATTGTCTTCTAAATATGTACTATGTAAGAACAAAAAGCGTCGTAAGAAAATAATAAAATTTATGACAAAATAATATTTTATTAATCAACCAAAGAACCTTGAATATATAATATAATACAATACTTGATTACTATACAATTTTCAGATGGTATGTATACGTGTAGACCTATTTTTGCAACTTACAGTAAATTATTCCTTTCACAGAACAGCTTTGAAAAAACAATAAATTCTGTTAAAAAAATATTTACTTATAACATATGGTATTTACATAATGAAGTTTAATGTTTTCTTCAAAGTGCAATACTTTACATGCAAATTTTAAATCATAATTTCTTACCAAGTGACAAAAATTTACTTTTTTATTTCTAAAAAACACAATAGTTTAAACAAATTATTTTAATGGACTCAAGATGTGTAATACAATACAAAAGTATAAAAAAGTTATTTTTTTGCGTTCGATAAGAAAATATAAAACGTCTTATTTATATGAAACTAAATAACCTATACCATAAACCATTTGTCTTCAGTTTAATAAGTCTTAAAAACATCACTTTGGTTTTTTTACTGTTACGAGTCCTTCGGGAAGTTTGGGTAATTCAAAATAAGGCACCACAGGGGAGAAAAACTGAGAGTCTTCCAGCGACCATTTATTGACCTTTCTGTCTTTAACGGTTTCAATTTTACTGTGAAACAGCCCGCAGTATTCACAACGTTTTGGAGGCGTATCTATTTTCTTCCCTATGAAATATCCTTTGTGATCTTTTTGCAGTGTTGCCTCAACTTCATCTTTATTGTTGGCTCTTTCCAACATCATTATGGCCATGTACGATGCAAACCTGTATATCATCTTCTGTAAGAGAAAGAAAATACTCGTTATAGTAAGTTATTTGTCGCATTGAAATAGACATTTACAAAACAGACATTGTTTAATTTTTATTTGATTGAATAAATATGTAAAATTAGTTAGCACATCCTATGAACAATATTTAAAGCTAAATTAATTACGGATAATTTGATGATATCCATACACGCAGACAAAAGCGCGCCCGTACTTTTGCGCATGCATGCTTGTCACTTGAACTATTTCTCAAGGCTTAAAATTAATAAACTTCAAACTAATCCTCATTTTTGATAAATGTTTCAGTAAAAAAAAACAAAGCTACTCTAGTTGTTCAAAGTTTATCCAAAGTGGATTTTTATACAACTAGATTAAATGCCGAAAATAATCGGATTTGTATATATTATTATCATCAGAGTATATCTTACGAAATATTCGGCCAATGTCGTGTCTGTTAATATTGTCAATATTTTTTGAGCGCAATTAGTCAAGGAGAGAATGGAATAGATTTTTTAAGCAACTCGACCTCATCCCATATTTAGCTGTGATGAAAAATTAAACATTGACACTTTTATATCGAAGCAATTCTATTTTGATATTAAATGTGTAACCAATAAATCTGAATTTAAGGTCTCAAACAATGTTCCTAGTTAAATGTATCGATCAATAAATTTGAATTTAAGGCTTCAAGCAACGATTCGGGTTAAGACCTTCAAATATGAATCGACACGCATTTAGAGATCATATAAAAAAACTTAAACCCTTGCAGTGATATCGAGTCAGTCAAGTGTGCTAGAAATATCATTGGTAAACATGTTAACCGTTTTGATGAATAAATTAAACGTTATATCAAAAGCATATTGCTTTAGCTACGGACAATGAAAGATAATAAGGTCAACAATCTTCTCATACTGTATACACTCACCAGTTGAATTTATTACAATGCCGAGTACATGATAGATATCCACTACAAGATGAATAAATAGAAAATCTTACCAGGTCCTCGCAGCGTGCAACATACGTAAATTCGGGGTTGTCGCTTTCTTCGTGTTGGTCCTCGGAAAAAGGAAAGGCGTTCACTATGTCATCCCAACGTTCCTTCAGAACTTCCTTGACAGGAGGATCCAAGTCGCGCAGCATGTGGCAGGCTTGCTTCACAGCCTCAGTAAAGGCAGCAGGCCTGAACCCTTTATGTTTTCCATCTACATACTGAAACAAATTAAAAGTATTTTTTTTTACAATTCAATTTCAGTACTTTTTTTCAAGCGTAATCACGAACTTATTCGATCCTTACTAATAACCTAAGTTATTTATTTTTACAATAATGTATTTGCGAATTAAAAAATACTGTTTCAAAAAGTCATCAAACTACATAAAATCGATTGTATTTAGGTCCGTAACAAGAGATGTCATAGATATGATTTAATATTTTTTAGCGTTTGTCATACGATGGACCTGTTTTGTTAATATTGCAGTATAAAGAAGTAAATTATTGTCATGTGGTTTAAGTAATTAAAAGCAATGGGTCAATATGCATTGCCGTTTCGTTTTCGTTGTAAACAGTACAGCCCGGAGGGTTTATTGTTTTATTACAGCATGTTCAATTAACCTGAAAGAGGATTGCGTTTAAAAGCAAACTAGAACATTTAAGAATGTGCCTACTAATGTGAATTTACCCTGTTACCTCGCTGGAAGACGACCTTCTTTTACGAACTTGTTAAATTGACTTTTACATTTGAAGTATTTAATTTACCCGCTATTCGGCCTTTTACCGGAATGATAATCATAAACATATAAATATGATTCAAACAATTAAAAAATACAAAATGTGTATTAGTGGGATAAATTAGTCTAATATAAGATTTGGAGCTGTAATTGTGATAATGTTTATATTACCATGTCGGTAAATAAAATATTAATGAAACAGAAATAAACATATCAAATACGATTAATACCACAAAATAAAATATATAGCGCAACACTGCCATGTTTGAAGTTACTACAACATCCAACGTAAATTACACTCAACTCAAGCTAGAACGCGAAATCAGAAGTAAAATAACAGAAAACACTTATCAAATAATACTCACCACCGACATAGTAACAATGTTTGAAACTTATGAAGATCAGATATGTTATACACTTGAAATTACTAATAGAACTGTTTAAACGCTTCGAAATGTACTTTGTCAAATATTACTGAGAGTTCACTAACTGAAGTAATATGAGAATGCGCGTAAACTATATGTTGGGTATATATAGGTAACTTGTAGTTTCTTGATCCGATCTGAGAAGGTAAATAATATTGATTTTGAAAATGTTGAGGTTTTTATACTACTCATCCCCACCCCTCGGGGAAACCAATTTGTTAATCACCCTTTTAACTCAATACAGCTTAACTAGATTTCAAGAACGCACTGTTATTTACAGGGCCGTGTTAGTAGAGAGTGCGCCAATTTAATCTTGTATATTTTTAATTAATTCAAACATTTTCTATACATAAGTGATAATTTAATAGAAATTTTGATATGACAGTATATATTAATATGATTTACTGATTATGAAACAAATATTTTCGGTTAATATTTCTCACATTTATTCAGATAAACTAAACTGTTTTTTTTCTTTCTTCATAATCGGTTTATTTTAGTTCTCAGATAACAATTAAACTTAATAAGAAGGTTTTCATGAAAATCGCATAATTAAATTTCAATCATTATATCTTTTACATATTGGTTTAGCGAGAAAGTCTCAAAAGGAACCATCATCAACTATTATAAAAACAAGATTTCTAAATCATTTTGGTAAATAGTTTAATTTCACTCTTTCCAAATAGTACAGAATTTGCAAGTTTATTAAATCATTTTATTACGATTCATGCAATAAACGATCAAGTACTTAAAATAAAGAGATGTTTTCAAAAAGTATTTGATACACTTAGTTTCACTTTGACTCGCTAAGATAAAACGTAACTTTTATAGAAGATCGTTAAACTGTTTTGTGCTGTCTTAATTTTAACCGGTGAATTCGCGCGCTTTTTGAAACAGAACCTTAGGCCCTTGTATAGTTGGCTTCAAGAATTAAACGGCCCTTAGAGCATGGGCATTTTACTAAGGATTTAGTAATCCTAATTGCCTTAAGTGATCTTCTTCATGTGAAACTATTCATATTTTATATTATCCCTTATCTTTTATAGTTGGGATAAAATAAAAACATTTTAAATATTTTTAAAGGAGTTTTTCTAAATGCCTAATCCTTTTGTGAGCTTATCTTTCTGATTTAGGTTTATGTTAGAATGGAATTTTTAATTTTCGTATGCTATTATTAAAAACCTTTCACGTATTAGTTTTTGTATTGAGATAAATAATTTCCCCAAATACAACAATCGTGTTTTCACAGAACTCATTGTTTTGAAAAGATCATCACCATCACGCGATGTCCTTATTTAGGTAGACAGAGAGAAGAGTTCTACACTTCATTCTATCCTGGCATACATCGTTCGTTTCTGTCTTGTCCGTATACCTCGTCATGTACACGACCCTATTATAAACGATTTACACTCTTCTCTCTCTCAGAAATATATCCCTTCCAGAGTTTTCTAGGTCTTCTGCCAGCAATTTCGTTTTGAAAATAAACGTGTGTGTTACGAATCATAACCCGCAATCAGCGAGTTGGGGTACGGGTATTATACGTCATAGGTCTCTGAATGTACGGTAATGTTATTTTCTAACATAACATATTTCACATAATCAATTTCCAAAGAGTGTTGTACAATTTTATTCCATTTTGTTACTAATAATGTTATATTTTGATACTCATAATATTACTTATGAGATGCATGACCGCGCGGTACCGCATTGAACTTTCATGTTGAAGGCAACCGGTTCGAACCATGCGCTGTGCTTTCCCCTCGAATGACACAGACATTTTTCCGCCTAGTATTCGGCGATATAAGGATACTATTAACATCAGTCATTTATATTCTTTTAAAAAATAATATAACAACAATCCATTCAAACAATCAAAAACATTATTTTGATAATCTAAGAAATATTTATAAGATTAACTCCTTTACAAAAATAAATTACTTTTATTTGTTAAGTATATATGATATACAAAAACCCGACAATCTGACATATTTGTTAGATATTATAATGTAATTTACGAATTGAAAAATATATATTATTTAAAAAAAGTTGACGTTTCAGTATTTTTATTATTGGTATCACT
The DNA here is from genome assembly GCA_949825065.1 of Odontocerum albicorne. Classification (NCBI taxonomy): domain Eukaryota; kingdom Metazoa; phylum Arthropoda; class Insecta; order Trichoptera; family Odontoceridae; genus Odontocerum; species Odontocerum albicorne. Next base: position 15,188,224 of record OX463846.1, on the reverse strand, counting down.
AAACTGTGTTTTGTTCCAACATCGACTCATTTATAATACTTCGAATTTCTGGTTATTCCTAATAAATAGGTATGTCCCGTTGTATTGCAAAAATCTGCTCTTAGAAATTAAAATATTTGTTAAGCTTTCTATTTTAGTATGCTGATTGATTTTCAATAGCTTTTTATTATTTTCATTTTAAGAAATCTAAGAATTCCAGACTATTTATTCCAGGAAGAAACGACTATTGGGAGTATTTGTTCAATAAAGACCCAGCCCACATTTTCATTACTCAGATACTTTTGAGGTAATATTATTTTAAATTATAAAACATTTTTACCAGCACTTTTTGGGATTTCGAAGTAAACATAAATAATGTAATTCAAAATTTTCTTTCTATAGTTCGGAAATTCTAGGATGTCCTGTGACAGCTCACAAATTGGCCCCAATACAACTTTATGTAAAGTATTTACCTAAATAACTTACTATTTATTAGAATTGAGATATATATTAAAGTTAATAAAATAATTAAACTTACAGAACATCGTTACAAGGTTGTATTGGGGACAATTTGTGAGCTGTCACAGGACTCATCCTAGAATTTCTGAACTATAAGTATATATGATATACAAAAACCCGACAATCTGACAAATTTGTTAGATATCATATTACAATGTACTCTACGAATTGAAAAATATATTTTATTTTAAAAAGGTTGACGTTTCAATTTTTTATTATCGGTATCACTAAACTGGGTTTTGTTTCCAACATTGACTCATTTATAATACTTCGAATGTGTGGTTATTCCTAATAAATATATATTTTCTGTTGTAATGCAAACATGTGCAGTTAGAAATTATAATATTTGTTAAGCTTTCTACTTTAGTATGCTGATTGATTTTCAATAGCTTTTTAATTTTGTCATTTTAAGAAACCTAAGAATCTTAGACTATTTATTCCAGGAAGAGACGACAATTGGGAGTATTTATTCAAAAAGGACCCAGCCCACATTGTTATTATTCAGATATTTTTGAGGTAATGTTATTTTTAATTATAAAACATAATTACCGGTACTTTTTGAGATTTCGAAATAAATGTAAACAATGAAATTCATTTTTTTCTTTCTAGTGGTGTAAATATAATTTTGATCAAGTTCTTAATTAATTGTTCAATTTCCAATTCATATGATTTGATCCATTAGTCATGATGCATTTTTAAGGAATCATATATGCGAATATCACTCATTTTTATTCAAACGTTTTTTGTATAATAAACATCGGATATCTTCACGCCTTTTTGCACAATTACATGTAGTAAAATAACATTTATAATAAATGTTAGAGGTGCGTGGACGCGCAGTAATGTAATAACACAGAAGTCGCACATTCTAACCTTCCGCTGTACTTCTTCCCGCGAACGACATATGCATTTTTTCTACATAGTTTTCGGGAATAAAAGAATACCTATAACTTTGGTAATATCTATTCTTTCAAAAAAAAGGAAAAAACATGCCGGTGCGCTCCGATCGTCTCACTTCAGCGTGTCATCTAATCCAGTACAGTGGTGGGGTCAGTTAGTTTGCTGGGGTGTACAAGAAAGGAAGCAAAAAAAACTTCACGGCACAGCTTCGTTTTCCAACTAAACTAACATAATAGATTGAGTATAAGAATTATAGTCTTTTATTTTGATGTGCATCTCTTCTTGTCCGATTTGTCAGTACTAAGGGTCGTTAGCTAGTTGGAAAATTAAACGACCCTGCTAGTTGGCCAGTTGGGGTAGCCGTCTCAAAATTCATATTTTTAAAAGTTAAAAAGCCAAGTGTAAAAAATGAAAAAAATTTCAAAAAGATTAATTCACCTTTTGAACAGGACCCAGACTCCCTAGTTTCCTGGAGTGAACAAAATAATCTTCTGTTCAACTTTAATAAATGTGCCTGGGTATTTTATAGTCGATCGTTTTCACCAATCCAATATCAGTATACTATACAGGGAGTGGCATTAAACAGAGTTTCTGAATTCAAAGATTTGGGCGTAGCCTTTGATGTCAGACTCACGTTCGTTAACCACGTCTCACGTTTGATATCGGACTGTTACAAAGTACTCGATTTTATAATGAGAATATCAAGAGAATTCAACAGTACCGATATCCTTTGAAACGCATACAATTATCTAATTAGAACCAAATTAGAATATGCATCTACAGTTTGGGGCTCCTCATCAGCTCAAATATAAAACCAATATAGAAGAAAAACAAAAAAGATCCTCAGATACATATAGTACAGAACACAGGGAGATTACCCAAAATATGCTCACCATGTCGAACTTCTCACAGTACTATATGTAACTATAGAAGCCTCGAAACTAGAAGTCAATAATCCATTGCGATATTCTTACTTAAAGTTTTTCAAGGTTGCTTTAACTGTCCCGCGATTCTAGAAACACTAAGTTTATATGTTATTTTGAATAGTCTAACAAATATATACCTATTATACTGGAAATGGACAAAGGATTGACATTTTTTAAAAAAACGGAATCACTTGTATTTGTTAACCGTATTTACAAAACCTGACAATCTGTCAAATTTGTTTTAAGTTATGTTCGATTTTACAAATTAAAAGTGTATTTATATGTGAAAAAGGTAAACGTTTCAGTTTTTTTTATTTTTGGTACCAATATAATGGATTTGGTTCTCGACATTAACTCATTTAACGTCCAATACTCGAAACCTGGAATACGACCGTTATATTCCAGGTTTCGAGTATTGGACGGCCTTTAGAGCATGCCCATTTTACCAAGGATTTAGCAATCCTAATTGCCTTAAGTGTTCTTCTTCATTGGAAACTATTCATATTCTATATCATCCCTCATCTTTTATTGTTGGGATCAAATAAAAACAACATTTCAAATATTTTTAAAGCCGATTTTCTAACTATGTATCTAATTCTTTAGAGAGCTCATGACTTCGGTCATATCTATTCCTTTAAAAATAATATTTTAACTATTCATTAAAATAATCAAAAACGTAATTTTGAATAGTCGAACAAATATCTATTATATTAACGTCTTTTTGAAAAGTGACCCGACAATCTGTCAAATTTGTGTTAAATTATATTCGATTTTACAAATTAAAAGTACGAGTATATTTATATGTGAAAAAGGTAAATGTTTAATTTTTTTTATTTTTGATTCTTTAGGGAAATGTCCCTTAAAGGTATATGATGATTGATTGTTGGTAAATAAATAAAACACGTTAAATCGCAATGCGGAAGGAGAGAGTGAATGAATGGTTTATTTTGATAGTATGTAGGTATTTATAACATTTCAGAATGGGCGCGGGAGTGCGCCCGCGATATACTTCTATCTCGCTTCTGTGCATGCAGAAATGGTCAATTGAAGCATTGTAGGTAACAATCTATTTACGGAACCGGTGAGACAGTGTGGTGCGTTCTCTCTCTAGTATGTAGTGCGGCCCGCTCGCTACGGGATGACTGACCGGCGGGTAATCTTTGGACTTGAATGTACTTTGGACTGTCTATTTAAATTTGTCGAGGAATACGAATCTCATCGGTCATTGACCGTATGTAACGCATAACGCCACATGGTTCCCCTTCTAGTGAAGCGTAAGGTGCGTATTTACGCGAAACGTACGGGTCCCTTCACTATTCTCCCACTACGTGTAGTGTAGCAGGGTGTAGTGGCTGGTTGATGGATCCTCTCCGTCGTCTCCTTTGCGTTCTCAGTGGTAGCGATGTATGCGGGCTTAAGGCGGTCCATTGCGACGTTGACCACTCGTCCAGGCAGTTGCTGCGTGAACACCTCGTTTCTCCTTCCAAGCACGGCATAGGGTCCGTCGTAAGCCGGTTGGAGCGGCTTCCTTACGGCGTCGTTGCGCAGGAACACATGGCTGCAGGTCTGGAGGTCCTTGTGGACGAAGGTTTTCCTTCCGCTGCCGTGGCCTTCTACGGGTGCTGGGCGGAGGCTGCGTAGAGTGTCACGCAGCTGCTCGACGTATGTACTGTCCATGACTCTTTCATTTGACGTTGCTTCTGCGAAGAAGTCACCAGGGAGTCGCAGGCTCCTTCCGTATGTCAGTTCGGCGGCGCTGACATCCGTGTCGGATCTGACTGCGGCGCGGAGTCCGAGGAGAATGACAGGCAGCTCGTCTATCCATTTTCCGTTATTCGCTAGGCGGGCTGTGAGTGCGGTCTTCATTGACCTGTGCCATCGCTCTATAATGTCGTTGCTTTGTGGATGGTATGGGGTTGTCCTTCTCTTCTCGACTCCGAGCAGTTTCATCAGGGCGGAGAATAGTTTACTCTCGAATTGTCTTCCTTGGTCGCTGGTGAGAGTCGTAGGGCATCCGAAGCGGGATATCCAGCCTTCCAATACGGCGCAGGCGACGGATTCCGCCGTGATGTCCACAAGCGGGATGGCCTCGGGCCATCGTGTGGCTCTATCAATCATCGTAAGCAGATATTTTTCGCCGTTCCGAGATGTAGGCAGAGGTCCGACAATATCTATGTGCATGCTCTCGAATCGTTGTGCGGGCGGATACAAAGATACGACGCTATTTGTATGGCAGTGAATCTTCGCTTTTTGGCATTGTATGCATTGTTTCGCCCACCTTCCGATATCCGCATTCATCGATGGCCAGAAGTATCGTTTTCTCATCATTTTTCTCGTGGTTCGTATCCCGGGGGGGCTCATTTCATGCAAAACGCGGTACACCTGTAGTCGGAATTTGACCGGTAGATAGGGTCGCATATTCTCTGTTGATACCTCGCAGTATATTTTTTATTAGAGGTGGGTAGTACGATTTTTTCGAATTTCAAATTTGGCCGATTTAGTAATATTGGAATGTCTGTGTCTGTCTGGTGAGCATCGGCGAGACTTTCGTAATCCAATATGGCGGCCGCTACGAGCGTCTTGATTCGAGACAGAGTATCTGCGGGAATATTCTCTGCTCCGTCGATGTGCCGAATATCGGTAGTGAATTCGCTTATGAACGTTATGTAGCGAGTTCTTCGGGCTGATTCGCTGTCGGGTGGTTTTTTTGCAAATGCGTATACGAGTGGTTTGTGATCGGTGTAGATGATCATTTGTCTTCCCTCGTGGAAGTTCCGGAAATACTTCACCGCCATGTTTATAGCCGTTAGCTCTCTGTCGTATGTGCTGTAATTTTTTTGAGCTGCGCTGAATTTCTTCGAGAAATATTAGAGTAGTCGCCAAATATTGTTCACTCTTTGTTGTAGGACGGCCCCCATCCCTGTGTCCGATGCGTCGGTTAGAAGGGATAGTGCGGCGTCGTTCTGAGGGTGGTTCAGTAGAACTGCGTCGCGTATCGATTGCTTGCATTTTTCGAATGCCGTTGTTGATTCCTCGGTCCACTTTATTTCGGTTTTGTCTCTTTTTTTTGCTTTGTGCAAGTATGCATGTAGCGGCCCTTGAATGCAGGCGGCTTGTGGAATGCATTCACGATAATAGTTTATCATACCGAGGAATCTGCGCAATGACTCGACATTCGTTGGCCTAGGGAATTCGTCGATGGCTTTAATCTTTATGGCTGGTGGTTTAATTCCGTCTTTGTCAACGTTGTATCCGAGAAAGATCACGTTGCGCTTTCCAAGCGCGCATTTGGCGGGATTGATCGTAATTCCATACTCGCTGAAGCACTGTAGGATATTCCGGATGTGCTCTTCGTGCTGGACTTCGTTTCCTGATGCGATGATGAGGTCATCAATAAATGGAAACGCGAAGTCCAGGCCGGTGAGTACTTGGTGTATAAACCGTTGGAAAGTCTGGCCTGCGTTTTTTAATCCGGGGCACATTCGAGGGAATTCAAACAAGCCGAAAGGTGTTATTATGGCTGTCTTCTCGATGTGTTTATCAAAGACTGGCAGCTGTTGGTAAGCTCGGTTGAGGTCGAGTATGCTGAAGATTTTTTTTCCTGCGAGCTGGTATGTGAAATCTTTCATGCGTGGTACGGGGTACCTGTCGGGCTTCGTGACGGAATTTAGACGTCTGTAGTCGCCGCAGACACGTAGTTCACCGTTTTTTTTGGGTACGACAACAAGTGGGCTTGCCCAAGGGCTCTTGCTGGGGCGGCATATACCTTGAAGCATCATCTCTTCGAATTCTTTTTTTACTGCTTGATAGCGGTGTGGTGGTATTTGCCTTGCTTTCGCATATAATGGTGGGCCAGTTGTTTCGATGTAGTGCTCCACTTGGTGTTTGGAACCTTCCTTGAACGGTGATGGTCTCGTGACGTCAGGAAATTTTGCGAGGATTCTATGGTACTTTTGCTCCATATCGATTGTTCGTATGGTTAGTTGTGCAGAATTGTGCATTGGTGCCTCCATGGAAAGGTTGGTTGTTTGGTCGATGAGGCGGCATCCGGCGACGTCGACTAGGAGTCTATGTTGCGTTAGGAAGTCTGCTCCGAGTATCGGCTTCGTGACGGCTGCCATGACGAACTTCCAACGGAATGCTCTTCTGAGATTTAGGTCGAGCTCCATTGCCTTTTCTCCGTATGTACGGATAATTGTGTTGTTCGCAGCGTACAGGTTGAAAGGAAGAGGCTTTGCGTAACCTGACGCTCTCGGTATTACGGAGATGTTCACTCCGGTGTCGACCAGGAACCTCATTCCTGATCTTTTGTCAGCGGTGGAGGTCCTGGGTGGCGGCTTCGAAAGTGATAAACCATAGGCGGGGTTTATCGCCCTAGAATGCCGTAATTCGTATCGCTAGTGCGATACCAGCGAGGTGCTGTGGGGATGATGCGCTTCCAGATGCGGGTTCTTGGTCTTGTTTTGACATCGTACGGTCGCTATCGAGTTGGCAATATTCGTTATAGTCGAAATCTGCGTTCAATTTGCGTTTAGGGTCACCACTTTAGGGAAATGTCCCTTAAAGGTATATGATGAATATGATTGTTGGTAAATAAATAAAACACGTTAAATCGCCATGCGGAAGGAGAGAGTGAATGAATGGTTTATTTTGATAGTACATAGGTATTTATAAGATTTCAGAATGGGCGCGGGAGTGCGCCCGCGATATACTTCTATCTCGCTTCTGTGCATGCAGAAATAGTTAATTGAAGCATTGTAGGTAACAATCTATTTACGGAACCGATGAGACAGCGTGGTGCGTTCTCTCTCTGGTATGTAGTGCGGCCCGCTCGCTATGGGATGACTGACCGGCGGGTAATCTTTGGACTTGAATGTACTTTGGACTGTCTAATTAAATTTGTCGAGGAATGCGAATCTCATCGGTCATTGACCGTATGTACGCGACAATATTCCGGGACGAACGCCACAATACCAATATAATGGATTTTGTTCTCGACATTGGCTCATTTATAATTCCTGATCAGTAGATATTTCCTGTTAAAATGCAAAAATGTTGTCTTAAAAATGGTGTTTGGGAAAAATTTCTATTGTAATATGCTGATTTATAATCGATAGATTTTTAATTATATAATTATTAGAAAGTTAACAATCCCTGAATATTTATCATTGAGAGTATTTCTTCAAAAAGGATCCAGCCCACAGTTCTTTTTTCAGGTTTTTATAAGACAATGTTATTTTATTATAAAAAAAAAAATTTAATTTCGAAGTTTACGTAAATTCTGCCACAAGAATTCTCCACCTCTCTCTACTTTAGGCCTCACGAAGTGCTGCCTTACAGAGGACTCAGTTGTGTTCCTGACTTACAAATTCCACCGGGCTGGTGGTCTATATTTGTCTCATCATCTCTTCACATTACGCAGAAGCGTGAATATTTGTACATACGAGTATATAATCAAAGAGTAAATCTTGAAATACAATTATTCTAAATAAAGAAAACAATAATTGTGTAACTCTTCAGCTGTGTAAAAACCCTGGCAAACGAATTGCGGGGATATGAAACAGTGTCTTGTTATTAAGTAAGAATATTTTACAATGTCTTATAATAAGGAAAAAATATTTTAACAGGTCTGTATATGAAAAAATATCGATATTCATTTAATATCGCCGGGCATCGAGCCGAAGTCCCCGGCCCGGCCTGAAAGATAAACATGACATCTATACATTGGAAAAAATCATTTTATTCCTACAAATCCTTGCATCTACATAGCGCCTACCATACTCTATAAAAGGCTTAAAAATGTATATTTAAAGTCTGGGTCATCATAGCCGATTTTTCGGTGAACGAGAAAAAAACAGATTTCAATGGCTTAAAATAAGACATGAATGAAATCTTCACCTTTTGTCGACTTGGTTTTAAAATATTAGTTATCTTTCTGAATATGAACTGTCTTTCCTATCTGGTGACGGGCGAGTCCTTTTTTATACTAACGCATCACACATTACGAGTATTATATTATATTCATCATTTTTTTGCGGCTCACTTCGTTAGATTTAAAACGATCATCCAGGTTCAATCGGATGAACTAAATCCTTATCAATTTTGAAGAATGTACTAAAATAACATTCTTTATTTCAACATATCCTTCTTCCGTAACCCCCACAATTATTCCTTATTCTTTGAGATTTAATTTTTATTTTATCTTTCGTTACTTTTTCTCAACAATTACTTCCATTTACTACATTAAAACCACGATCATGAATACCCATAATAATTTTGATATAAAAGCTTGTTGATTGGCAAAAATTGCTTAAGCGATAAATTCACCTGATATATTTGCGTTAAAGTGTTCAATAAATAAATAAACTATGTCTAAGACGACGAAATCCATTTGCCCTCAGTAACACACATGCAAAAGCCTAGTAAACTGAAGACACGACAAATGAAAGGCATTCAACCCAGCCTCATATAAATTGAGTTTCCACTTTAAATTTTCTCTTACTTTTTAATAAATTATGTAGTTATAAAATTTATTTACATGTAACATATAAATAAATAAATTGATTTAAAAAACCTTCCAAATTTTAAGCGTATTTTAAAAGTGGTCCCCATTGTTTACTTTTTACCAATTCAATCAACAATTACAGATAAGGAAACATGATATCACATGGAACTTCTTATTTTAAAGTAAATAGTAAAGATTTCTTACGTATCTTTCTAAAAGTAAAATTACCCCTTGTCATCAAAGTTACCACAATTAAAAAAATTAACATAAACAAAATATGATGTAAATTATTATCGTACAGGAAAATTTTTATGTGAGCGACAATAAATTATTTAATGGATCAATGGAAATAAAAATACAATAACATATTCGAAGATTTCACCTCTGTTTTCCGCTGCAAGAAAATGTTTGTCGGAGTCGTAGGTAGGTTGAGTTAGCTTCAATGATGGCCAACGTATCGAAGGCGTTGCAACTTTCATCTTCAAGGTGGTGCCATAGAAACGACTGCTGACTCAACTATGCCATAAATACCTTCAAAAACATTTTAAACTAGAAGTAAAAAAGCATTGTTCCCCATTTTATCAATTCATGTTAAATATTCCTTTCCTATATAATATATTTATCATCTTATAAAAGTTCTGGTACGTATGTATAATTATTTTACAATTTAAAATGACATGTAGAAAATTTTAATTAAGTTAGCTCATAGTTATAAATTATAAATTAGATTAGTTCTAAAAACATAAATTTATAGACAGCGTTTGGCAAATGTTCGTATTATAGATTAATTTATTAAATTAAAAAAAGTAATTCTAACAGGAGCGTGAACACCGATTTAAGACAAAATAACACATAAATAATATGTGCAGTTGATATTCTTATTCCCTTCGGTACTTACTTATTATTATTAAAATCAACATAACTTTCCAAAGTATCTTTGCATCCACGTAGAGGTAAGGAAAGACGACAGAGCGTTCAATATTTCGATCATGGCACACATATTTCGCCCATATTCAAATAACACCTCATGTTGCTCTTTCGATGTATTTGCCGTTTAACATTTATTTCCAAATTTGGTACACTTGGTCCAATCAATATTAATTAAACATTCCACATACATCCACTCTGCATTATTTTGTTAGAATGTCTACTAATTCGATCTACGAGTACATGCCCTAACAATCTCATTCTTCAAACCCAAAATATCTCAGTGCTCATTAGCGATTAGGGTTTACGAGTATGTAACGTAAATAATTCAGATATGGGGTTTCAAAAATTTATTTATTATATATGTATATACTCCTAAATATGTGATAGAAATAGATATACTCGTACAACCGCATCGAACGCGTTTGAGTACCAAATTTTGACATTATTTTTCGTTATGAACTGATTTCGATTTTGACGTATCTACAAAACGTAAATATATTTATTCTGGTTATAGTATTTCACATATTTGTATCATATACGATATAAGTAACATAATATTTTTAAGGTGTTTTGATAACAGAGCTATTAGTCATTTTAATACAATGAACTTTTGTCAAAAAAATGCATTATCGGGATTAGAATGTTTCAGGTTGACTCGCGTTAAGATGACGGTTTTTAATCACATTTTTTTTTACGTATAATATATTTTTACTAATTATTGTTACGAAATGTGACAAGGACAATAGCGAAAATGTCAATACATATAATATTAGTGTTTTTGTGTCCACTCTGACGTCCACACGGGAGTGAAACTTGAACTTGACGAAGAAGGATTAAAAGTGAAATACACGTAAGTGGAGCATGGTTGAAGTTGTTGGCAAGCAAAGGGCCCTGGCTCTGATTATTTACCTCATGTTTTTCTAAGAAGCGGTGTGAGCACCATTTGTGTGCCTTTGCTCAAACTTTTTAATAAATCTTTTTCGGCTCACTTGGCTCGACTTTGAAACGACCTTCCAGGATCAATCAGATGTACTATAGGTACATACTAAAAAATATACAAAAAAATATTTTGTTGTCTAAAAATATCCTTCTTTTCTTAACTCCCATAATTATCGCTTATCTTTAATTTTATTTTTTTAGTTTTTCTCTAATATTATTTTCATTCACTGCGTTAAAACCACGGTCATGAATAACCATTACAATTATGAAATAAAAACTGGTTGATTGGAAGAAATCGCTTAAGGAAAAAATCCGCCAGATATGTTTGCAACGTTGAATTTATTTATAATTCATTAGTAAGGAATCGAATCCCAAACCACCGGGCTACAGTGAGATGTTCAACAAATAAATACTGATTGTCGTTCTTTATTAATTAAATTTAACTTTAAGTTACGTCACATTATCTGTTTAATCTTAGTCACAATGATAAATTTTCAAGGGTACTGCGAAATAATTGATTTTATATAAAAAAAATAATTTATTAACAATAATATTTCCAAAACAAACAGATATAACGTGATTTTTATATTTTTTATATTATCATACGGGGCGGGGCCTTCATTTCACACAACATTCTTTCATTTTTGTTATAATACATTTAAATATTCCTGTTAGAAAAGTTTCGAATATTTTTGCGAATCGTATTTTTATATTTTTTTCCAACAATTCAATCAACATTCACTGAGGAGGAAACACGATATCACAAGGATTTTTTTGTTTACAAGTAAATAATAATGATTTTTTATGTTAAATTACAATTTCTCATCAAAATTAACTAACATTGTTATTTTTTTAACAACAACCAAATATAAATTACCATGTGGATAAATTCAAGAAAGATGTTATGTGAGCGACAATGAATTATTTAATTGAACTTGAATCTTTTTCAATTTAAATAAAAATAAAATAACATCTTCGAAGATTTCACATCTGTTTTCAGCAACAAAATAATGTTTGTCATAGCTGTTGTTGGGTTGAGTTGTCCTCGATGATGGCCAACGTTTCGAATGCGTACCAGCCTTCATCATCAAGGCGATATCAAAGAAACATCACCAGACTCAACAGTGCAACACATCTTCGAAAACATTTAAAACTAGGAGGGAAAAGTCATGTTTCGCCATTTCGTCAATTTAAGTCCAATATTCCTTTTATTTAACAAAAGTTCATTATTTTATAAAAGTTCTGGTACACATGTTTAATCATTTTAAAATTAAAAAAGCCGCTATTCAGGTAATTCACAATGAGGTATTTCAGGTGAGTAAAACTGGAAGCTTTCCATTGACCATGTATTTACCTTTCTATCTTTCAATGTTTCTATTTTACAATGATGCGACGCGCAGTGTTCACAAGGTTTTTCTGGTAGATCTTTTTTTTTCCAACAAAATAGCCTCTTTGATCAGTATAAAGTGAAGGAACAACTTCATCCCAATTATTCGCTTTCAGCAACATTATCATCACCATATTAGAACAGTACCTATTGATCATATGCTGCAAAAAAACATTTAAAATCATTAATTTTTAATTTTATCGAATAATTTTTAATTTTATCTAATGAAGCCCTTCAACCACATTGGGGTATAATTCATTTAATTTTCTTTGTATGATATGTGAAATATATTCAAATTGATTAAATAAATATAATCACTTACCAAATCCTCGCATCTATTCGTATATACAAAAAATGGGTCGTCAGATTCTTCGGGGGTTTCCTCTGCAAATGGGAAAACATCCACGATTTTGTCCCAACATTCTTTCAGCACAGTTTTTATTGGAGGATCTAAATCCCGAAGCATGTGGCAGGCCTGCTTCACAGCCTGTGTAAAGGCAGACGCCCTTAATCCTTGATATTCTCCATCAACATACTGAAAAAAAATATAATTAAAATAATAATGATAATAAATACATATTTATATCTTTAGAAGAATTTAACAATCAAAAGTTCGTAAATTTTTTTCTTGCTAAATTCTTTATTTAAACAAGGAATAAACGCTAAGAAATACAGAGAATATTTGCAAAATACATAATAATAACTGTTTTAAAACAAATACGTACCACAGACATGACGGCTGAAAATATGCGAACCTGGAAAATATATTTAATTCTCAGGGTTTTTATACAACTCATCCCCACCACTCTGGAACCTTCGACTCGAGTATGTTTACCATCCATATCATCAACCTTATTGATTTAACTGGATTATACTGTATCTACAATATGTAGATACTCGTATATAAATATTATACTTGATATCGTTTTTCATACATTTGTATACCATATCGCAAATTTTATAATTTTTTAAGGTATTTTGATAAGAAAGTAATTTGTTTTTTTAATAGAATGAACTATTATCAAAAATATTATCAAAAAAAAATTATCGGCATCAGAATGTATTGTTTTGACTCACATTGAGATAACGGTTTTTTATCACAACATTTTTACGTATTTTATTGTATGTTTTTACATATTGCAAATTTCATCATTTTTTAAGGTATTTCCATAAGAAAGTAGTTTGTCATTTTAATAGAATGAACTATTATCAAAAATATTATCAAAAAAAAATATTACCGACATCTGAATGAGCTATTATCAAAAATATTATAAAAAAAAAAAATTACCGGCATCTAAATGTTTTGAGTTGACTCACATTAAGATAACGGTTCTTTTATCACAACATTTTTACATATTGTATGTTTTTTTTAATGATCTTTTACAAAATGTTACAATGACAGTAACGACAATGATACAACGTATTAGTGTTTTGGTGTCCACCTTGACGTATGGGAGTGAAACTTGGACTTGGCAGAAAAGGTTAAAAGTGAAATTATTGATATGGAGATGCGTGCACTAAAGAAAATGTGTGAAGTGTCAATGTATGAAAAAAGTACAATGAAGGCAATTGGTCAATATCGAGTCAATTATTGGCAAAAGTCAATATCGAATGCGTGAACATAATGGATGTTTTAAGTAAGATGGCGAAAGAAGCTTTTATATGGTTTGGAAATGTGAAGAGAATAAATTACGGAAGAGTGACTAAGCGAGTATACAAGTCTGAACTGCAAGGTGTTCGTGAAAAATGTAGACCGAAGAAATATTTTTCTGGAAAAATGTTCCAGATTTTGAAGGAAGAAAGTGTGAGAAGTCTGAATAATAAAAGATTATTAATTACGAGAAGTGTGAAGTTGGAGGAGATTATTAATAACAAAAGGGCCGGGCTGCCTCTCTCCGTTGCAAATAGCATAAATATATTTCCCATCCCTACCATCAACCTAATTGATTTAACCGGATTTTGGCGTATCTACAAAACGTAAATATATTTATTCTGGTTATAGTATTTCACATATTTGTATCACATACGATATAGGTAACATAATATTTTTAAGGTGTTTTGATAACAGAGCTATTAGTCATTTTAATACAATGAACTTTTGTCAAAAAAATGCATTATCGGGATTAGAATGTTTCAGGTTGACTCGCGTTAAGATGATGGTTTTTAATCACATTTTTTTTTACGTATAATATATTTTTACTAATTATTGTTACGAAATGTGACAAGGACAATAGCGAAAATGTCAATACATATAATATTAGTGTTTTTGTGTCCACTCTGACGTCCACACGGGAGTGAAACTTGAACTTGACGAAGAAGGATAAAAGTGAAATACACGTAAGTGGAGCATGGTTGAAGTTGTTGGCAAGCAAAGGGCCCTGGCTCTGATTATTTACCTCATGTTTTTCTAAGAAGCGGTGTGAGCACCATTTGTGTGCCTTTGCTCAAACTTTTTAATAAATCTTTTTCGGCTCACTTGGCTCGACTTTGAAACGACCTTCCAGGATCAATCAGATGTACTATAGGTACATACTATAAAATATACAAAAAAATATTTTGTAGTCTAAAATATCCTTCTTTTCTTAACTCCCATAATTATTCCTTATTCTTTGACATTTTTCTTTAATTTTATTTTTTTAGTTTTTCTCTATTATTGTTTTCATTCACTGCGTTAAAACCACGGTCATGAATAACCATTACAATTATGAAATAAAAACTGGTTGATTGGAAGAAATCGCTTAAGGAAAAAATCCGCCAGATATGTTTGCAACGTTGAATTTATTTATAATTCGTTAGTATGGTATTATCCATATGAATTTTTAAAAAGCCTACACGTTAAAATAACTAGAAAATTTAATTTTTTAACGTAAGGAATCGAATCCCAAACCACCGGGCTACAGTGAGATGTTCAACAAATAAATCCTGATTGTCGTTCTTTATTAATTAAATTTAACTTTAAGTTACGTCACATTATCTGTTTAATCTTTGTCACAATGATAAATTTTCAAGGGTACTGCGAAATAATTGATTTTATATAAAAAAAAAATTTATTAACAATAATATTTCCAAAACAAACAGATATAACGTGATTTTTATATTTTTTATATTAACATACGGGGCGGGGCCTTCATTTCACACAACATTCTTTCATTTTTGTTATAATACTTTTAAATATTCCTGTTAGAAAAGTTTCGAATATTTTTGCGAATCGTATTTTTATATTTTTTTCCAACAATTCAATCAACATTCACTGAGAAGTAAACAGGATATCACAAGGAGTTTTTTGTTTACAAGTAAATAATAATGATTTTTTATGTAAAATTACAATTTCTCATCAAAATTAACTAACAATGTTATTTTTTTAACAAAAACCAAATATAAATTACCATGTGGATAAATTCAAGAAAGATTTTATGTGAGCGACAATGAATTATTTAATTGAACTTGAATCTTTTTCAATTTAAATAAAAATAAAATAACATCTTCGAAGATTTCACATCTGTTTTCAGCACGAAAATAATGTTTGTCGTAGCTGTTGTTGGGTTGAGTTATCCTCGATGATGGCCAACGTTTCGAATGCGTACCAGCCTTCATCATCAAGGCGATATCAAAGAAACATCACCAGGCTCAACAGTGCAACACATCTTCGAAAACATTTAAAACTAGGAGGGAAAAGTCATGTTTCGCCATTTCGTCAATTTAAGTCCAATATTCCTTTTATTTAACAAAAGTTCATTATTTTATAAAAGTTCTGGTACACATGTTTAATCATTTTAAAATTAAAAAAGCCGCTATTCAGGTAATTCACAATGAGGTATTTCAGGTGAGAAAAACTGGAAGCTTTCCATTGACCATGTATTTACCTTTCTATCTTTCAATGTTTCTATTTTACAATGATGCGACGCGCAGTGTTCACAAGGTTTTTCTGGTAGATCTTTTTTTTTCCCAACAAAATAGCCTCTTTGATCAGTATAAAGTGAAGGAACAACTTCATCCCAATTATTCGCTTTCAGCAACATTATCATCACCATATTAGAACAGTACCTATTGATCATATGCTGCAAAAAAACATTTAAAATCATTAATTTTTAATTTTATCGAATAATTTTTAATTTTATCTAATGAAGCCCTTCAACCACATTTAGGTATAATTCATTTAATTTTCTTTGTATGATTTATGTCAAATATATTCAAATTGATTAAATAAATATAATCACTTACCAAATCCTCGCATCTATTCGTATATACAAAAAATGGGTCGTCAGATTCTTCGGGGGTTTCCTCTGCAAATGGGAAAACATCCACGATTTTGTCCCAACATTCTTTCAGCACAGTTTTTATTGGAGGATCTAAATCCCGAAGCATGTGGCAGGCCTGCTTCACAGCCTGTGTAAAGGCAGACGCCCTTAATCCTTGATATTCTCCATCAACATACTGAAAAAAAATATAATTAAAATAATAATGATAATAAATACATATTTATATCTTTAGAAGAATTTAACAATCAAAAGTTCGTAAATTTTTTTCTTGCTAAATTCTTTATTTAAACAAGGAATAAACGCTAAGAAATACAGAGAATATTTGCAAAATACATAATAATAACTGTTTTAAAACAAATACGTACCACAGACATGACGGCTGAAAATATGCGAACCTGGAAAATATATTTAATTCTCAGGGTTTTTATACAACTCATCCCCACCACTCTGGAACCTTCGACTCGAATATGTTTACCATCCATATCATCAACCTTATTGATTTAACTGGATTATACTGTATCTACAATATGTAGATACTCGTATATAAATATTATACTTGATATCGTTTTTCATACATTTGTATACCATATCGCAAATTTTATAATTTTTTAAGGTATTTTGATAAGAAAGTAATTTGTTTTTTTAATAAATGAACTATTATCAAAAATATTATCAAAAAAAAATTATCGGCATCAGAATGTATTGTTTTGACTCACATTGAGATAACAGTTTTTTATCACAACATTTTTACGTATTTTATTGTATGTTTTTACATATTGCAAATTTCATCATTTTTTAAGGTATTTCGATAAGAAAGTAGTTTGTCATTTTAATATAATGAACTATTATCAAAAATATTATCAAAAAAAATATTACCGACATCTGAAGGAGCTATTATCAAAAATATTATAAAAAAAAAATTACCGGCATCTAAATGTTTTGGGTTGACTCACATTAAGATAACGTTTTTTTATCACAACATTTTTACATATTGTATGTTTTTTTTAATGATCTTTTACAAAATGTTACAATGACAGTAACGACAATGATACAACGTATTAGTGTTTTGGTGTCCACCTTGACGTATGGGAGTGAAACTTGGACTTGGCAGAAAAGGTTAAAAGTGAAATTATTGATATGGAGATGCGTGCACTAAAGAAAATGTGTGAAGTGTCAATGTATGAAGAAAGTACAATGAAGGCAATTGGTCAATATCGAGTCAAGTATTGGCAAAAGTCAATATCGAATGCGTGAACATAATGGATGTTTTAAGTAAGATGGCGAAAGAAGCTTTTACATGGTTTGGAAATGTGAAGAGAATAAATTACGGAAGAGTGACTAAGCGAGTATACAAGTCTGAACTGCAAGGTGTTCGTGAAAAATGTAGACCGAAGAAATATTTTTCTGGAAAAATGTTCCAGATTTTGAAGGAAGAAAGTGTGAGAAGTCTGAATAATAAAAGATTATTAATTACGAGAAGTGTGAAGTTGGAGGAGATTATTAATAACAAAAGGGCCGGGCTGCCTCTCTCCGTTGCAAATAGCATAAATACATTTCCCATCCCTACCATCAACCTAATTGATTTAACCGGATTTTGGCGTATCTACAAAACATAAATATATTTATTCTGGTTATAGTATTTCACATATTTGTATCACATACGATATAGGTAACATAATATTTTTAAGGTGTTTTGATAACAGAGCTATTAGTCATTTTAATACAATGAACTTTTGTCAAAAAAATGCATTATCGGGATAAGAATGTTTCAGGTTGACTCGCGTTAAGATGATGGTTTTTAATCACATTTTTTTTTACGTATAATATATTTTTACTAATTATTGTTACGAAATGTGACAAGGACAATAGCGAAAATGTCAATACATATAATATTAGTGTTTTTGTGTCCACTCTGACGTCCACACGGGAGTGAAACTTGAACTTGACGAAGAATGATAAAAGTGAAATACACGTAAGTGGAGCATGGTTGAAGTTGTGGACAAGCAAAGGGCCCTGGCTCTGATTATTTACCTCATGTTTTTCTAAGAAGCGGTGTGAGCACCATTTGTGTGCCTTTGCTCAAACTTTTTAATAAATCTTTTTCGGCTCACTTGGCTCGACTTTGAAACGACCTTCCAGGATCAATCAGATGTACTATAGGTACATACTAAAAAATATACAAAAAAATATTTTGTTGTCTAAAAATATCCTTCTTTTCTTAACTCCCATAATTATCGCTTATTCTTTGACATTTTTCTTTAATTTTATTTTTTTAGTTTTTCTCTATTATTGTTTTCATTCACTGCGTTAAAACCACGGTCATGAATAACCATTACAATTATGAAATAAAAACTGGTTGATTGGAAGAAATCGCTTAAGGAAAAAATCCGCCAGATATGTTTGCAACGTTGAATTTATTTATAATTCGTTAGTATGGTATTATCCATATGAATTTTTAAAAAGCCTACACGTTAAAATAACTAGAAAGTTTAATTTTTTAACGTAAGGAATCGAATCCCAAACCACCGGGCTACAGTGAGATGTTCAACAAATAAATCCTGATTGTCGTTCTTTATTAATTAAATTTAACTTTAAGTTACGTCACATTATCTGTTTAATCTTTGTCACAATGATAAATTTTCAAGGGTACTGCGAAATAATTGATTTTATATAAAAAAAAAATTTATTAACAATAATATTTCCAAAACAAACAGATATAACGTGATTTTTATATTTTTTATATTAACATACGGGGCGGGGCCTTCATTTCACACAACATTCTTTCATTTTTGTTATAATACTTTTAAATATTCCTGTTAGAAAAGTTTCGAATATTTTTGCGAATCGTATTTTTATATTTTTTTCCAACAATTCAATCAACATTCACTGAGAAGGAAACAGGATATCACAAGGAGTTTTTTGTTTACAAGTAAATAATAATGATTTTTTATGTAAAATTACAATTTCTCATCAAAATTAACTAACAATGTTATTTTTTTAACAAAAACCAAATATAAATTACCATGTGGATAAATTCAAGAAAGATTTTATGTGAGCGACAATGAATTATTTAATTGAACTTGAATCTTTTTCAATTTAAATAAAAATAAAATAACATCTTCGAAGATTTCACATCTGTTTTCAGCACGAAAATAATGTTTGTCGTAGCTGTTGTTGGGTTGAGTTATCCTCGATGATGGCCAACGTTTCGAATGCGTACCAGCCTTCATCATCAAGGCGATATCAAAGAAACATCACCAGGCTCAACAGTGCAACACATCTTCGAAAACATTTAAAACTAGGAGGGAAAAGTCATGTTTCGCCATTTCGTCAATTTAAGTCCAATATTCCTTTTATTTAACAAAAGTTCATTATTTTATAAAAGTTCTGGTACACATGTTTAATCATTTTAAAATTAAAAAAGCCGCTATTCAGGTAATTCACAATGAGGTATTTCAGGTGAGAAAAACTGGAAGCTTTCCATTGACCATGTATTTACCTTTCTATCTTTCAATGTTTCTATTTTACAATGATGCGACGCGCAGTGTTCACAAGGTTTTTCTGGTAGATCTTTTTTTTTCCCAACAAAATAGCCTCTTTGATCAGTATAAAGTGAAGGAACAACTTCATCCCAATTATTCGCTTTCAGCAACATTATCATCACCATATTAGAACAGTACCTATTGATCATATGCTGCAAAAAAACATTTAAAATCATTAATTTTTAATTTTATCGAATAATTTTTAATTTTATCTAATGAAGCCCTTCAACCACATTTAGGTATAATTCATTTAATTTTCTTTGTATGATTTATGTCAAATATATTCAAATTGATTAAATAAATATAATCACTTACCAAATCCTCGCATCTATTCGTATATACAAAAAATGGGTCGTCAGATTCTTCGGGGGTTTCCTCTGCAAATGGGAAAACATCCACGATTTTGTCCCAACATTCTTTCAGCACAGTTTTTATTGGAGGATCTAAATCCCGAAGCATGTGGCAGGCCTGCTTCACAGCCTGTGTAAAGGCAGACGCCCTTAATCCTTGATATTCTCCATCAACATACTGAAAAAAAATATAATTAAAATAATAATGATAATAAATACATATTTATATCTTTAGAAGAATTTAACAATCAAAAGTTCGTAAATTTTTTTCTTGCTAAATTCTTTATTTAAACAAGGAATAAACGCTAAGAAATACAGAGAATATTTGCAAAATACATAATAATAACTGTTTTAAAACAAATACGTACCACAGACATGACGGCTGAAAATATGCGAACCTGGAAAATATATTTAATTCTCAGGGTTTTTATACAACTCATCCCCACCACTCTGGAACCTTCGACTCGAATATGTTTACCATCCATATCATCAACCTTATTGATTTAACTGGATTATACTGTATCTACAATATGTAGATACTCGTATATAAATATTATACTTGATATCGTTTTTCATACATTTGTATACCATATCGCAAATTTTATAATTTTTTAAGGTATTTTGATAAGAAAGTAATTTGTTTTTTTAATAAATGAACTATTATCAAAAATATTATCAAAAAAAAATTATCGGCATCAGAATGTATTGTTTTGACTCACATTGAGATAACAGTTTTTTATCACAACATTTTTACGTATTTTATTGTATGTTTTTACATATTGCAAATTTCATCATTTTTTAAGGTATTTCGATAAGAAAGTAGTTTGTCATTTTAATATAATGAACTATTATCAAAAATATTATCAAAAAAAATATTACCGACATCTGAAGGAGCTATTATCAAAAATATTATAAAAAAAAAAATTACCGGCATCTAAATGTTTTGGGTTGACTCACATTAAGATAACGGTTTTTTTATCACAACATTTTTACATATTGTATGTTTTTTTTAATGATCTTTTACAAAATGTTACAATGACAGTAACGACAATGATACAACGTATTAGTGTTTTGGTGTCCACCTTGACGTATGGGAGTGAAACTTGGACTTGGCAGAAAAGGTTAAAAGTGAAATTATTGATATGGAGATGCGTGCACTAAAGAAAATG
This sequence comes from Odontocerum albicorne, assembly GCA_949825065.1. Lineage (NCBI taxonomy): Eukaryota > Metazoa > Arthropoda > Insecta > Trichoptera > Odontoceridae > Odontocerum > Odontocerum albicorne. Next base: position 15,166,819 of record OX463846.1, on the reverse strand, counting down.
TGTGAAGTGTCAATGTATGAAGAAAGTACAATGAAGGCAATTGGTCAATATCGAGTCAAGTATTGGCAAAAGTCAATATCGAATGCGTGAACATAATGGATGTTTTAAGTAAGATGGCGAAAGAAGCTTTTACATGGTTTGGAAATGTGAAGAGAATAAATTACGGAAGAGTGACTAAGCGAGTATACAAGTCTGAACTGCAAGGTGTTCGTGAAAAATGTAGACCGAAGAAATATTTTTCTGGAAAAATGTTCCAGATTTTGAAGGAAGAAAGTGTGAGAAGTCTGAATAATAAAGGATTATTAATTACGAGAAGTGTGAAGTTGGAGGAGATTATTAATAACAAAAGGGCCGGGCTGCCTCTCTCTGTTGCAAATAGCATAAATACATTTCCCATCCCTACCATCAACCTAATTGATTTAACCGGATTTTGGCGTATCTACAAAACATAAATATATTTATTCTGGTTATAGTATTTCACATATTTGTATCACATACGATATAGGTAACATAATATTTTTAAGGTGTTTTGATAACAGAGCTATTAGTCATTTTAATACAATGAACTTTTGTCAAAAAAATGCATTATCGGGATAAGAATGTTTCAGGTTGACTCGCGTTAAGATTATGGTTTTTAATCACATTTTTTTTTACGTATAATATATTTTTACTAATTATTGTTACGAAATGTGACAAGGACAATAGCGAAAATGTCAATACATATAATATTAGTGTTTTTGTGTCCACTCTGACGTCCACACGGGAGTGAAACTTGAACTTGACGAAGAAGGATAAAAGTGAAATACACGTAAGTGGAGCATGGTTGAAGTTGTTGGCAAGCAAAGGGCCCTGGCTCTGATTATTTACCTCATGTTTTTCTAAGAAGCGGTGTGAGCACCATTTGTGTGCCTTTGCTCAAACTTTTTAATAAATCTTTTTGGGCTCACTTGGCTCGACTTTGAAACGACCTTCCAGGATCAATCAGATGTACTATAGGTACATACTATAAAATATACAAAAAAATATTTTGTTGTCTAAAAATATCCTTCTTTTCTTAACTCCCATAATTATCACTTATTCTTTGACATTTTTCTTTAATTTTATTTTTTTAGTTTTTCTCTATTATTGTTTTCATTCACTGCGTTAAAACCACGGTCATGAATAACCATTACAATTATGAAATAAAAACTGGTTGATTGGAAGAAATCGCTTAAGGAAAAAATCCGCCGGATATGTTTGCAACGTTGAATTTATTTATAATTCGTTAGTATGGTATTATCCATATGAATTTTTAAAAAGCCTACACGTTAAAATAACTAGAAAGTTTAATTTTTTAACGTAAGGAATCGAATCCCAAACCACCGGGCTACAGTGAGATGTTCAACAAATAAATCCTGATTGTTGTTCTTTATGAATTAAAATAACTTTTAGTTACGTCACATTATCTGTTTAATCTTTGTCACAATGATAAATTTTCAAGGGTACTGCGAAATAATTGATTTTATATAAAAAAAATTTATTTATTAACAATAATATTTCCAAAACAAACAGATATAACGTGATTTTTATATTTTTTATATTATCATACGGGGCGGGGTGTTCATTTCACACAACATTCTTTCATTTTTGTTATAATACATTTAAATATTCCTGTTAGAAAAGTTTCGAATATTTTTGCGAATCGTATTTTTTTTTTTTTTTTTTCAACAATTCAATCAACATTCACTGAGGAGGAAACAGGATATCACAAGGAACTTTTTGTTTACACGTAAATAATAATGATTTTTTATGTAAAATTACAATTTCTCATCAAAATTAACCAACATTGTTATTTTTTTAACAAAAACCAAATATAAATTACCATGTGGATAAATTCAAGAAAGATGTTATGTGAGCGACAATGAATTATTTAATTGAACTTGAATCTTTTTCAATTTAAATAAAAATAAAACAACATCTTCGAAGATTTCACATCTGTTTTCAGCACGAAAATAATGTTTGTCGTAGCTGTTGTTGGGTTGAGTTATCCTCGATGATGGCCAACGTTTCGAATGCGTACCAGCCTTCATCATCAAGGCGATATCAAAGAAACATCACCAGGCTCAACAGTGCAACACATCTTCGAAAACATTTAAAACTAGGAGGGAAAAGTCATGTTTCGCCATTTCGTCAATTTAAGTCCAATATTCCTTTTATTTAACAAAAGTTCATTATTTTATAAAAGTTCTGGTACACATGTTTAATCATTTTAAAATTAAAAAAGCCGCTATTCAGGTAATTCACAATGAGGTATTTCAGGTGAGAAAAACTGGAAGCTTTCCATTGACCATGTATTTACCTTTCTATCTTTCAATGTTTCTATTTTACAATGATGCGACGCGCAGTGTTCACAAGGTTTTTCTGGTAGATCTTTTTTTTTCCCAACAAAATAGCCTCTTTGATCAGTATAAAGTGAAGGAACAACTTCATCCCAATTATTCGCTTTCAGCAACATTATCATCACCATATTAGAACAGTACCTATTGATCATATGCTGCAAAAAAACATTTAAAATCATTAATTTTTAATTTTATCGAATAATTTTTAATTTTATCTAATGAAGCCCTTCAACCACATTTAGGTATAATTCATTTAATTTTCTTTGTATGATTTATGTCAAATATATTCAAATTGATTAAATAAATATAATCACTTACCAAATCCTCGCATCTATTCGTATATACAAAAAATGGGTCGTCAGATTCTTCGGGGGTTTCCTCTGCAAATGGGAAAACATCCACGATTTTGTCCCAACATTCTTTCAGCACAGTTTTTATTGGAGGATCTAAATCCCGAAGCATGTGGCAGGCCTGCTTCACAGCCTGTGTAAAGGCAGACGCCCTTAATCCTTGATATTCTCCATCAACATACTGAAAAAAAATATAATTAAAATAATAATGATAATAAATACATATTTATATCTTTAGAAGAATTTAACAATCAAAAGTTCGTAAATTTTTTTCTTGCTAAATTCTTTATTTAAACAAGGAATAAACGCTAAGAAATACAGAGAATATTTGCAAAATACATAATAATTAAGGTTTTAAAACAAATACGTACCACAGACATGACGGCTGAAAATATGCGAACTTGGAAAATATCTTTAATTCTCAGGGTTTTTATACAACTCATCCCCACCACTCTGGAACCTTCGACTCGAGTATGTTTACCATCCCTATCATCAACCTAATTGATTTAACTGGATTTTACTAGTACAATATGTAGATACTCGTATATAAATATTATACTTGATATCGTTTTTCATACATTTGTATACCATATCGCCAATTTTATCATTTTTTAGGGTATTTTGATAAGAAAGTAATTTGTTTTTTTTTTAATAGAATGAACTATTATCAAAAATATTATCAAAAAAAAAATTATCGGCATCAGAATGTTTTGGGTTGACTCACATTGAGATAACGGTTTTTTATCACAACATTTTTACGTATTTTATTGTATGTTTTTAAATATTGCAAATTTCATCATTTTTTAAGGTATTTCGATAAGAAAGTCGTTTGTCATTTTAATAGAATGAACTATTATCAAAAATATTATCAAAAAAAAATATTACCGACATCAGAATGAGCTATTATCAAAAATATTATAAAAAAAAAAATTACCGGCATCTAAATGTTTTGGGTTGACTCAGATTAAGAAAACGGTTTTTTTATCACAACATTTTTACATATTGTATGTTTTTTTTAATGATCTTTTACAAAATGTTACAATGACAGTAACGACAATGATACAACGTATTAGTGTTTTGGTGTCCACCTTGACGTATGGGAGTGAAACTTGGACTTGGCAGAAAAGGTTAAAAGTGAAATTATTGATATGGAGATGCGTGCACTAAAGAAAATGTGTGAAGTGTCAATGTATGAAAAAAGTACAATGAAGGCAATTGGTCAATATCGAGTCAAGTATTGGCAAAAGTCAATATCGAATGCGTGAACATAATGGATGTTTTAAGTAAGATGGCGAAAGAAGCTTTTACATGGTTTGGAAATGTGAAGAGAATAAATTACGGAAGAGTGACTAAGCGAGTATACAAGTCTGAACTGCAAGGTGTTCGTGAAAAATGTAGACCGAAGAAATATTTTTCTGGAAAAATGTTCCAGATTTTGAAGGAAGAAAGTGTGAGAAGTCTGAATAATAAAAGATTATTAATTACGAGAAGTGTGAAGTTGGAGGAGATTATTAATAACAAAAGGGCCGGGCTGCCTCTCTCCGTTGCAAATAGCATAAATATATTTCCCATCCCTACCATCAACCTAATTGATTTAACCGGATTTTGACGTATCTACAAAACGTTAATATATTTATTCTGGTTATAGTATTTCACATATTTGTATCATATACGATATAGGTAACTTAATATTTTTTAAGACGTTTTGATAACAGAGCTATTAGTCATTTTAATGCAATGAGATTTTATCAAAAAAATGCATTATCGGTATTAGAATGTTTCAGGTTGACTCGCGTTAAGATTACGGTTTTAATCACAATTTTTTTTTACGTACAATATATTTTTACTAATTATTGTTACGAAATGTGACAAGGACAATAGGGAAAATGTCAATACATATAATATTAGTGTCCACTCTGACGTCCACACGGGAGTGAAACTTGAACTTGACGAAGAAGGATAAAAGTGAAATACACGTAAGTGGAGCATGGTTGAAGTTGTTGACAAGCAAAGGGCCCTGACTCTGATTATTTACATCATGTTTTTCTAAGAAGCGGTGTAAGCACCATTTGTGTGCCTTTGCTCAAACTTTTTAATAAATCTTTTTCGGCTCACTTGGCTCGACTTTGAAACGACCTTCCAGGATCAATCAGATGTACTATAGGTACATACTAAAAAATATACAAAAAAATATTTTGTTGTCTAAAAATATCCTTCTTTTCTTAACTCCCATAATTATCGCTTATTCTTTGAGATTTATCTTTAATTTTATTTTTTTAGTTTTTCTCTAATATTATTTTCATCCACTGCGTTAAAACCACGGTCATGAATAACCATTACAATTATGAAATAAAAACTGGTTGATTGGAAGAAATCGCTTTAGGATAAAATCCGCCAGATATGTTTGCATCGTTAAATTTATTTATAATTCATTAGTATGGTATTATCCATATGAATTTCAAAAAAGCCTACACGTTAAAATAACTAGAAAATTTTAATTTTTCAATGCAAGGAATCGAATCCCAAACCACCGGGATACAGTGACATGTTCAACAAATAAATCTTGATTGTCGTTCTTTATTAATTAAATTTAACTTTTAGTTACGTCACATTATCTGTTTAATCTTTGTCACAATGATAAATTTTCAATGGTACTGCGAAATAATTGATTTTATATAAAAAATATAATTTATTAACAATAATATTTTCAAAACAAACAGATATAACGTGATTTTTATATTTTTTATATTATCATACGGGGCGGGGCGTTCATTTCACACAACATTCTTTCATTTTTGTTATAATACATTTAAATATTCCTGTTAGAAAAGTTTCGAATATTTTAGCGAATCGTATTTTTATATTTTTTTTCAACAATTCAATCAACATTCACAGAGGAGGAAACACGATATCACAAGGATTTTTTTGTTTACAAGTAAATAATAATGATTTTTTTATGTAAAACTACAATTTCTCATCAAAATTAACATTGTTAATTTTTTTAACAAAAACATAATACAATTTACCATGTGGATAAATTCAAGAAAGATTTTATGTGAGCGACCACCGTACAACTATTTACACCATCATGAATTATTATTGTTTTCGGTGCCGTATTTACGAGTCGAGCCGTTAAGAAGCATACATTCGCTCACGGAATGACCTTGTTGAATGAATTTTCAGATATCGATATCTTCTACATCTAGGTGGATAAATTGAGGATTTAACTTCTTAATAAAGTTGGTAAATATAAATGAGCACAGGTGACATTTTTCCAGTTTAATTAATATTACCTCGCATATATATATATATATATATATATATATATATATATATATATATATATATATATATATATATATATATATATATATATATATATATATATATATATATATATATATATATATATATTTTTTTTTTTTTTTTTTTTTCCTGTTATTGGATGTGTTTGGGCTAATGAACTGCTCAGTTTCTTCTCTGAAATGTATGATTATATTCTCTTATTTTATTTCTTTCAATAATGACAGGACTAATTTAGTCCGTATCTCGATATATACAATTCAGTTTTATCAATCACAGAGGTACATAAGATTGACGAATTAGGTCATTAAGGTCAATGAGGGATCAATAAACAAATCTCCCATGTTAAGTTGTTTTAAAGATAAACGAATATATGCATTATCAATCAAACTGTAAGATGTTTAAGTAAATACACTGAGACAAGTTTACCAGACCAATTATTTTGAGACGTTCGTCAATCCATTAGACCTACGTTTAGACAAGTCGAATTAAATAAATTGACAATGAGGGCGATATGATCATCAATGTACATTATGAGTATGTGAACAACGAGTGGCATGTTGCATGAGAATATTTGTTTTTTTATTAATTATTTTACGGATATTTTATGGGCTTATTGCGTATACGAATAAGCATATATGGAATCATATACGAATAAAATGTTAATACGAGTAGTTATAGCTTGTACTATAGTATATATAATTTTATGCGAGAAACGGACAAAAATAAATATTTTAAGACAAACAAAGATTTTCTTAGTTTTTTAATAAACAAAAAAGATTATGGTTACGTGTATGATGCGTATCCAAAGGATTATCCCATTATCATATTTTTTACGAGTACCTTCTGAAAGAAAATTGATTTTTTACGGGCATACAGGCGACGATTTTGATTGATAAAGAATCATTATCTGTAAATGTTTTAATTACTTTTGTTGAGTTGTCCCATAACCATTTAAGGTACTCTTTGTTGATTTTAATTATATCATGGATAACTTATAATAATTGTTTTATATCATGGAATTAGTTTTATATCATGGATAACATAACGTATAGTTATTTTTTCTTGTTATAAAAAAAAACATTTAAATGTTATGTGTGTAAGGGAGTGAAACGAAATTTCGAAAAGACTGAAAGGAAGCAAATAAATGCTGTAGTAATGCGTGTACTGAGAATAATATATGGGATGGCAGTTTATAAAGGAAGACGAAATGAAAGGATTAGGGATAAATATGTCAGGCTAAAGTATTCTGCTATTAAGGTAGTATTTTCTCAGATGATAGAAGGGTTACGAGAGGTATTGAATGGCGTATACCAATAGGAAACAATGTCCGGTACTTTAACAAATAGACTCAAACTGGGCACTACCAAAATCAGCTAATATGATAATCAACAGCAGTATTCTAATTTTTATGTATGAAAGGTAAATGTGAGCGTGGAAAAATACTAAAAGAAATCTACAAAATGCTATTAAAATACGTGCATTTAGAAAAATACATGTGATTAGGTATGAATGTGAACTTATGGCTGATGTATTAAGTAAGATGAAGTAGAGTACCTGATAGGGTTTGGAATTGTAGAACGAATAAATTAAGAAAGACCAACAAAATAAATATATATTGCAAATGGAGTGGAAGGCGTAGTAGAATAATATCAAGGAAAGTATGGTTGGATCAAATGAATGATATTTTGCTAGAATGAAAAATCGAAAATCAGAGAAATCGTAGAAGTTGTTTGTGAAAAAGTATGGATGTAAAAGAGGCAAAAGATGTGTGTTGAGATAGGGAAGTCTGGTGCAATCATATGTATATGTCAACTCTGGCAGGGAAATGGCGTAATGGTATGTATGTATAACTGATTTTCAGATGCATTTTTCTATTGGCTTAGATACCCTTCATCATTTTTAGACTTTTTTACATGATTTTATTGTGCTGCCACTTAATAGTTAGAAACATTATAAGGGTGATCTTAGAAATTACAGTGTAACAAATAGTTTTGTTTAAATTTTACTCGAATTGAATTAATTTTATTCGAATCGAAATCCACCTTTATTTCGACTCTGGACGGAATGTTATTGGCTGGAACTGGACCATATCCATTTAAGAAATGACAATACCTCACCATGCTTTGGTATTTCGCTATTAGGAATGTTAAGCGCTAGACTACATCGTCGGCCGTGGTTCAGTTGTTAGCACTTACATTAAGTATATGGGAATTTTAGGTTTAATTCATTTCTAAACTGGATTAGTTAATATAAACTATCTGTCCAAGGTGGCTGACGGGAAATGAAATACAAGACATTGTTTATTTTTAGTTTACATTACCTTTTATTTAAAATACACACCATGTGAGCAGCTGTAAAATTTTCTAAAGCGCTCCTGAAATTTATTCTTCGGAATTGCCTCCAAAATCGCGGATGAAGCCTTCTGGATGCCTGAATCCTGTCGAAACGCTTTCCTTTCATCCCGAATTTCAATTTCGGAAATAGCCAGAAGTCACGTCGAGGTGATTGAATACGGGAGGTGATCGATGCTTTTTTGGCCAAGAAATTGCGTACAATCTTGCTTTTGTGCACTGGTGAATTGTTGTGCAACAAAAACCATGCCCCTTGTTTCCAGTATTCGGGTCGAACTCTGGAAACAAGGGGCATGGCCCATAAACGATTCAAAACACTCAAATACACATCGACGTTTACCATTTGACCTTCTGGCGTGAATTGCATATGGATAATTCCTTTGAAATCATCGAAAACATTGAGGAGAGTCTTGATTCGGTTCTTCTGCATGCGTTCTTTTTTCGGTTTTTGAAATTGTGGACCCTTCCGTTCCGAGCTCTGGCACTTTGTGAGTGGCTAATTCTAAAAGCACCTTGTTTCATCATCTGTTATAATGCTTGCCATGAAGTCTGGATCCATATCAGCCGCTCTTTTCATGTCTCTGCCGTGCTCCACTGTGCAATTTTTTTGATCGTCGGTCAGTGTGGCGCTATAAAGTGAGAACATACCTTTCGGCTGCTCAAATTTTCCATCAAAATGAGATGGACAGTAGATTTAGGAATTCCAGTGAACTCCTCGATGAGCCTATTGGACGCACAACGATCATTTCGAAGAATGTCAGCCACTTTTTGACCATTCTCTTCAACTCGAACTGTCAATGATGGTCCAGGTAGTGGATAATCTTCAATGCTCCCTCTACCATCACGAAATCTGGTATACCACTTAAAAACGTTCTTATGACTCATTGCTTCACTACCGTTAACAGTTTGAATCATTTCAAAAGTTTCTGTGGCTCTTTTACCCAATTTGAAAAAAAATCTTATGTTGGCACGTTGCTCCATTGTTCTTTTTTCTACCGAGACTCAAAAGGCACTGTCAATTATTACGTCTTTACGAATGAACCAGCAATGCCAGCGTTTTGAAACTTTTACGGAAGATTGTCGATGTGGCGCTAGTTAACTAACTTATTCATCCACAGATGGCGCTAGTGGTTACGCAAAAATAAAATCAGTCACCTTTCCCACTGGACAGACCATGTAATATCTATAGTTTTATAATTTTCTGCAATTCATAAACTACTTCACATAGAATCTTCATTAAGCAACATGTAGTGCTATATAATTTAGCCTAAGAAAAGGCTGCAGTTAATTAAACCTGACGATAGTGTTGGAACTTGAATATTTTTACCATTGAAACTTTACTTACAGTAGTGTAACAACTATTAATTTAATAAACATGATATGATGAAAATAAACAACACAAAAATTAATTTCTCGTGACTTTTTATTATGTTACAAAAATACAACAACACATTGCGAAATACAGCTAGACTTCCACGATTCGATTTCTCGTTATACTCACATGTAATAAATTCTGAATTTATCTGACTCAAAAATTAAAGTTAATTTTATATTTACATATCTTTAATACCCTTTCCTACTTATTTGTATTATATTTCGTTGTTGTCAGGTTCGTTCCCATTTCTATCGTATTGATATTATTTCGACGATTTATTGTAATGAACTCAAGATGAGTAATACAATATGACTATATAAAAAAGGTAATTATTTTTGCTTCCGATAAGAGTTATACAATTTCAATTCGACATATTTCTAATTCATTTGAAACAAAAAAACTCACATGTATCATCGACCATTTTACTTAAGCTGAAGTCTTAAAAACTTAGCTTAAAATTTACAGTTTTACTAAGGACATTTAAGATATTAAAAATAAGGCACCACAGGAGAGAAAAACTGAGCGTCTTCCATCGACCATTTATTGACCTTTCTGTCTTTCAACGTTTCAAATTTATTGTGAAATAACCCGCAGTATTCACAACGTTTTGGAGGCGTATCAATTTTCTTCCCTATATAATATCCTTTGTGATCTTTTTGCAGTGTTGCCTGAACTTCTTCTTTATTATTTGCTTTTTCCAACATCATAATTGCCATGTATGACGAAAACCTGTTGATCATCTTCTGTAAAAGAAATAAAAAAAAAGTATTTAGTCGAATTGAAATAGACATTTAAACTATAAACATACTATTTAATTTTCATATGATTAACAAACATGTAAAATTAGTTAAAACATTTTATGAACTGTATTTAAATCTAAATTAATTACCGATAATTCGTTGATATCCACACACACACAAAAGCGTGCGCACACTTTTGCACACACATGCCTGCCACTTGAACAAGTTCTGAGTTAATTTAAGATTTGGCATTAATTAACATGAAACTAATCCTCATTTATTAATGAATGTTTCTGTAAAAAGCAAAAGATACACTAATTATTATGATAAAAGTTTATCTAAAATTATTTTTTATATCACTAGATATAAAAAATAACCAACAAAATCGGCTTTCAAGTTAAGCCACGAATCGGAAATTAAAGTTCAAACCAGTAAAAAAAATGTCCATACTGGGGCCAATGCAAATAAATATAATTACTTACCAAATCCTCGCATCTTCTTATAAATACAAATCGGAGGTCGTCAGATTCTTCGTGCTGGTCCTCAGAAAAAGGAAAGGCATTCACTATATCATCCCAACATTCCTTCAGAACCTCCTTCACAGGAGGATCCAAGTCGCGCAGCATGTGACAGGCCTGTTTCACAGCCTGAGTAAAGGCAGAAGGCCTAAACCCTTTGTATTTTCCCTCGACATACTGAAACAAACGAAAAATTAAAAAAAAAATTTCACAACTCAATTTCGATCCTTTTTGACGGGTAATCAAGAATTTATTCGATTCATACAAATATCTTTATTAACTCAAATTTTCAATCATCTTTATGTATTTGTGAATTTAAATTTTTGTTTTTCAAATTATCATCATCGAACTATATGAAATCGGTTCTAGTTAGGTTCTTAAGAAAAGATGTCAAAGATATGGTTATGTATGTATTTACAATCAAATTAATGTCATAAATACGGTATTATTAATATTGTAGTCCACAAATTGTTAAATTCCTGTCATGTGGATAAATTAAATTATAGGAATGGATCACAATATGCATTACAGTTTCACTTTCGTAACAGAGTTTATAAAAAACAATAACATGACGAGTTAATTGTTAATGGCAATCTCTTCCAATCAACTAGAAGAGGCCTACAATAAAAAAAAGACTGGAGCTCGTTAAAAAATATGTGTGCTAACGGAAATTGAACCTGTATTCACCGGGCTGAAAGAAAGTCGTCCTTTACTAAATAGGTCCCAAATGTATTTTAAATATCCACCCTATTCGGTGTCTCACCAGAATGATAATCATAAATATGTACGTATAATTAAAATCATTAAAAAACAATTCACAACAGTGAGAGAAATTAGACTTATGAAATTTATATCTGTAAGTATGATAACATTTTGTTATACCATCTAAGTAAATAAAACATTAACAATACGAAAGCAAACATTACGAATATAATTGGTAGATAAATTTTAAAAAATCTAACACATGACTGATAAGTTACAAGTTTCTACGATCGTAACCGTTCATTACACTCAACGTAACCGTTCATTACACTCAACTCAAGCTAGAACGCGTACTTAATCAAAAGTAAAATAACAGAAAGAACTTATCAAATAATACTCACCACTGACATAGTGACAAAGTTTGAAACTTATGCTACGCTTGAAATTACTAATAGAAACGTTTAAACGTTTCGAAATCTACTTTTTCAAATATTACTGAAAGTTCACTAACTGTACTAACATGAGAATGCGCGTCAACTACCATATATGTCTGTGTACTCGTATATAACTCATGGTTTCTCGATCCAATCTGAGAAGGTAAATAATGTATTTGAAAATTTTGGGGTATTCATACAACTCATCCCCACCCCTCGGAGAAACCAGCCTGTTAATCACCCTTTTAACTCAATAGGATATAACTAACTTTTAACAATGCACTGTTATTCACAGGGCCGTGTTAATAGAGAGTGCGCTAATATTAAGATAAACTAAAACAGTTTCTTCTCCTTGTGTCGTTAATTTAACTTCTCAGATAACAATTCAATTTAATAAGAAAGTTTTATGAAAACGGCGATAATTTAATTTCAATAATTATATATTTAACATTTTGGTTTAGCGAGAAAACCATAATCAACTATTATAAAATCCAGATAGATTTCGGTAAATTATTTAAATTCCATTTTCTTCAAATAGTCAAGATTACAAATTTTACCAATTTATTTAATCATTTTATTATAATTCTTGTAATAAACGCTTACGCTTTTAAAATTCAGGGATCTTTTCAAAAAGTATTCGATACACTTAAATTTACTTTGACCTGCTAAGGTAAAATGGAACTTTTATATACGACCGTTAAAAGGTTTGGTGCTGTCTTAATTTAACCGGTTAATTCGTGCCCTTTGTGAAACAGAACCTTAGGCCCTTGTATAATTGGCTTCAAGGATTGAACGGCCCTTAGAGCATGGGCATTTTCTAAGGATTTAGTAATCCTAATTGCCTTAAGTGATCTTCTTCATGTGAAACTATTCATATTCTATATTATCCCTTATCTTTTATTGTTGGGATCAAATAAAAACAACATTTCAAATTTTTTTAAAGCCGATTTTCTAACTATGTATCTAATTCTTTAAAGAGCTTATGACTTCGGTCATATCTATTCATTTAAAAAAAATATTTAAATTATTCATTCAAATAATCAAAAATATAATTTTGAATAATCTAACAAATATCTAATATATTAACGTATTTTTGAAAAAAAAAGGAATCACTTTTATTTGTTGAGTGTATTATATGTTAACATAACATATGTTATATGATATACAAAAATCTGACAATCTGTCAAATTCGTTTTAAATTATCTTAGATTTTACAAATTAAAAATTATATTTACATGTGAAAAATGTTAACGTTTCAGCTTTTTTTTATTTATTTTTGGTACCAATAAAATTGATTTTTTCCACGACATTGACTCATTAATAAAATTTGGGTTCCTGGTAATTCCTTATCAGTAGATATTTCCCGTTAGAAGGCAAAATGTGATCTTAAAAATGATTGCCTTTGTGAAAATTTTCTATTGTAATATGCTGATTCTTTATCAATAACTTTTTAATTTTGTCAGTATTAGAAAGTTAACAATCCCTTAATATTTAATACAGGAAGAGACCACCATTGAAAGTATTTGTTCAAGAAGGATCCAACCCACATTTTTTTCAGATTTTTCAAAGGCAATGTTATTTTATTATAAAACCAATTACTGGCAACTTTTTTAAATTCCGAAGTTTACGTAAATTCTGCCACAAGAATTCTCCACCTGTCTCTACTTTAGGCCTCACGAAGTGCTGCCTTTCAAAGGACTCAGTGGTGTTCCTGACTTACAAATTCCACGGAGTTGGTGGTCTACATCTGTCTCGTCGTCCTTCCACATTACGCGTTAGCATGAATCTTTCCAAATTATCCTCTTTTTCTGCGTGCATTATTGCCAAAAAATTGTAATACTCTGCCTATTCTGCATTCTAAATTGTTAGATGATGGTTGCATTGGTACACTAATGTATCCTCACTATATATGTTTTCAGTACCACACCTCAAAACATCTACATTATAGATATATGAAATAGAGATCTCAGTGTCGAGATCTCTATTTCATATCCGAAAATGGAGAAAATATTGAAATTCGTTTGTCGTGTTTTTGGTCGCTATTGAAATATTCAAGATCCTATAGGGTATTAATTGGAAAACAAATGTTATGGCTAGAAACCATAACTTTTGTTTTCGAATTAATTATTGGTAGATATATTTTATTGCTCTCAATCCCAACCGAAGAGATTTCTGTTTCCTCAAAAGAGTCCGCAATACTAATAGTGTCATCTGTAAAGCTAAGGTATGAGAAATTCTTTCCTCTAACAGCCATTCCACCATTCTACTTTTCCGTCGCCTTCTTCATGATATATTCCCCATAGATGTTGAATAGCTGAAGGGAGAGTTTGCATCCTTGTAGAACTCCTATGGCAACTTTAATTTTTTTGAAAATGATTTTTTTCTCGTGTTAGATATTATGTAATATTTCTTAATAGTTTTCAAAATTTTACTCCATCAGCAGAAAAGGGAAATCTATTTAAAAAAACTATTTAATATTTATATGACAACGTTTTATATTATTTATATTTAAAGCATTAACACTGTGGATGTTTAAAGACATTGTAATTTATTTAATGAAACACTGTTTATTCCACTTTATATAATCTTACCGGTTTCAAGGTTTTCGCCGAATCATCAGGTAGTATTTTTTGTACTCATCTGATGATGAGGCGAAAACTTTGAAACTGGTAGGTTTATACCGTTATGTAATGTGGAATAAACAGTGTTCGACCAAACAAATTACAATAAAGTTTTAGTCGTTAAATAAAATAATCGATCATAACGCTTTTTACATAATTTAAAGATGTGCAAATTTTAAACAAAATGATTTTGTATTTTGAGTTTTTATTTATAACTTTTATTTAAAGTTTTACGACCAACAACAATAAAATTACAAATCTTAATAATAAAGTATATTTTTAAAAAGAAATTTATTCCAAACTAAATTCTAAAAAATCAAACTATCTTTTTATATAATTTTTAACATCGTTTACAGATTTTAATTTGTCCAATAATTATTATTTTTCATCAGTGGCCAATAAATATTGGATCGATTTTAAATAATTTAGTTTTACGCGAAAAAAAGGGTTTATCTTGAATCCACAGTGACTGCCTCTAGCTAATATAATATTGATTATTTCCGATTTTTCTTAATTTAACTTTAATTGTATCGAAGTTAAAAAAACTTAATAAGCGAATGGTTTATCTTTGTCAATATAAATCTTTCTCGTTTTTAACCAATTGATACGATTAATTAATCATTCTCCTTCGGGAGTTAAAAATTCTACCACCAGAACACGAAGTTGTCCATTAAAATTCCGTACATTTGATGCAGGACATAATGACCTCTATTGCCTGATTGGTAAGACGCTTGACTTTTATATGGAGTTTTAGGGTTCAATTGTCGATGTTACCCAAAAAAATAAATGAAAAAGGTTCCTAGTCTGGTAAAAGAGGTGGTCACATAATAATTCTTGCTGCTCCGAGTATGAATGCAAATGTTGATGACTCTTAATGTGTAATGTGTTACAAACACGTGTAATGACGAACCGCCAATTCATTAATTTTAGTATACCTTTGTGTGCACATCTTTGAGCTAGACATAAAATATATTTTCTTATCTCTCTTATCTTCAACGTCTTCAAATATTCTGCATCTTTCTGATCATGGACTTGTGCTACGCTCTAACAGAGATTCTTTATTGACATTCCCAGTTCACCGCTCTTATTTGTTTATGTCGTTATTTACTGTCCATGCACTGAGACTCTGGAACCAGTTACAAACCAATGTTAGACTCACTCTATCATTGGCAAGTTTTAAAAAGCAACTGATATTTTTTTAAATTTCAAAACAGTAATAAACGTGTTTGATTCCTGTTTTTTTTCCTCTCCACCATCCTTTTCTTTTCCTTTGATTGATGATACCTTACTTTTATTTTTACTATATATTATATATTGTTCATACATTTTCTAAAAGTGAATATTTTTTGGGCTTTATGTAACTTTCTTTATCTACTTTAGTGTGATTGCTTGGAAGAGATAACCACCTGGCAATAATCCATCCCTGTTTTCTTTACAATGAAGTGATAAATAAATAAAGGTCTGATGAATAAAACACCCACTATTTTTACCCTAACACTGATATCACAAAACATTTTCTTCTCTTGTCTTCAAATTATTGCTTAAAAATTGTACATTCTGCATGAAAAAGAACCTCCGTGGTCTAGTTGGTAAAACGCTTGTTTCCCAGCCCGGGGGTTGTGGATTCCTTTTCCGTTGGAATCTAGATTTTCATAAAAGTGATTCCAGTCTTGTTTTCAAAGAGGCCTTTTTAACAGCTGTTTGGTTGGCTAGAAGAGATTACCACACATCAATAAGCCTCCCAGGTTGTATTGTACACAACAAAATTGTAATACGATATAACACAATAGATTCAACAATCTGAATTTTCATTACTTTTTTTTTATTCCATATCTGAGATATTACGAGATATACTATATGAGTACACCTGTCTGTTTTTATTCCATATCTGAGATATATGAGTAAATATGTATCTTTTATGCCATATCTGAGATATACTCGTATGAGTACATCTGTCTGTTTTTATTCCATATCTGAGATATAACGAGATATATGAGTACATCTTTTTATTTTTAACTTAAATATTTGTGTTTGGTATAAATTAAGCTAGCACAGCTATTTGTGGTAACAATCGAAATTCTATAGGTAGTCATTAAGTAAATGTACTACTTATTTACACCGGTATTTACAATTGACGTTTTGTATTCATTTTTCAGATGTTTTAGAGCAAATAAAAGCACAAAAGTAATGTTAATTATGTGAATTGTTTTTTATACCACCAAAACTAATGGGCATTCGCTATGAAAATGTACGCTCATATTCTATCAAGAAGTAAATCTTGAAATATATGAGGCAATGTCTTCTAATCAAGCAGGAATATTTTAAAAGGGCTGTATTTGAAAATAAGTCAAATACATTTTATTAATATCTCCGGGAGTCGAAGCCGAAACCCTAGGTTGAAAGACAAACAATACACCTAAACGGCCGCTGAGATCATCATTATATACATTAAAAAATATTTTTATTCCAACAAACTCGCGTATCTACTCTCCTTCTATTATACCACTCTATGTGGGATCATCGTAGCCAGTTCTGGATCATCGTAGCCAGTTTCTTGAGATAAGAAAAAAACTGACTCATACAGCTTAAAATAAGACAGTGATGAAATCTCCACGTTTTGTCCACCCTCTTTCAAATTATTATTTTTTTTCTGAGCATGAACAATCTGGTGACGGGAGGAATCCTTTTGTGTACCAAAGCATCACACTTCATTACATACATCATCTTTTGCGACTCACTCGGCCTAACTTGATACGATCTTCCAGGCTCCATCAGATGTGATACATCCTTATCGATATTTAAGAATGTACTAAGGAAGCATTGTATATCTCAAAATATTCCTCTTCCGAAACACTCATTATTGTCATTTTTCTTGAAGATATATCTTTCATTTTATTTTTTATTATTTTTTCTCAAATGTTGTTTTCTAGCACTACGTTAAAGACACGGTCATTGTTACTAATGTTAATTTTGAAATATAAACTGGTTGATTGAAAAAAATCGCTTTAAAGAAATATTCCTCCAGATGTAGTAGCATGAAAGGGTTAAATAAATTAATAAACAATTTCTCAGACGACCAAGTCCATGTGGATTAAACAAATCAACTTCCCCTAATACAAAGCGTATTTTGAAAGTGGTCTCCTTTCCTTCCGTGTTCCCTCTTAAACAATGCCTGTTATAGGTAATTAGTAATAGGCTTATTTCACAAATTAATAGCGTCTCTGCATAAGGTTTTTAAACAATCAGAGTGTACAAGTACATCCAAATTGCACAAAGCTATCCAACAATGCACAAACTATCTAAAATTTAAAAGTAGAATAATTATTGAATTCATTTAATATTCATAAAAATCATATGTGGATATTAATGACATAACAGCATAAAAACATTTATTTTGTGACTATTCTTAACAAGTTGAAAATTATACAAACATCCAAATTCTTAGAAAAAAATCCGCCTATTGTCACTAAAAAAATATTTTATCATCCTTATAAGATATATTCAAAAAAGGCCCTAGTCGTTAAAAGTACTATAAAACTTTTCTTTTTCAACGTGAGGAATTGAATCTTAAACTGCGTGACACGTTCAACCAATTAATCCTGATTTTCGTCATTATTCTAAATATAATTCAATTTTTAATTATGCCTCATTCTCTGCTTAGTATTTTCCTAATGATAACTTTTAAGGGCACTACAAAATTATCAGTTTAATAATATGTAATAAACAATGACTAATTAACAAATTTTTATAATATTTTTAACAATTCAATTAACATGATATCTTATGGAACTTCTTTCCATGTAAATAATTATAGTTCCTTATGTACGAGTATCTTTCTAAAAGTAAAATTACCCCTTCACTTCATATTAATAATAAAAAAACCGAATAACCACAAAATATAATATAAATTACTATTTGGTTATATTCAAGGAAGTTTTTTTTGTGAACGAGAATAAATTATTTAATTGAACTTGTATCTTACTTCAATTGAATTAAAGTACAATATAAAAAAACATCTTCCATGATATTCACGTCTATTTTTCGCTGTAAGAAAATGTTTGACAGAGTTGTTGTTGTATGGAGTTGACTTTAATGGTAGCCATCGTTTCGAAAACATTGTAAACTTCATCCTCAAGGTAATGTCAAAGAAACGTCAGCCGACTCAACAGTGCAACATCTCCGAAAACATTTTTACTAGGAGTAAAAAAATCATTGTTCGCTATTTTGTCAGTTCAAATTATATATTATTTTTATAAAGTAATTATTTTATAAAAGTTCTAGTCCATATGCTTAATCATTTTACAGTTAAAAAAGTTATTTAGGCAATTCTTAATTAGGCACTTCAGGTGAAAAAAATTGGAAGCTTTCCATTGACCATGTATTTACCTTTCTATCTTTCAATGTTTCTATTTTACAATGATACAACGCGCAGTGTTCACAAGGTTTTTCTGGTAGATCTTTTTTTTTCCAATAAAACAGCCTTTTTGATCTCTATATAGTGAAGAAACAACAACTTTATAATTTTTCGCTTTTCGCAACATCACCATTACTATGTTAGAAGAGAATCTACTGATCGTAATCTGCAAAAAAAAAAAGATATTAATATTCATTCACTTTTAATTTTATCGAAATATAAAACAATTCAGCTACATGGGGTGGAATTCATATATTTTTCTATAATCGATTTATGTCAAATATGTTTTGAAGATATCGTGAGTTTTCGTTTCAGTTGAATAAGGTATTTTGGAGGTTGAATCTCATATTGGCTTTTAATGCAGAAGTTTCGAAAACGTTACATTAAAACATTAATTTTAATCTTCAGGGCATGTTTGTAGTGGCAAAGTTAACTCACGCCCTGAACAAACACGCCCTGAAGATAAAAACGGCAACATTTCCAAAATGTAATCATCATAACCCAAAAAGCGATACAACTCTTCTAAAGCCCATATCTATACAATTAATATATATATATTATATATATATATATATATATATATATATATATATATATATATATATATATATATATATATATATATATATATATATATATATATATATATATATATATATATATATATATATATATATATATATATATATATATATATATATATATATATATATATATATATATATATATATATATATATATATATATATATATATATATATATATATATATATATATATATATATATATATATATATATATATAAATATATAGATCTTCAAATAGATCAGTCTTCCATACTAGAGCCAATGCAAATAGATCAGTCTTCCATACTGGGGCCAATGGAAATAGATCAGTCTTCCATACTGGGGCCAATGCAAATAGATCAGTCTTCCATACTGGGGCCAATGGAAATTGATCAGTCTTCCATACTGGGGCCAATGCAAATAGATCAGTCTTCCATACTGGGGCCAATGCAAATAGATCAGTCTTCCATACTGGGGCCAATGCAAATAGATCAGTCTTCCATACTGGGGCCAATGGAAATAGATCAGTCTTCCATACTGGGGCCAATGGAAATAGATCAGTCTTTCATACTGGGGCCAATGCAAATAGATCAGTCTTCCATACTGGGGCCAATGCAAATAGATCAGTCTTCCATACTGGGGCCAATGGAAATAGATCAGTCTTCCATACTGCGGCCAATGCGATAAATATAACCACTTACCAAATCCTCACATCTTTTATATCTAAATGGGAGGTTGTCAGATTCTTCGGGGGATTCCTCTGCAAAAGGGAAACTATCCACGATTTTATGCCAACATTCCTTCAAGATGGTTTTTACAGGAGGATCTAAATCCCGAAGCATGTGACAGGCTTGTTTCACAGCCTGTATAAATGCTGATGGCCTGAATCCCTGATATACTCCGTCGACAAACTGAAAATTAAAAATATAATTAATATCTTAAAAAATACAAATCTAATTAAATAGATTTCTTATTACCTTGGATTTGAGGTTTAAAAACAGACTTAAATCCAACAGCAATCAAAGTTGCGTTCTGGATTACTCAGAAAGCTTAGCAATAGTCTAAACAAATTGTGACTGATTTTCAAATTTTTTATTAATTTCATGATAATATTTCATATTTTATTGATTTACGTTGTTATTTCTAAAATGTTTAGTTCTTTCAGCTCCGAAACCATTTCATTAGGATGTCTGTTCAAAAGTTATACACATTTATTATGATATTTTAACAATTATAGAATTTATTAGACAAATCACTTAATAAGAAAAACCGAGTGTAAAATTAGATTTTTTTGGATATGTTCGAGATGTGCTTAGCTATTTTTCACTTGCTTGAAAAGTTTCTTTGGAGATGATCGTATATTGAATTAAACCTATTCTACAGTTCAAAAAACATTTGAAACCAAAATATTAAATTGAATAGTTAAACAGTTCTGTATTAAACCTGAATCTTTATATTGTTATTAAATTGATAAAAAAATATAAAAATATTTTGAAAAAGGAAAATTTTTTTTCAACCACTGATTGACTAATAGGCATAAATAATGTTAAAGTTTTTGTTATAAAGTTGGTAGTATGCAGGATTTGATATTTTCAATTCTACATGTAGTTATATTATATAAACTATCACTACTTTTAAATCAGAAAATGTGATAATTTTAGAATTAAACACATTTAATGCAAACAATAACATATCTCTTAAAATTTCCGTAAAGTAAATCTTGCGAGTAAAAAAAACAAATATATAATTACAATAAATTTTAAACTAAGCTTAATGTCTAAAATAACAGGTACTCTATAAATGGCCGTTTAGAGAGCAGATACTCCTCAAAGGCGCTTTGGTACTCCTCGAAGCGCTTTGACACCCACCATTATTTAAATAATAGAAATATGACAAAAAAAATTAATAAGTCGAGTGTAACCATACAAAGGTTGATGCTTCAGACATTAGATTCAGTACTTCCCCGCATTTGCATATATTTAGAAAAAATACATGGGTAAGAAAACGGCAGAAAACTTACAAAGGTAAGACGAACTACAAAGAAACCTTTATATAAAAGTACATTTTGCCTGTCCTCAGTGAGATACAGGCCAAAGCCTAGTTTACTGGGGACACAATAAATGAAAGGCAATAAACCCAGATCAATTAAAATTGTGTGTTTAAATTAAATAACCTGTTGTTTTTTTCGAAAAGTATGTATATTTATTGTCATGTGTAAAATAAAAAAATTAAAAACTATGTGATAGTCACACATACGGCTTGAGGTGGAGTGTAGTGTTCATATAGGATATTGTTATAGATTTTGATAAACCTTCCCAAAAAGGGATGTCTTCAGGCGCTTCGTAAGCTGTCCACGCCATCTGTATATCTAGCATTTTAAGACAAACCATCTCACACCACGAGAGTAGCAACAGCAAAGCTCTGTCATAATACTCGGTCATATTGAATCAATTCGGAAGAGTCCATTTATTCGATGCTGAATAAAATCGACTTCAAAGTCCTGATCCTCTTCAAAGCCAAATCTCTCAGACTATACTATTGTATATTCGAAACACACAATGGAGATATTCCATAAAGGGTATTGAATGTAAAGAGATATTGTTTAAAACCACACCGTTCGCGACACTCTAGCCAATGTAGACTTTTTAGAAGCGGACTAACACGACAATATTTATGACACCCATGGAACAGTTTAAAAGCGGTATTGAAAATAGTCTAAAAAATTGCGATCCAGGTAGACCAAATGCAATAAACAACATAGTATATTGAATATTATTATAAAGTTGCTTGAAAATTGGTTCCAACTTGTTGAGACTTGCTATTACAATCAAACACGATAGTTTAGCCAAGCTACGTTTCAGTAATCCGATTATTTCACTACAATTTCTTGATATCCAAAATTACTATAAGATGTAACCGTTAGTAATTTTTTATTTCTAAATTCTTTATTTCATGAAGGAAAATACGCAGAGTAATACAGATAACAAACGCAAAATCCAAAATATTTGGTTTAAAAAATTACATACCACAGACATGACGATGAAAATTAATGGACTTAGAAAAAATCTTGAATTCAGGGCTTTTATGAAACTCATCCCCACCACTCTGGAACCTTCGACTCAATTAAAGTTCAATGATATTTAATGAACCAATATTTCTCGACTATTTGTTGTTATTTACAGGTCCGTGTTCACATAATGGGCGCCAAAGAAATGTCATAATTTCCTTTTTTTTTGCAAAGAAAGAAAATTACTTTCTTCTTCTCCTTCAGCCGTTCTGGATCTATCCCTGGATATAGGCCTCCCCTTCGGTCTTCCACAACTCCCTATCTCGGGCACACTGCATCCACTTCACCCCCGCGGCCCATCTTATATCGTCCGACCATCTAGTCTGTGGTCTCCCCACACCTCTCCTGCCCGTTCTAGGCTACCATTCCAGGACTTTTTTCGTCCATCGAGAGTCAGATCATCTCGCAATATGTCCTGCCCAGCTCCATTTTAAGGCAGCTGCTCTCTCAACTACGTCCGTGACTTTGGTTCTCTCTCTTATCCTTTGTCTTTCTATCTCGCAGTGAAACTCCCAGCATCCTTTTCTCCACGGCTCTCTGTGTCACTAATAGTTTTTGCGTTATTTGCTTTGTTAGGACAGAGGTTTCAATTCCATATGTGAGGATTGGTAAGATGCATGAATCAATGACTCTCTTTTTCGAGAGAATTCGTCCGAGAATAGAATTCGTCCAGCGGCGACTTACTGAATATAATTTAATGTTACATTAAAGCGCATTTTTTATAATTTGGCATCAATAAATCATCGGATGCTAACATCTGGCATGCAAGTATCAAGGAGAAGCTGTCCATTGGAATAGGTGCTATCAGCGATACAGTTAATAATCCAAGGGTCATAAACAACATTAGTCTGAAGACGAAGTATCAGCTATTGGATACTTGCATCCTGCCATCATCTACACGGCTCTGTGTTTTGACATGTAATCCATGCCCAATTAAAAAGAATTCCAAAATTCAAGTTGGAAACGATGTGTCGGCTCCTTCCGAAACCGAACCCAGAGCCATTGCCTAGTTGAATATACAGAAGAGCCGCCCCTCTCCTTTGCAAACAAAATGAATATATTTACCATCCCTATTATCAACCTAATTGATTTAACTGACTTACCCTTTATCTACAATAACAAATACATGATAAATGTATAAATATTTTACATAGTTCTTCATATATTAGAATACGATATCGAACATTTTAATATTATTTTAGTTTTTTTGATAATCAAGTTATTAGTCACTATAACACAATGAACTTTTATTCATAAATCTGTTTTGACGGTACTAAAATGTTTAAGGTTGACTCACATTAATGTTTAGAGTAAATAACGGTCAAGATGTAAAAATAGTTCCGTTACCACTTTATGTTTTCACTTTACATACGGGTTTTATTATTATCCTTCAGAAAATAAATTTATTAAATAAACATCGTATTACTAGGCGCGTCCAGAAAGTAAATAACTATTGCGCACCACGCCCTGCGGCGATCCCCCACCACCGCGATCATATGCGCACCAGTTTTGTTGACGAACAATCGTGCGTCTTTGTTCTGTAATCTTTCAAAATGGCTGCGCCCATCGAAAATCCCGCCAAATGTGAAGTACGTAGTGTCATTCGTTTTCTGAATGCACAAAATATTCGGCCTATCGAAATTTATTGGCAACTTTAAGCACAGTACATGAATCTTTCCCACAAATTTCACGATTGCTCCTATATGAAATAGTGACAGAGCACCTTGGCTACAAAAAAATGTGTGCTCGGAAAAGAAAAACCGAATTTCAACTCCAGAAAAGTGATGGAAACAGTTTTTTGGGACCGAAAGGGTTTGATCCACGTAGAGTTTATGCCAAGAGGACACACAATAAACTCAGAGTCCTATTGTGAAACTCTTCAACGACTTAGACGCGCCATCCAAAACAAGAGACGTGGAATGTTGTCGGGAAAGGTGGTTTTGATTCATGACAATGCGCGGCCTCAGGCACCAGCACGAACACAGCGAAAACTTCAACGTCTTAAGTAGGAAATTTTTGGGCATCCTCCTTACAGCCCTGACTTGGCACCAAGTGATTTTCACTTATTCCCGAAACTAAAGGATTTTTTGGGTGGAAAACAGTTCGCAAACGATGAAGACCTCAAACAAGAAGTGACATCCTAGCTCAAATCTTTGGCGGTAGAAGAGTATAACATCGAAATTGAAAAATTGGTTACACGTTACAATAAGTGCCTTGACAGCTATGGCGACTACATTGAAAAATAGAGTAAGGTACTGTGACTTTGTAAATATAGTTTTGTGTTGATACTCGTATCTTTCGTTTTTATTTAGTTATGCCAAATCGTTCTTTAATTTTTTAACGACCCACGTATTTGAAATATCTCTTTGATAGACTTCATTCGTATCTTTTAGTGATTTTATCTCTCTTCAAACTCACCAAGCGTGACCCAGATCCTATTCTTCCTTTTTCCTTCATATTTACAATATATATATATATATATATATATATATATATATATATATATATATATATATATATATATATATATATATATATATATATATATATATATATATATATATATATATATATATATATATATATATATATATATATATATATATATATATATATATATATATATATATATATATATATATATATATATATATATATATATATATATATATATATATATATATATATATATATATATATATATATATATATATATATATATATATATATATATATATATATATATATATATATATATATATATATATATATATATATATATATATATATATATATATATATATATATATATATATATATATATATATATATATATATATATATATATATATATATATATATATATATATATATATATATATATATATATATATATATATATATATATATATATATATATATATATATATATATATATATATATATATATATATATATATATATATATATATATATATATATATATATATATATATATATATATATATATATATATATATATATATATATATATACATATTTGTTTATACTCGTACAAATATTATGTACATACATATTATATATTATTGCTTGACTTCTTTAATCGTTTTAAAAATAATGTATGGTTTTATGAAACATTACATTGAATAATAAATTTACTTGAATTACGGCTTTGTATTTTGTCGTATAAATGTAAAAGATTCCCATGTATCCTGGATTGAGAAATTTTAGGGCACTGAAAATTGGTTAGTATGGAGTAGCATGATATTATTTTTTTAGTGGCTGTCTTTAACTGATAATTCACTTTTGATTGCATTATATTTTATTCCATATAAAACATTGAGGTACGCTCATTTGTAATTTCCGATAAATAAAATATAAGCAATTTGTAGTTCTTTCCGTGTTGAGAAGACTTAAATGATGGCCGGCGTTTTGACGGCATTGCAAGCGTCAGCCTCAGTGCGATTTAAAAAAAAACATCGCTAAATATCTTAAGCATGCACCAACTTAGCCACTTGCACTCGCGACCGTTACATGAACAAGTGTTTGCTACGCTCAACCACCCGCTCTTAATACGACAAAGTTAAAACGCTTACTTCGACCAGTGCATGACACAGTAAACGCATCCCCAGAATTGGAAACCATGCAGGATTAATCAGTTGGGTGTTTCCGTCATCTGTGATGATGTTGCGCCTAGGTGGATGCTTCTTCCCTGCAAACTGTATTCTGTAATGTTTTTTGACATTGCTCTAAGCAAGAAGGCTGCAATGATTTCGACACGTCGGACATCATTAAAGCCAACTGAACCAGCAACAAATTGAAAAACTTTTCAACCTAGTGGAAAACAGTCATACATATCCCCAAAAATTTACCTTATTTTTTATTTATATGTTTCAGTTGATACGTATCCGAAAAATAAATTTTGGTCTTGGATCATTTTTTTTTTTAATTATCATTAAATTAATATCAAAACTAACATTCAAAAACACAATATACTCGTAAGTATTTGTATTCGATTTTTTTTAAATATGCTTCAATTCATATTAAAACGAATATTCCCTGAATATAAATGCATTGGATATATTTTTGTAAATAAACTCACTGAATTTTATAGAACTAAAAGAGATTTGTTGGTACCTCCGAATACTAATTGTTAAGAAATAATCTCACCTGGTGTAAGACGAGATATTATGTTCATATTGTAAAATAAGTCACTCAAATGGTAAAAGTCTCACTAATCCGTAGATTCTAGTGTGTAAAATATGATTAAGGCTGGTTCTGGAATGCCGGTGAGATGGCAGAGAACATTGAAGGGTTTCTTAAGGTAATTCGAAATATACAAGAGTGATGAATTCCGTGTGCTAGTTCGTAAGACGACTAACTTCCTACCTGGAGATTTGTGCTAGTTCGTAAGACGACTAACTTCCTACCTGGAGATTTGTGCTAGTTCGTAAGACGACTAACTTCCTACCTGGAGATTTGAGAGTTATATTCCCGCTAGCCCAAGATTAAAAAAGGGGTTACAGTTTGTTTTTTACTTAAGACTTCTTGAAACACCTTTCTGAATGATTGAAAAAGATTCCCACATGACAACAAGTCTATTAGATTGCACTGTATACAACGGAAGTTTAATATGATAATTATTGATTTATTTAAATAGGACTAAATCAGTATTGGATACGTGTAAATATCATTTTTTATAAAAACTTTGTTGAATTTTGAACCTTTGTTATCTTAAACGTAAGAAAAACGGTTGTCTTCCGTTCGAGAGTTTCGATCTTGATTTATGATATCATCCAAAATATCTCAGTTAAGTATTTTACATAAGGTTTTTTAAAATCTGGGTGGTTGAAAGAAATTTTCAAACGGCAAGCCTGCCCGATTGTGATATATGCGAATATTATTTGATACAGTATTTAAACAAAAATCGTGAAATAAGTACTCGTTAACTTATGAAGGTGACATATTTTAGACTCGCCAACTATTTATACAAGTCTACTTTAGGAAAAGAAAACGCGATTAGTTTTTTTTTATAATTGCGTTAAATATACCTTAATGAGTTGAAAACCTTTTTTAATGGCATATACACCCGACGATGCGATAACAGTTTTATAATTTAAATTGTGGAAATCTATAAAAACGTAAAAACCGTACGAAAGCTAATGGGAAAAGAGCATGTGAATTAAATAATCACTTTTCTCGTGGGTATACGGTTTCGGATTTAGATTAAAAAGTTCAAGCTAAGCATCCAGAGGGGAAATGAAGGCATTTACAACGCAATAAAAGTTTTTTCAGCGTAATTCAAATGAAAGCAAATGAAGTTTTACGGAAATTCATACAATAAGGGTTGTTTACGGAGGCTTTCTAAAAGGCCTGGGGTTGTTTGAAGTATTTGGACTTCAAAGCAATATTACGAGAACACGCGGTAGGCGTGTACATTTGCTAAACGACCTCTGCAAATAAAAGCAAATCATTAGGGATAACCGTGTTTATCCATTGTGTAATAAAAAAAAGATACACTTTTGTTGCAGTTTTAAAAAAATATTACGATTTTTTAAGGAAAGTTTTGAAACCACGACACCCCTTTATGACCGACAGCCAGCAATCTCGGAAGTGTTTAATGAAAAGAGAGTAAGGTACTCACAATTTCTCCAGATAAAATGCATTCGAATGGAAAGAAATATCTGACGACTGGATGGAACTTTCTGAAAAAAAAACAAAGGTGGGATTTCTTGAACGAAAGACACATTGACTATGATTGTGGGGCTATACAGGACTTGGCACATGCTAATTTGATCGAACATCGGGATTAAATGTTTGGAGCAAGACCTGATTGATACGAATGATAAAGCGACCTGTACTGCCTCCTACTGGAAACACATGGCATAGTTAACAATTGATGTTTCGGACAAGGAAATTAATAAATGAATAAGAGCAATTTCTTTTCTTCTTATTAATCGTTATTTTCTTTATAGAGCAGTCGTGTTTATTGGACTTATTGTTTATTGGAATATTGCAAACGAATTGCCTGTGGTGCAAAAATATTGATAGATATGACTCAATTTCTAACTGTTATTAACATTTCTACTACACTCGTTCAGTGAGCTATTGGTTACATCCCTGACAATTCCATTTTCCTTGGATTATCAATCTCTTCCTTGTATATTTCCTTCTGACTATATGATCGAAGTACCTCATGATTCGAAATTAAATTAATGAAGATAAACACAGTCCAGTTTACAGTTCTTTCTGAATTGATGAATTTGTACCATGTACAGTCCATAGCACCCGTAACATACGTTGACAGCACCAGCAAGGTGTTTATCTTTTTGCCTTGCTTTACTCTCAATGTCCATATTTCTGCATCAAATAGAGATATTTGGAGAATCAATGTTCTTTACTAAAGCAAATCAAAATAAAATAACTATTTCTAATGAAGAAAAAAATTACCCATAGACGTTTTGCCTTGAAAAGCTAACTAATATTAACATACATAATTCGTTAAACGATCAGAAAATAGTTTGAAGATTGTAACCCACCTTAAACATTTTTTTATTTACCCTATTTTAGAGACACGTTTTCCTTGGTACACTTTACTATTAATTTATTTGAAATATGTTTCTTTACAAAGATTGTTTAAAAAAATGTTTATATATTAAAAACAAAATTACCATCGTCGTCTAATTAGTAACCGGAGATTGTGGGCTCGTTTCCTAGAAACTACTTACTTAAAAAGGGATGCAGTCTGTTTTTCAAATAACGTCTCTTTAAGATCTTTCTGGTTTCTTGAAAGAGATTTCCACGCGGCAATAAGCTCGTCAGGTTGTTTTGTATCCTACGAAAGTATAATAATCTATAACAATAAGTAATATCTCCATTACCAATACATTTCAGTTCGTATTCGAGATATTGTCTCGTGTTGAATTCCCAAATGCAAATAAATAATATCTCATACCTGTAAACATGTATCCACTTTATTACGTGACACATTTTGTTGCAAACTTTTTAATTTTATTTATGGTTATGTTTATTCTTTAATAAACGATATTTTTGTTTAACTGTTAACTCATACTGCAAAGGAATATATTAAAATACTCACGTATCGTTATGTAAACTGTTGAGATAAAATAATTTATTATATTTTAATTTGTGTTTTTTTTTAATTGATGGTTTTGAATGGGCTATAGCTTTCATCTTTTAAATTTCACATTTCGTCACTTGTTAATGTATTAATGGAACTTTAAAGTTCTTCATAAGGTTTGATAATCGTAGAATAGTTATTTTACATTTACATTTTACTACAGAAAATTTATTCATGCAAATAAATTAATGAACTGGAAAGTACAGCCGTTCTATAATTTTTTTTATGTAAAAGTTTACTAATATATTATAGCAATATTATTAATACAAACATAAAATGCCATTTTTTTTCTTTATAAAGATGTTGTCTTTTTAAATATCGAAAGATGAATACCATCAGGTAACAAAGTGAATGGTAGGTAGGTTATACAATGTCTTTTACTGACTGAAGCATTTCAAGGGAAGCAAAACTAGCCGCTGATAATGGATCTTTTTTTTTAAAGAATAGGTATAACCAAAGTCTTAGTCATCCTTGTACCCCCGAATACTTAGTTGAAAAAATGCTTGTGTCATTCTAGGGGAGTAGCACAGCGCGGGGTTCGAACTGACGACCTTTCGCACAGAATTTAGTTCCAGCAATACGATATGCAAACGAAACTTGAACGTGAAATGAGATCATTGGGCAGAATTTGTAGAAAGATAATGTATGATAGAATAAGGAATGAGAATATTAGCAAATAATGCGGATTGATAGAAGATGCTGTGTTTAAGATGAACAATGATGCGTAAAGATGATTAAGCCACGTAAAAAGAATAAATGATGAAATATTCACAAAAAATATCTATAAGAGTAAGATAGAAAGTTGAAGAGTTAAAGAAGACCTAGAAAATCGTGGTTCGTCGAAACAAATAAAATTCTGAAAGAGAAAAGAGTGAAAAGGCTCTATACTAGGCTATATACTCTAAGTATGAGCGACGAAGTATGTATATGTCATCTATTTATTTTCTGTGTGTTTTTTTTTTTATCTTCTTGTTCTACTGTTTCAAGGGTGTGGGCTGAAAAACATCTGGTGTCCTCGTGGCTGGGCTGGCCCTATATTGGTGGGATGTATCTTGGCCGGAGGGATGTTATTAGATGAGCTAAGCCTTTTGATAGCTTCTGTTTTTTAATGTATTTTCTTTTTAATGTGTTCTTAAAATGTGTCTAAATGTATTATGTACATACTATGTTACTATCAATAAACCTGTATTTATTTATTTTTACATGAACGTAAAAAAAACGATAGATGTGTGCCAGGCTAGAAGAAATCGGAGATTTTTTATCTCCGCCTACTCCGATAGGTACACGCAGATGGTGAAGATGATAATTATTTTGTCAATATTTGTATCATCCTATTGAAGGATAAATGCATGATAAGCAATTACTAGTGAGGAGCGAGTGTAATTGTCAGACATTTTGTGAATGGAATACGTCTTCTTATGTTATATTAGTTTATTAGGCATTTCATCCTATAAAGAGGATTATTTGTGCCAATAACAATTTGAAGGAAATTATGCAGTATGAGAATATATAACAAATCCTTCAGTTTTTAGGACGGTAAATTCATATATGTGACTTTGAATTAATGAAGAATAAAGTGCGAGTAGGTGGGACATATTGAAAGGACGGGGGACATTTACTTTTGAGTAAAGGTTGTATGCGGTGCGCAGAGGACACTCAAAGAAAACATGGTGGAGGGTCTCCTCACCTATTATTCCACGCGTGCATATAGGGTTTTCTTTTACATGGATTTTATAAAGTTGGCTCCAATCAGACTGGCCAATTTTTTACCTGCATATCACAAACACATTTCATTTGGACATGTTTATTTTGTGGAACCAAGGTTAAGTAGGTATTTTAACCTGAATATCCATTATAGCTACTGGGCCGCTCCCAGGCATTTAACCAACTAGTGAGTTAACGTTTTTTTTAGCCTGCAATATGATGTCCTGAGTAGAAGTTATTAAGTTTAATAACGAGGAACTGGATTCTGTCACATATTTTACCAAATATCGAGGGTCTAAAATCATATAAAAAATTATCAGCTAAACTCAAGAGGCTAGACGATGCTGTTCTAACAGAACTAAGAAAATCTGAGAATATTACAAAATCCTGTGAATTTAATGAGAGAGAGAGAGAGAAATCAAGTGGTTCATGTATTACATTGATTAAAAAGTTGTTGCACTACAGTGAAATCAAGGGGGGATCGAATTGAAGAACTGCACTATATAAGGCAAATTTCCAATTCCAAGATTCGTGTGCCAACACCATCAACAGTTTTAAT
The DNA here is from genome assembly GCA_949825065.1 of Odontocerum albicorne. NCBI lineage: Eukaryota > Metazoa > Arthropoda > Insecta > Trichoptera > Odontoceridae > Odontocerum > Odontocerum albicorne. Next base: position 15,134,593 of record OX463846.1, on the reverse strand, counting down.
CTGCTGCAGCTTCTTGTTTAGCTAAATTATATAACGTTATGTTTATATAATTTAATGAAGATTTTATGATAAGTAGATTATGAGCAGTAGAAAATTATAAATTCAGGTGTAATAAGAGCAGTTAGGTGAATCCGCAATGTACCTAACCTGGAGCTCCCATCTGCTTACCATAAATGCTAACCATTGAACCACGGCCGACGATGTGGTCTAACACTTAACATTCACAATAGCGAAATACAAACAAATGGTGAACAATGGTCTCCTCTATTATTAACATGATCTAGTTTCAACAAACAACATTCCGATCAAAGTTGAAAATTGATTCGAGTTAAATTTTTTTAAAAAAGTTATGATTTGTATATAAAGCGCTGATTTGTAATTAATTATAAGGTCTAAAGTATCTCTAAAAGTAATTCCATATATGTATATTCGTTTATGATTCCATATATAATACGTATATGATTTCGTATATGCCAATTCGTGTATGATTTCGTATATGCCTATTCGTATATGGGTCCGTATATGTGTATATTCCGTATATGCCTATTCGTATATGATTCCGTAAATACCTATTCGTATATGATTCCGTATAAGCCTATTCGTATATGGTTCCGAATATGCCTATTCGTATATGATTCCGTATATGTCAATTCATATATGATTCCGTATATGCCTATTCGTGTATGATTCCGTATATTCCATTTGCTAGTATTATATATAATTCCCATCTCAATCCCAACTTTCCTTGAGATTTGTCTTTATTCTAATTATTTTTTAACTGTTGTAAACATATATTTCACAAATCACTCTCAACAAGCTGAACCATTTTAAACAAAAAAATGTAACATTTCATATTGCTCTTTAACACACTCATGGATTCCGATTGTATTCTATTATGATAAAAAATATATGTATTGGAAGAAATTGCTTAAAACCTTATGTGTTCAATTAGAAAATCTTATGTGTTCAATAAGAAAAATAAATAAATAATACTACGATGCATTATTAAATTCTGTAGATATGTGAAGAGAGAATGGAAATGTGATGAGAACAAGTCAAGAACATAATTATTTTAAAACCATAGTAATACCACATTATTTGGCAGAGCTTGTGATAAAGTGTTCTTTATCATTTACCATATATTTCAATATAACATATTATCTTGCTATTCTAATATTCAGTTGAAATGTTTATATAAGAATTATCACAAGATTGTCCATGTGTCTTAACTAACAATATAAATGAACTTTATTGTGCAAAACAAATTACGAAAATCTACCAACGTATACCCTTTTCCATTATTAAGTACAGATATTACCCTACTAAAGTGTAGGTATCCTGAAATTGTGTTATATATTAGCTGTTATCTCGGGATATAAACAATCTCAATCGTACTTGATTGCCTCATTATCAAGTTGCGACACATTGTTCTTAATGAAATAGTGAATCTAACTGGAATACGACAATAATTGATGATAACTCGATTATACAAACACTTAAACAATGAAATATTTTAACTTGATAAAATTTTACACAATACGTTGTACTGATATTCTAATTATGTAATAAAAAATGTAATGAGATTTTTATTGAAAATATGCTGAAACCACTGGTTTTTTGTTGGTTATATTTGGCTAAGAAAATGGAAAGACAGTTGAAATCTTTACAATGTAGTGTTGGAGATGAATATTGACTTGATATATTTCAGTGTAGATCGCGCTGGATGGAGATTTATTTCGTTCCCATAACAGCAGGGGTTGTGGTTGGGTTGTTGAACTCTTTAATCTCTCAAAAATGCACGGTCAATATCGCCTTATATACTTGGTGCTACATAAGTTATTAGATATCTTTGTGATTTATTGATTTGCAGAAAATTAAAGTGCAATTCAATTATACAGAACCTAAGAAGAATCCAGAACTCCCGGATTGAAAGTATGTTTTTTTTTCTAATACAAGTCATCAAGTCACTAAAAGGCATCGATGACTAAGTGTTATCATTAAGTTTAGGTCTCACTGTATATTTTATATTACGTTAACATTTGTTACCATACGGCGCCGATGACTAAGTGTAATAATTAAGCTTAGGGCTCACTGTATATTTTATATTTAGTTAACATGTGTTACCATACGGCGCCGATGACTAAGTGTAATAATTAAGCTTAGGGCTCACTGTATATTTTATATTAAGTTAACATGTGTTACCATACGGCGCCGATGACTAAGGAAAATCATTAAGCTTAGGTCTCACTGCATATTTTAGACTTTGTGAACATTATTGCTTATATAACAGTTTTCATAAGATAAAAAACATTTTTGTGGTATGTTTCTATACGTATTAAAATTCCATTATCATCAACAACAATTCGATTACGACCTCCATGAACTAGTTGGTAAGAAACTTGACTTCCAACCGGGGGTTTTGGGTTCTATTTTCGATGAAACCCTAAACAATTGATAATAAAAAAGTTTCTCTGGTCAATCATGCACTAGACTTCACACTCGTGTGAATGGTGTTGCTTCTTTACTTGATGGATAGTGTTTATATCACGTGTGGGGATGAACCGCAAGCTCTATGCCTACTCCAGTGATATAAACCCGAAAGCTGGATTATTTTGGTCGAAGACATTGTTGGCATCCGGTTCAATATGTTCAATGGTTCCACACGAATGAAAAAAATATTACCGATAAGATTTTAAATAAATGAAAAACATATCAGAATATTCAATTAATTGTCTTTATCGAAAATATAACCCAACGCCTCTGTTTGATATATTGAGTGTATTTGCAAGTTACAGCTTCTTCTAACCAACCATATATTTAATTTACCAAGTTTTGATTGAACGGTGGGGAATTTATAAGAGATAGAGGGGAAAAAATTAAGCTATAAGAAATACACATGCTATTTTTCAGTATAAGCAGACGGCGCGTCGAAACTTTGTGATAAGCGTGCTTATTTAAAACCCAGATGATTCGGGTTTGATTCCCTACGAGAGCCAGAATATTTTTTTTATTTACTTGTTTTAAACATGAATTCTTGAAGACCTCAGAACGTATCACGAATTGGCATTCAATAAGTTTCTTGTTCCTAGAGAGGACAGACATCTACATTTGTCTATCGATCGAGCGTCAACATCTACATTTGTCTATCGATGTACAGTTTTGCGTCTTCTCGATCCATACACTTTCTGACACAGCTACTTCAGTTGCTCGGTCATTTCAGATTTCTATCTCTCAACGTCTGATTTACTTCATCGAATAATATTTTTCTGTGTTTTATCTTCACGTCCCGTAGACCAGAGTTGTTAAGTAATTTTTTCTTCACTCAGAGTGCAATTTTTCATCCTACCTGATATACTCATATAGTTTTTAGTTCATATTTATCTTCTAAAACATCATTCCATGTTACTTCATACATCTTCATATCATATATTCTCCTCAGTACACGCAGTATTAAATACTATGTAACAATATTTACCACATAATGTAATTATAATTGACACTTATGATTGGATTTTTGGCTCAAACAGTGATGGCACAGATCATTTTAGCGTGGATGAATTAACTTTATGTAAAAAAATCAAATAAATATAAATCGATAAAAACAAATTGATTATGTTATAAGAGTTTACGTTACTAAAATAATTCTATAGATTCTGGTATTAGCAATAAGAAATAATAGGAAGCAATAGTAAATCCCTCGTAATATGATAGAATACAATTGTTAGTTTTCGTGTGGATAGAAGTCGGGTGCGCTTGTATTGGTTTATCGCGTGCAAACTGTTGCACTTCAACAAGTACACAGTGTTGATGGATCAAACCTAAAGTTCTCATGATAATGAGATCAAAGTTCCAAGACTATCAATCACACTTTCATCAGGCAGTTTTTTTGAAATATCTACTGCAATTTTATAGCTTAGTAACACTATAAGAATCTATGTTAAGTACCATATAAGTTATAAAAATAAATTTAAATATACTATGGTCTAAGAGTCCAGAAGTGAATGCACTTGAAATCGAACGTAGTTGCCCTCGTGTTAAGCATAATTGCTAACCGTTACACCACGACCGCCGACTGTAATAATAAGTATTTAGACACATTATATTACTTCTATAAAAATAGATCTTAAGTCTTTATTTCCGCTCAGTAAGAAGCATTTTCCCAAAGATTTATGGTTTATATTGTAACGCATGCACCATCTATCGTCTGCCAAGAAGCGGTGCTCAGTTGGAGGGAAAAATTGGAGGCAAAAAAGAATATATTCCACAAACACAAATCTTATGAAAACCGGAAAACATAGCAGGGAGTATGGCGCATATTGGCAACGCTTCTATAACAGACAGTATTTGTAAAATGAACTTATTGGTTACATACTCATAAACGCTGAAATTAAATGTAACTGTTATATACGCGCTAAAAGTTCGTGGATTTATTTTATTCATCTGAAATGCGCTTTTTATATTGGCTATATTCTTGATCTTGTATCTTTTTGGGTACTTTTCTAGCTGTATTATGTTAATGTGTATTTTATTCTCTATTTAAATTAATTTTTATTATTAATCTTGTCTTCGTAAATGTTTTTTTTTCGCTATTCAGTTAATTGAAATAAAGTGTGAGGATACTATAATGTTTATTAAGGATACATTTTGAGGATTTTTTTTTTAAATACCATAAGAACCACAAATATTGAAATATAAATGGAAAATCGATTGAATATTCTACATTTTTTTCATCGATCCATCAAAATAATGCCATCTTTTGTACCAATTGAGGATTTGGGGTTGTTGACACACATACACCAGAAAACAAGAATGGCACAACCGCCTACATCAATGGGATGAATGATGAAGGGTTGGCCGTGCAAATTTACTTAGAGTAAATATTGAGGTTGTCGTGGAAGGAGGGTCTCCCCAGGATACGTTGCGTCAGGGAATAAATCAAATTAGCTACCCATTGTAGAAATGTTTACAATGTAAATACTTATTACATTGGGTTTTATTTAAAGTTTTGTCGTGTCTCTAAGTAAATCACGTTTGTAACTTAGTTAAGTTTTTTTTCTAAGGCAATCCTTTCTATAATTGAATGATCCCCAATGACCACAAAGATTAAATAATCGTTTTCATGTATTTGTTTATTAACATAATAAATGGCATTTAAGTGTCCTTTACATAACACAGTAAAATATAAAAATCAAAAGATAAAGTTTAAATATCCTCCAAAACATCTTCCATTTTATGATACATATATATTTTAAGGAAATGAGCAGTCTCCTAAAGATCCTACTATTTGCAGACGATATCGTATTAATAAGTAAAAAACACGAAGACCTGCAAAATAGTCTGAAAAGGTGGAGAAGAATCTTGGAGGACAATGGATTGAGACTGAGCAGAAAGAAAACAGAGTATCTGTACCTACCATTCGAGAACACAAATGCTGTCACTCCCGTAATCCAAATGGATGGAGAAACATTACAATATTGTGACTTCTTTAAGTATCTTGGGTCACTCATCCATAGCGATGGAGGGTGTGCAGCAGATGTAACACATAGAATTAGTGTGGGATGGATGAAGTTTAGATCAATGACGGGAGTTCCATGTGATCCGAAAATGCCAGTAAAGTTAAAAGGAAAAGTATACCAAACGATTGTCAGACCCGCACTCCTCTATGGCTCCGAATGCTGGACGATGTATAATTCTTACTCTAGGCAACTAGAAACTGCTGAAATGCGCATGCTAAGATGGTCAGCAGGTGTGCCCCTAAGAGACAAAATAAGAAGCTCACGCATTCGTGGAAGCCTGGGTGTTACAGACACCAACAGCAAGATGGAGGAGAGGTGATTGAGATGGTATGGGCACGTTGGACGCAGAGCACCCGATTACATTGTGAACTAGGTAATCTCCATGGATCTTCCTCGAGTGGCGACCAGAGGAAGGCCAAAGAATTCATGGGTGGGGCAAAAATATAAACTGATGCAGAGGCACGGCCTGGGGGACGCAGTCCGGGACAGAAGAGCATACAACCTGAGGATGAGGAGACCTAACCCCAACAGTCTTCGCAGACAATGAGTTGGGATGGAGCCAGGGGAAGAAGATATATTTTAAGCTATGATGCGTCAACATACTAATACAAGATAAAAGTAACCAACACAACAAGACTTAAAAATATACATACATGCATACAATCACGTCATTTCCCTGTCAAGGTAGGCAGAGAGGACAGAATGCCAGAATTTCCTACCATGCCGCACATTCGAGATTAGTGTGCACATGCAGAGAGGCATGTATATCCACACTCCATTTTAGTATAGTAATAATTAAGAGAGAGAAGATAAGACACATCGAAAGGAAGATACGTACTTGAGAACAAGAGGAAAATGTCGTCATCATCCTATTGTGTAGCTCATGACTGAGCATCGTGACTCCCATGATAGCCTCTGACGACTCCACTCCGTACATATAGTATCTGCACTCCGCGGCTCGAAGACTTGTCCAGTTGCGTCTCTTAGTTAGTTCAACGCATTAAAATTCTTCCTCTTGTGCGTCGTTCTTTTACGCTTTCAGTAACCGCAAGTCTATCCAAACTGTCTCCTAGGTCACGAGCAATGTGCCCAAAAAATTGAAGGGCTCGCCGGAGGCATCGAGAATAGAAACGTTAGTTCCCCTTGCTGTCCATGGAATTCGTAACATCTTTCTCCATCACCACATTTCAAATACATATATTCTACGGCCCTCGCTTGCTCTCATAGTACAAGTCTCCTCGTGAAGATAAAAGCCTTAACTAGCGCTTTTTCACCATGATATTAATGGTTCTGCTCGACAATATCTTTTTTATATTTGACTTCGCACTTTTTACCATTCCAGTTAATTTTTTCACCTCAACCTCGTATTCTCCATTGTTGATAATACTGGTGCCTAAGTAAATAATGTCAGTAACCACTTCTAGACCTTGATTCACATTATTTGGTGTCAGTTTGTAAAATGTATACGCCCTATGGAAAAAGCACTCGAAGGTTAAACGGTCAAGGGTTTCGTCGTTCCTTCCAGACTCATGTTCATACATTAGGCAATCTTTGACAAGAATTTTGTTGAGGTGAGAACATGTTTTTCTGGACATGTTTGATAACATTCGTTTCAAAAGGTTTCTTTTGTGGTGCCAAGGCTTAGTAGACATTAGTAATTGGATCGTAGAATGTCGTATTATCGTACATTCATTTTACTTTACCATCTGGCGAACTTACTACCGTATTGGAAACCTTTTACTTTTTAAAGCCTCAATGTCAGAATTCAATTTGTAACTTATTTTATTTTATTCGTCTATTCCTATAGTACTTTGGTTTTTATGCCGGCATTTGTGATGTGAGTTGTACTTTCGTTGAATAAAGTACGGCCCGATGAACATATTGCCATGTGTTCTAATAATCCCAAAATATGGCAAAAGGTGTGTCCGTAAAATAATTAATTTATTTTTTTGCCACTAAAAGGAATAAAATCCGAGTTCCTCGGATGCGAAACAAACATTCTACAAGGCTTCTTCTTCTTCCTCTTCTTTTAGGCCTGTTGGCCTGTTATGATCCTGCATCATCGTTTCCCTCTTGTGACGTCGACTGCCAGCTGTCTTTCCATATTTTGGGAGTTCGTCCTGGAGGTCTGCTTGCTTGGGGGATACTGTCCCTGGCCATTCTTACGCCCCCTGGTTCCGCCATTCTGGATACATGTTCGTTCCAGAACCTTCTTCTCTGTCGTCCCCATCTGACAATATCTTCAACTTCGCACATCCTTCGAATTTCTGTGTTTCGTACTTTATCACGAAGAGTTTTGCCAGCGATACTCCTGAGTACCATCATTTCGCTGGTTCGAAGGAGATTTTTGGTTCTGACAGTGTCGGCTCTGGACTCTATGCTGTATGTCATTATGGGGCGGACACAGGTCTTGTATATCCTCACCTTGCTTTGGATGTTCATACACTTGTTTTTCCAGATGGTGTTCTTTAAACATCCGGAAATAGCTGCGGCCTTTTGTGATTGTTCAAGTATTCTGCAAGGCAACGGAGGTTATTCAAACATACATTTATCCACTTTGTTGTACGTGCACAATATCACAGGTTTATTTCTAAGCAGCAATGTCTTCCATTCTTCAATTGTATGATTACTTTGTTTTGAATGTTGTGTGAAAGATTAACATTTTTGGAAAATATTAAAACATACATGCTATCACGCCGATTCTCTCTTGGAAGAGGAAAATAGTGTTGATTGCTTGGCTTGCTTATCGACACACTTATTTTTCCTCTTTTACATCCATACATATTATCGCACAACTCTCACGATTTATCCAACTTCTTACATTTCCTTCTTTCACAATCTTAAATTTACATTCAACTTTTTTATCCATACACCTTCTCTTTCGATTTTACTTCCATACGCCTTTTCATACAACTCCAATGATTTCTCTGACTTGTTACATTTCCTTCTTTCACAATATAATCCACTTAATCCAACTATAGGTTTTTCAAGGTTACTTCATCTGTCCCGCGATACTAGAAGCACTGAGTTTTTATGTTCCTGGATGACACTGTGGATATATTCTCGGCACCGCCTAGCAGTAGAAAAGAATCCTGGCTGATATATTTCCTTACGAATAAGCTAAATAGAAGCAGACCCTCTTTACGTAACAGGAGAACTCGTGCAAACTGGATATAAAAAAAACACTTACATTAGTCTTCCAAAAAAACAAGATAATTAGGGTATAAACAAGAAAAGCAGACGGTAGAGAAGATTAGAAAAAAGTTAATGGAAATCAGGAAAATACACTACATGGGAGATGGAATATTTTTACGAGTATGATGGTGTGAATCTAACGATGTTTGATATCTGGGCTTTGAGTCTGACGGTATAGACAGTACAGAACGGTGTAGAAAATGAAGAGCGGTGAGGTAGAAAAGCAAAAAAAGTAATCCCACTGAATTACATCACATACCTACATAAAAAAACAGTGAAAAGATTTATGAACATAAAAGAAACAGTGAAAAGATTTATGAACATAAAAGAAAAATATACAATATGGTGGAAGCTTGTAAATATGTTAATATGTAAGAAACTTAAACATAAAATAATTTCTCAAGTTTACGAGTTGACTCGTTGCTATCCTTCGCTTGAAAAGCTAGAACTCGTAAAGTGAAAATACCTCAACGAAATAATGTTATAAACACAACATATGTTCACAAAAATTATATTTGACAAAGAAATTTATAACTAGTTTTTATGTATACCACTAGTAATAAAGTCCTGTCAATAAAGACGCAAGTAAATTTTATTTTTCAATATGACGCTGCGCATGTCTTTGTGCTGCTTTGTGTTGCTACTTTAGTGTCGCCTGCTCGATGTGTTTTTTTTTTTTTAATTTATTACAGCGATCTAAAATATATACATTTGCTAAAGGCTATATCTATGTGAAAATACAAATTTATTACTTAAGAACTATATAATAAATCTAATTCTGTATTATAACTATAAGCTAATTTATTTTTAATTTCTTACATGTATTTTTTTTAAATTATCTGAATATTTAATATCTTAGAAATAGTTAACATCTACCATGCATACTAACTTATAACTAGATAACAATTCTTACAACGAGTTATTTCAATGTTTATTTCTTTGCTTTCTGGTTGTGATTGACGTAATCGTCTTTTCGTTTTATCGTCTGCAGCACTTTTTACAGCCATCTTATCATTTTGATTCATTATAAAAGTCTGTAATACTTTGAATTAAAATGTTAGATTAAAGTGTTTTTTTTAATTTATTACAGCGATTTAAAATATATACATTTGCTAAAGGCTGTATCAATGTGCATATACAAATTTATTACTTAAGAACTATATAATAAATCTAATTCTATATTATAACCATAAGCTAATTTATTTTTAATTTCATACATGTATTTTTTTTAAATTATCTTAATATTTAATATCTTAGAAATAGTTAACATATACCATGCATACTAACTTATAACTAGATAACAATTCTTACAACGAGTTATTTCAATGTTTATTTCTTTGCTTTCTGGTTGTGATTGACGTAATCGTCTCTTCGTTTTATCGTCTGCAGCACTTTTTACAGCCATCTTATCATTTTGATTCATTATAAAAGTCTGTAATACTTTGAATTAGATTAAAGTGTTTTTTTTTAATTTATTACAGCGATTTAAAATATATACATTTGCTAAAGGCTATATCTATGTGCATATACAAATTTATTACTTAAGAACTATATAATAAATCTAATTCTATATTATAACCATAAGCTAATTTATTTTTTATTTCATACATGTATTTTTTTTAAATTATCTTAATATTTTCAAGTACTTAATTACTAAACTTTTAAATTATCTTATTTTTTTTAATTATCTTATTATCAACATTATTTTAAACCGTTTCCAGAATGAAAGGTCTAATCTTTAATAACGTAGAATTCAAAAGAAACAGTTTTTATATTCTTGAAGAAAAATTGATACAAACTACTATATTAACAACAATACTTACATAACAATAGTATAAAATGTAAATGTGATAATTGAGTGTTAATATTATAAACGTTGGAAGATTCGAGCATTCTCACTATAAACTGCTTTCTTGTTTTATATTTTACTGTTGAACGGTAAAACTTCGAACTAATAGTTCGACAAAACAAAGATTTGTTGTCATATTGATCGCGTGATTTGGGTTCCTTAATGTATTTTTCTCTACATGTCTGTATTTGTTTAATGAATATTTTTTTAATAAAATTTAAAACAAATTAATATGTCTGCTTGAAAGGAAACAACATGTATTTCTTGAAAAGAAATACATGTTTTAAATTTTCTTTAAAAAATATTCATTAAACAAATACAAACATATAGAGAAAAACACATTACGGAACCCAAATCACGCGATCAATATGACGACAAATCTTAGGTTTGTCGAACTTTTAGTTCGAAGTTTTACCGTTCAACAGTAAAATATAAATATATAAAACAAGAAAGCAGTTTATAGTGAGAATGCTCGAATTTTCCAACGTTTATAATATTAACACTCAATTATCACATTTACATTTTATACTATTGTTATGTAAGTATGGTTGTTAATAGTTTATATCTATGTTTCTTCAAGAATATAAAAACTGTTTCTTTTGAATTCTACGTTATTAAATATTAGACCTTTCATTCTGGAAACGGTTTAAAATAATTTTGATATCAACATTTTAATTTAAAGTATTACAGACTTTTATAATGAATCAAAATGAATTCTTGAAAAGAAATACATGTTGTTTCCTAGTGAATTGTGAACATTTCTATTGTGTTAATTTTTTTTAATTCGAAAATAAGTTAAACACAATGTGAAATTGACATTCTCCCTTTTTTGGGACGTAATGCATTATATTTTATGTTCCCTACTCAATCTTCACGAATCTTCATACGAGTATACCTCTATATATAATATAACATAAAGAGGATTGTATGGTACCTACTCGTCCTGTACCCAAGAAAAGCATTTCAGTTTCTCAGATTTATAGAAATATTGTTGGGTTAAAGATAAGCATAGTCGTCGAACTTTCACCAGATGCGCTTTCTCTTATTCTTTGTATTAGGTTGTTCTGAAAATAATGCCCAATTTTAACCTTCGAATTCAATAAATTATAACATGAGAGTTAATAATCTTTATTAATCAACGAAAGTCCCATTGATTCCGCACATTTTTTCCAACGAATTTGAAGTTTATTTATACCAATAGAGATTAGAATTTAAAAAATATTTTCAGGCATTTTCTATTGTTTCTTTGGTATTGGTTTTTTCTACCATAGATATTATAGTTATTGAGGTGTTTGAAAAGGTGAAAATCGGTTCGCGATAGATTGGGTAGGTAAGGCGAATGAGGTGAAGAGAACTCGTTATTATTTTTAATTGATTTCAATACGATAGGGAGAAACGGATCATAACGCAACAGCAACGAATAATACACTTCGAAGCAACCATTTATTTTATTATCATTAAGTTCATTTAGAACCCACTTATTAAGCTTTTTCATCTTTCCAATTTACTTTCAATGTACAAAAAATGTTGCAACACAAACATCCAACTTTTATGCAATTTTTGTAACATTTGTTACGTGTTGTCTTATAATAAAGTTTTCAATTCATAATTTTCAACACTAGAAGGACGTCCTCGACCCTCTTTGTATTTAAGGCTTACATCTTCGCTCCTAAACTTTTCAAATTAACGTCACATTGTTCGTTCAATGTTGTTTTTGACAACCCATGTTTTATTAACATTGCGTTTTGTTTGAAATGCGTAATGCCCAAGTTAAAATTCATTAAAAAAATTACACGTTATTCTTCTTCTTTCATGTTTGAAGCCAGACTTATGAATAGATTTCAAGGAATTACGCATTATTTAAAATGAAGTTAAATATGGAAATAATGGACTTGGACAACGTTTCTCTACATCCTTTTTAAAAGAACATAGAAATGCCAGCAGGGCCCAACGCCCTCAAATTCTTTAATTTTCTTCTTGCGTGATGAACATCTTTTTTGAAAAATGAAATACCTGACTCATTAAATAAATAACGCAAATTCTTAAATGCCAGACCAATATAAATGAACAAATAACAAAGAACTTTCAAAATTATGTTATATTAAGAATATTAAAATCAGTCATTATTTTCGGAACCACCTTATAAATTTTTCTTCATATTTGAGTCTAGTTAGACAAAGTCAACACAAAGAATATGCAAAGAATTCTTCACCCTTTCCATCATTTAAAGCTACGATGTGTTTGATAATGTTGATTTCCTTTAAAATTAAAATAAATATGAAAACCGTACAACACGAAACATTTTAAAATGCAATTTTAAGTGCACATTTTGAGATAGGATTTAGATTTATCTGAAATGAGGAAGTACACCAAGGTTTGACTTACGTGGTACATACGTAGTGAGAGCTTATGGCAATTATATTAATCAACAATCACTAAAATGCATCTTATTTATTTTTCCATGTTTATGTCCTCAGTAAGATTCAATGTGGCATCAAACACTTATGTTATATTACGTCGTGCCGTTTCCCTGTCGAAGTAGGAAGAGCACGCCTGATTTAAATATCGCGACACACATATTTCGAAGTATTCTACATCCACACACCTTCTCATGCAACAATTACGATTTGACTTTACATTTCTTTCTTTTAAAATATAATTCACTTGATCCAACCATACTTTCCTTGGTCTTCCTCTACCATGCCTCCCACTCACATTTGCACTGTAGATTTGTTTTGTTAGTCGTACTTCATTCATTCGTTCTACATGCCCAAGATATTTAAGAGCATTTTTCTTTGTCTTACCTAATCATACTTATAATTAAATAGTCACTAAACGTAAGGTCAGGAAACCTAACGTTTTGTTGTTTATGGTCGAAACTCCATAATTGTTTTTTTTTGTTTTCACTTGTAATTTTTTTATGTTTATCATTTATGATACGCTTGATTTATTCTTGTTTTTTTTATATTGATATTGCGAGATTTAAGTTTTGTTGACATTCTTTAATTTAGAAAAGAACGAGTCCTCATTTAAAATACATTTTCTGATTAAATAATGATTGGAGACTGAGTGCAAAATACTATTTGATTGGGTTAATAGTTTGAGGGTGGTCCGAAATGAGTTCTAGTATTTTTGGCAGAATTATTTAATTGATTTATTAAATTAAACATTTTGAACAGCACCGGTACAAAGATTGTAAAATAAGTGGATGGCTGCCACTCAATACTCGGAGATTCCAGTTTATTTCTTGAGTTGTCGGTGAAAAGTAGCAGGGTGAAGAAATTCATATTTAGCATGTAGAAATTTGTCGTAAATAAAACACAGTAGACGTTCCAGAAAGTGAGAGTATATTTGCTCATTTTTAATTCGTTATGTGCAGCCCATCGCTCATCGTAAGCCCCTTTATTCGCCTGTGTATGCCGTCACGGCTTACTAGATACTTGCTAGATACCATGTATACCGCGCTCTCTCAGCATGCATGGGCTGTTCGTTTATTTATAGTGATTATTGCGAAGGCCACGCACAAGGAACATTTCATTACAATAGGTACATATGTCAATTTTACAATATTTACACAGCAATTATACAAATAAAATTATATATTTTATGTGATGAACACGTCCGATACACATTTTTCTACAAAAATATTTAATTTTGCAAGTAGTTAGTTTTGATTAACGGGGGCTTAAGACATTCAATAAGATTAGTAGAAGATTCCCTTCAGAGTTTCTAAAGAACATCTAGAAAAAGGAGCATATAACATATAATAAATCTCACTAAAATAAGATGTTCAAGATTTCTTTATTTATTTACAAATCTATAAGAGATTTATCCTAAATTAATTAAGTTCAAATGAGGTTATTAAAAGGTGCATCAATAAATTAGTATGGTATGCAATATGCAATTAAGATATAAAAATCAAAATACACCAAAAATATATTTTACATGTTTATCAAAAAATAAAAACATAAACCCCTTCTTAAATCTCGAGTAAACTGTTTTTTAACGATTATTAATATTATGATCTTATTAATATAATATCTCTTTATACAAAGCATATATTTCAGGATTAAAATAAGCTTATTTTATCCTAACTCATAAGTTGTTAATTGAGATTTTTAATATCAAAATTAGTTGTCAACTACCCGCCAAAAGTTTTTCCATTCACTTTTGCTGAGTTACCAAGAAGATTTGGTTTTTCACAGGGTCTAGAAAATTTTATTTATAAAATAATTAAAATATAAATTTCATAACATCTTTTTTTTTATATTCCAAAGTTATAATTTAAGAAATTTAAATTTTTCATCAAGCTTATTTACAAAAATGACTCATTCTTTCAATATGAAGAGCTTAAGTATCACGCAGTAGAAATGAAAATTCTAAGTGGATGTCGGATGATGCTAGAAGATATGAATGGGGAATGAATAAATATGAGAGTCTTAAAGTGGCATATTTCAAAGAAGACTTAAAAGAGAACAAAATGCAACGTTATAAACATTTAAATACGTTTCTAAGAAAGTGCTATTCAGCCCCTGGATAAGTGGAAGTCGTGGATAGAAAAAAATTAAGGGCGTCCGAAGAAAATATGAATTGGTGAAGATCTTCGGACGTTTGGAGACAATTAAGAGCTGGTTCATAATGTAGAACTCTGAAAAGCGAAGAGTAGAAAAACAAACTTCACGTGGAATTAAGTCGGATAAACGAATAAAAATACCTCGATTAGCCAATTTAAGGCATGAATAAAACAGCGAAAAGCACGTGTCTGAACTATAGCGGCAAATAAGATCTTGCTTGGCATCATCCAAATCCCATTTTTTAAATATGTTTATATATATTTATATATATATATATATATATATATATATATATATATATATATATATATATATATATATATATATATATATATATATATATATATATATATATATATATATATATATATATATATATATATATATATATATATATATATATATATATATATAGTATACATACCATCACGCCATATCACTGTTGCGGTGGACAGATAGTACAAAGCGCCAAACTTTCTTATCGTGACATACTTTCTTCGTCTCTTCCACATCCATAAATCGGCTCATACAGTTTCTTTTGTTTCTCTTACTTCTTACCTTTCCCTCTTTTAAAATTTAATTAGCTTAATCCAACCAGTCCTCTTCCATAAATCTCATTCACGCTTACATTATAAATTTGTTTAGCTAGTATTTTAACCGACACCACATATTCGTCCCAGTGCATGTATTTCCACTGCATTTACTCAGCTACTTTCATACATTTTTCACGTCGACGTTTCATTCCGTATACGTCAATGTTGGCATTAATACGCTGTTGTGAACCATCATTTTAACAAATCTTGATATTGTATGGTTTGAATATATGTTTTTGGTGATCCACTGACTTTGTTCCCTGTTGCGTACTGCCGTTCAATATCTTGTTCCACCTTTAATTCGTCTGAGAACATTCTTCGCAATTGGTTTATAAACTACAAAATATCTTCACAAGAAAAAGCACCATATCTCTACTCATAAGAAAACAACCCGTACTGGGTGTAGTGTTATTTAGAGATTACTTTGGCTTATAGATCGTTCAGTCAGAAGAGTCATTTTGCAATAGTGTGAGTAACTGTGCGTTTACAAAAACTTGTCACAAAAAAATATAAACATAATATTTTATATTTAAACATTCAAATGAACACACACGTTTTGTAAATTAAAAATGATGTCAGCTTAAATTGTAATATTCATAAAAAATAAAATGAATGTAAGATTATTTAACATTTTAATGTATCATAATTACAATGCTAAATAATAAAGTTTTAAAACAATAGTGGATGGAGTGATACTAAATTCTAGGAAACTTTAAGTTATAACAAAGCACATTCTAAGCTTTCGAAAAAAATTGAATTATACATTACATCAGACCAAAATCGCACTCCTAATTTCGACATGGTAGTGTTTTTCTAATCACCGAGTATTTTAACAACAATACAAACGTGCGCTTTGCGCGAACCAATCGTGTGGCATTCTAAAACCAATATCTCTACATAAGTTGTATAATACAGAGTATTACTCACACTATTGCAAAATGACTCATCTGGCTAAACGATCTATACCTGTATGATTTTTTTATTTATGAGGTAGTTTTGAATATTGGTTTTTCATGAGAACATATTTTACAAGTAGCATTAAATGTGTTTGTGGAGATATACATAACTCACAATACATGATAGTTTTTTCGAATATCAGAATTACATGTTCTGGGCATGACCTGAATAATGCGCATGATAGGGCAATGTATGTTACGTCCTACTGGAAACATGTGGGATAATCAATAATTGATGGTCTATGGAAATAAATAATAAGAACATATATTCAAAAGCATTCTTGAAAAGTTTTCATAAAGCCAAATTGCACCACATATTATGTATCTCATTGTTATTATAATATTAAAAAAATTAATGTATTTTCCGAGCGTCTAAATTTTTTTTTGATTAATGTTAATTTGCGAGTGTCAGCCCTAAACCAAGCGGGTACAGTGGAAATTCTCTTCGTTCCACTAGAATTGCACTGGGTAATAAGCAGCCAGATCCTGAGATTTCACAAGAACTTTTATTAAAGAAATGAAATTCTCCAGCATTAGAAATCAACTGTCATGGAAATAATGCATTATTTTATGCTGGATTAATGGAATAAGATAATTTTTTATTAAACTACTTAAAAATATACAAAAATTAGTATTGCTTTTTTTTTAAACTAATTTTGCATTGGATGAAGGGTGACCTCTGTTGCCTTGTTTGTAAGGTGCATGGCCATGAGTGCATGGTCGTGCGGTAACGCATTGGACTTCCGTGCGGAAAGTCGCCAGTTTGAACCCCACACCAAGTTATTCGGGTTCGCTCTATATTGGTGGGGTGTATCTCGGCCGGGGGGATGTTATGTGATGATCCCAGACCTTTTAATAGCTTCTCTCTTAAATGTATCTTCTGCTATTTATCTTGAGATATACGAATATACGATTTTGGAATGTATTTAAATATGTATGTTATTTACTATGTTGCCACCAATAAACCTGTATTAATTTATTATTTTTTCCATTTAGTATTCAGGGGTGTTAGGATACCTATGACTTCGGTCATATAGAATAAACGGGGCCACAATGTATAACAGAATACGGAAATAAATTAATGTAAACTTAAGGCCGTATTAAATAAGAACAAGAAGAGCACTCTGAGATGGTATAGACTTGTAGAATGAATGAATAATAAAAAACTATCAAAACAAATTAATCATGAAAATTATGGTTGGATCAACTGAACGATATTTTGAAAAAAAAAGGAAATGTTATTATATAATTCAGAAAAATCGTAGGAGTTTTTATAAAAGTTTTTGGATGTTGTGAGAAAGATGTGTGTCGCGAAAGGAAACCTACCCCAGAAGGGAAACGGCGTGATGGTTTTATCTATTTTCTTGTGACGCATAACGTAAACGATCTCCGAGACCTAGTTGACAAGATGCCTGTCTTTCTATCCTGGATTTGCAAGATCGATTTCTATTGGTATCCAGACTGTATATAAAATGCACCAAATAGAATTTTCTCAAAAAATTAACATTTTTTCTACTTAAGTACTACAAGTATATATAAGATGCGTTACAAAGATTCGTTATTATTTGTTTGAGTTTGAATACGTGGAACATTAAAAAACAAAATTATGTGTATCAAAAACATGTTTGATTATGAAACAATGATTCTGAAACATCAAATACTAGTTATGGTGGCTTTTTTATCGAGGGTTTGTTTTATATTATTTGGTTCTATATAAATAAAGGAGTTCAAGGATTGTGATGCGCAAGTTATGATTTATAGTCACTAGTCTCTCATGATCAACTTCACTCCCACCTGTGCGAGGTGAACCCTACATAGTCGTACCGTATCGAGATTGAGATAACTAACCCCCTTGGAGATGCGTTGCGATGAACTGACGGGAGACCGCGGGGCTGGGGGAGCTGGCTGAACTTGCCCGTGCAGGTTCTCCTAATAATTTAGATGTAGATCGGCAGCAGGGTGTACACTTTAGAAAATTAAGCTAACATGCTGCTTCTGTGTAGAAGGACAGGGGAAACCACTGCACTACATCCCCAAGATAATTACCATGATGATATATCTTCCACGAGTCTTCCGATTCTTTGGCCACATTGCTCGTGGAAAAGAAGACAGTTTGAAGAAGTATTTGGTTACTGCAGGCATGGGTGACGCACAAAAGGAAAAATCCAAATGCGTTGGACTGACCAAGTAAGAGACGTAACTGCCCTAAACACTTGCCCTTTAAGCCGCGGAGTATAGGGATGGATGACAGTCACCAAATGCCATCATAGGAGTCACGATGCTCAGCTATGAGAAGTACGACATGATGATGATAAATTGTGTGAGGCTCGAAGATTTACATATTATATTGCGTTGCTTTATCAAATCTAGAATCGTTTTGAGGACTAGCCTGTGACTGGAATGAATTGATTTGAGTGTTCCCTTTCACTCTCTTAGAAAACTTGTTTTGTTCAGCGTAGGTATATTTAAGATTAATACAGACTTTTTTAACATATTAGCGTGCCGAGAGTACAATATGGTAGGTTACTTGGATGTGTGCCGAGAGTACATTATGGTAACTTACTTGGATGTGGGTATATTTGGTTCAACACTGTCAGTTTAGAAGAATGTGTGTTGTTTTTTCTCTCCCCCTCCATAATTAATCCATTTCACCAATCTGTTAATATGACTGAACTGTGCGTGATAGGAACACTGATGTAGGCATTTTAATTGCTGAAAAATTACCGGATTTTTGCGTAGTAGTCTGAGTTCGTATTGGTGTAATATAGGAATTTCAAGTACGATTCCTGGTGGTATACAATGAAATACAATGTTAAAGAGTTCGTGTCACACAATTAACTTTCCACATGCGGTGGTATTTCCAACAAGTATGAAATCGAACTGTAAAACAAATATTGCAAAATTTAACGTATATTTCATTCAGACTTTGATGGGAACTTGACAAAAAACACGTGTTGAAATAATCATAATATATTCGTTCAGTACTAGAACACTTCTATCGGAATCCCTGTAGGGAATAGCTAACACATAGAATAAACAAGTTACATAAGGACTCGATAAATTTTCTAAAGTAAATAATCATTAACGGGAAAGGATGCTGTAGGTAAATATCTCAAGAATTTTCAATAAGATGCCCGCTGACTTGGTCAGATTTACATACTTATTCTAAACTAGCTGTACCCGGCCACGCGTTGCTGTGGCTCAGACTGGTTAAATGGAAAAGAAAGAAAAGAGAAATCACACGTTTCTGATATGTTTAATTTCACAATGCTTGTGGGTATACAATATTTTTGACGTCTTTCAACCACTCTCAGCCTGTCGCATTCATTCTGTTGAGAACGAAGCAGATCTGAAGCTGCAGAACGCAATCACCGTTCTCACAACCGTGCATCCTCAAGTCTGGCTGCACGTCGCTCTGCTGCTTCCTTGGCACTATTTGAGTCATTCTTTGTCTATTTCACTCGTTCGCTGAGGCCCGTTCTTCCTCAGTTTGATTTGCAAATACTCGTCGCACTGCTTCCGCTCCGCGAGTACGACAAGCTAAGTTTGATCTTCTGCGAGGCATTATTTTGATGAACTAAATCAGTTTGATTGCACTGAAAAAGAAGAAAGAAAGTTATAACAAAAATTTACAAAATTGCGAAAGATTAAAAAAGGAAAAAACACGAACTAAAAAACAAAGAAAAAACCAAAAAAAAATTACGTGTCGCCACAAAGTAGAGTACGAGTATTTCACTCAAACATTTATTTCGTCCGCCGGTGTCGATCGAGGAATTACAGGTAATGTTTGCCTGAAACCTCCTGCAAGCAATATTAATGCGTTCCAAAATGGTCTGATGTTTCCACGCAAATCTCGCAATGATCGATCAAGAGCCTCGAGCGATTTTATGTGTGCCATTGTGCATTCATCCCAAACAATAAGTTTGCATTTCTGCAATATTTTTCCCATGCCGGGTGAATTGCTGCCAGAATCAATCTAATTTTTTATTGGAATAAACAAACTAAGAACATCATTTTGAGTTCCTTTTTCTGGGGTTACATGATAATACAAATACGTGTAGGCCAGTTAGCGGAGAGAGAGATGTGCTGATGAGAACATGCCGACTCAAACCATAATCATCAGCTGGGTTTTACCTGAATGCAAGGCGATTATAATCGCGTGATTTCTGAGCACGGAGTCATGTTTGACGCTGATCTGCTGATTAGTTTGATCTTCTGCGAGGTATTATTTTGATGAACTAAAGCAGATCGATTGAACTGAAAAAGAAGAAAGAAAGTTATAACAAAAACATATAATATTGCGAAACATTAAAAAAGGAACTGAATAATATTGTCAAGTTCGTAGACGCCTTTGTTCTTGGCGCCAACAATAGCTCGTTCACTCAGCCAATCGTGATTCTTATAATTGATTTGAATATTAGGAAATACTTTTTTCAACCAATTCTTCTTTTGACCTCACTAAAATGCAGAAGTTATGAGGCAATGGAATTCGTCCTGAGGTCATATCAACCGGCACCTTTCCGTTCCCAGTTTCCAGCAATTGATGTGAGAATACCTCAGCTGATTGATCGTTTTGCAGCTGGACACGCATTTGTCAAATATTGGTCAAATAGGAGTGTTGTTAAGGAAATATTTGTCAAATAGGAGTATTGTTAAGGAAATACAGAGATAATTGGAACTACAATAATTAAATGTTAAGAAAATAGAGAGATTATTGGAATTAAATAAATGTTAAGGAAAGACAGAGAGATAATCGTAACTAATTAAATGTTAAGGGAAGACAAAGAGATAATTGTAACTAATTAAATGTTAAGGGAAGACAGAGAGACAATTGTAACTAATTTAATGTTAAGGGAAGACAAATAGATAATTGGAAGTAATTACAAAAAATCTCCATTTCTACATACGATTTGATAGATTTTGAAATATAAACATTGAGATAAAATTAAATTCTATATAAAAAAGATACTTTTGATATTCCTACTGACGTCTTCTAGCCACTCTCAGCCTGTCGTGTTCATTCTGTTGAGAACGAAGCAGTTCTGAAGCTGCAGAACGCGATCGCCGTGCTCGCAACTGTATTTGAGCCATTGTTTGTCTGTTTTGCTTATACGGCATAGCCTGTAAATGAGCAATGTTTAGTATTGCGTGATCAATTCCAACGCATTTCACGACATAATTTGAATTTAAATGAAAATCAATCGACACATCACAAATCCACCGCAAATTGCATTGAAAAATAAGGAAAAACTGTTAAAAAACGAAATGAAAGAACCCGAAATGTCGAAAATGCTATGTCACACACACCTGTCAATGAGAAATGTTTAGTTTGCGTGTGTTTCTGTAGAGGGCGCTCCAATTATATCGTCTGTTTTATATATTTTTTTATGTACGACTGTATATAAAAAAGTATACATAAACAGGCGCGTATTAGAATGCAACCTTCTGTCAAAATTTCAAAGCAATGAAAAATAAAAAAAAAACAGTTAAAAAACGAAACGAAAGAATCCGAAACATTGAAAATGCAATGTGATATAACTGTCAAGTTTAGTTCGCATGTGTCGCTGCAAGAGGCGCAAACGTTATTTTTTTCTGATTTGTAAACTTTTTTATATACACCTGTATATATATAAAAATATATAAACATTTTCGTATACGAATGCAACCTTTTGTCAAAATTTCAAAGCGATCGGTGAAGAACTTAAGGAGATTAGAGATTTTTAATATACGAACATTTATTTTTATTTATATAGATTATAAAAGATGTAAAAAAACATTTATTTTGAATAAGACCCCTTCTTATTTTGTTCATGTATCTAAACTGTTAAAAATATTTTTTAAGAGACACCTTCCGATAATCTTAGGGTGAGAAAGGATATATGTATTAATTGTATTTAAAATATTAAATAAACAAAAAAGGGCATAGATCTGATCTGCCTACTCCAAAAAAGATATGACGGTAACAAAAAAATGTGAAAAAAATCATATTTTTGTATTAAACACCCACACATACATTCACGCACCAGATAGAACTAAATAAATAAATTAATAAAGAAATATAATATACATTTACGGATTGGTACAAGAGGAAGAAAAGAGGGCTGATGTAAGAATGTTGACTATTGGTGAAATTGTAAACAAAAGGAAAAGCGAGCAATGTCAGGAACAGAGTACCGTATTCGGCAAAAATAATAAATTTTGCCGAAGAAAAAAAAGTTTTACTTTGATAATAAATTACGGGGACTTCTTTGCCTATCACTAAATGGATTCTGGGGCCATGGTATTTCAAACTTATTTTCATTGATTCTACAATATTTTTATTAAGTTTTTATATGGAAACGATTACACAATGACTTTAACCATGTGCATATTTCTCTACAGACTATTATTTTAGTGAATTTTTCAAAATTGATCCAAAGTGCTTTCTTTTACTAAAACTGATGAATTATAAAAAATATTTTCTAGAGACTGTGATCGTAAAACGAATGTATTTAGTAAGATATAGAAGAGCAAGATGACGACCTCCGTGGCCTAGTTGATAAGACGTTTGTCTCTCAGTCCGGAGGTAACGGGTTCGATTCCCATTAAAATGAACATATTGTTAATTAAAAATGACGTGAGAACATTTTTTTAACAAGTTGTACTAATCTGTCTCCAATCTTCAATATCTCGGTGATAATTTTTTTTTCATTAACATTACAATTCTGACTTATAACTTATCATGTTGATGAGGATTAGTGACAGATATTAAATAGTATTCTATCATGTATTGTAACCCTATGTATTATTTGAAGTCCATGCATTTTTACGTACATAAATGAGCTACTTTACATGAAACATGGGTTTTATATAAACAAGTAGTAATTTTAATATACACTTTTGATTCAATCGAATAGTGGCATTAATTAATACTTATCTATGATATATGCTTGAGGAAAGTGTTTACTAACTATCAAAATATGTATGTATCTTTGAATAGTTTTATCCGATAAGTGTAAGAAAAATATAAACCAATTATTTGTTATAAATGTGTCGAAAAATAAAAAAAATACAACCTTTTAAACATTAACTTCTCACAGCGTTTTACCTTTGGTCTAGGGAATATTTTTTTGTGTCCTATTCATGTACTCGTATGTTATAGTTGACATGTCATGTACACGACGTAAAAAAACGTGCCTCCTGGAAAGTTTCTTAAGAAGTCTGTTTTTAATTCTTCTTCCGTCATTTTCATAACTTTAAAAATGTTATATTTATTTTTTTAGTTGCAAATTTAACTACAAGTAAAACATAACATCCTTCTTTCACTGTGACAGTTTGAAAAACTTGTTGAAAATTATCCTCATTTCCTTGATTCTCTGAAAAATTATTATACATTGAATCATCAGTATCTCGACAATACAATCATTTCCACTATTAGGATCACGTAGAGAATAATTCTATTAATCTGAGAAACTATTATTCATTTTATGTTACCTTTTAATTATCCTGTAAATTTGTCATTTTGTTTTCAAAACAACGTGTGATCTGAATATCTTTTAGTTATTACTTCAGCTGCTTTCTAGTTCTCTTATTGCATTCTTATTATTTTTGGGTTGTTGCTAGAAACAATCGTTGGAAGTAGAAGCTAATGGTATAATTTGGTGTAGATGGTGATAATTTTTTTTTATTTGGTGGCTAGGAGACATGAATCAGTCAATTATTGGTTGAGGTTGACAGTAGAATATAATTTTCTTCGGATGATGAAACAGGAAAATATACTTACAATTGTTACATTTCAAAGTATTTTTGTGTCAAATTTTGATTAGTCGACCACATTAGGTTCATATGGATACATGTCCACTTATTAAAGCCATTTTTAATTATATAATATTCCAAAGTAATCCAAGTATGAGAGCATTTACTTCCAAAAAGTTTTTTGTCACTTACCTCGTATTTACACTAACCCTTATTTATCTTAAATGTAAATAAACATTTACACTTACCTTTATTTATCTTAAACGTAATAAAATATAAATAAACATTTACACTAACCCTTATTTATCTTAAATGTAGTTAAATATAAATAATATTTACACTGACCCTTATTTATTTTAAATGTAATAAAATGTAAATAAACATTTACACTAACCCTTATTTATCTTAAATGTAGTTAAATATAAATAAACATTTACACTGACCCTTATTTATCTTAAATGTAAATAAACATTTACACTAACCCTTCTACATCTTAAATGTAATAAATGTAAATAAACATTTATACTAACCCTCAATTATCTTATATATAAATAAACATTTACACTAACCCTTATTTATCTTTAAAATATATCTGGTTGGTTGGTAGAGATTACCACATGGCAATAAACTCGCCAGGATATTTTTTTTAAACGTATTGTTAAAAATCTGATTATTCTCTTGTGAAATTCATAAAATACTAGTTAGAAAGCTTTCTCTAGAAAGTTTCAATATAGATGTTTATTAATTTTTATTACAAAGATTTTTTCAATGTTTTAAAATGTATTCTGTCAAAACTTGTACTCGTATTTTATTTTGACCACAGTATAAATATGTTTATCTCTAAAAATTTCACCAATTGTTGTTGCATCTATATAAACCTACATTAATATGTACATATTGTGACACAAAAACCCTGTTATCTTTTGCAATTGCCTACATGCTGACGCACTTTGGCAATAAAACGTAAAATATTGCAAGCCATTATGCATTTTTCTCCGCGAGCGAAGTGACCCAGATTTTAATATTATGTATCATCACACTGAATTATTTCCTTTCTGTTTGTAACATTTCCGATTTTTCTTACTTTAAAACATGTATGTAGCTTTCTAAAATAAGCTACGAGAATATTCTATAATTTAAGGAATCAGAACAGGACCCACGTAACAAAAACCTGTCTTTCATCACATTGTTATTAACAAAAGGCTACATAACATAAAAGTACGACCCCCTTGTCCCAGTTTTGCTTCCACTTGTAGTTTCAGGCTCGATTCTCGATGTTACCAAAAAAAAAGGTTTAAAAAAGGGTCGCATACTAGTTTAAGAGTTCATCTTGTACAATTACTCGTACTAAACTGTACGAGTATTGTGGTGTGTTCATATAAGATAGTATTTCCAATACGCTTCAAACCATGTTATTGAATTATCGGGCTAAAAACCACTTTAATAATTCGCCATCTATGATCTATATTTATTAATCTGTTTTAAGATATCATTCCAGACAATACCAACTTATGATACTCTCAATTGTCTTCGATAGCACTATATTTTAAAAGCTTCTAGTTTCTTTGTGGTAGTCTGAGTGAATGTCCATGCCACAACACTACGGAGAAATACGTAGAATGTGTAGCAATGCAAAATAAGATTGATAAGGCAGTCGAGATTGAAATACTTGTAGCAGAGGAGATCACGCATTTTAAAGAGGCACCTCTGTGTCGTCTCTACTCTCACTTTGATATGTTAAGAATGGTCCCATTAGTCATTCAACCAACATTCCTGATATGTATGATATATCACTGAATTTGCTTAACACTTTCATTTTTTACATATATCAAGAAGTTTCCTTGTCCGTACTTTCCTTTCACAGATAATCATAAATGTTGTCTTTGATGTATTCATTCTCAAACCTCTTTCATTAGAAATTGTGTTACGCCTCTTCAGTTCTTAAATGACCTCTATGTTCTAATTGGCAAGACGCTTGTCTTCTGCCCGGGGATTCGGGTTCTATTCCCAATGGCACCAAAAAAAAAATTTCTTTAAAGTTCTCAGTCTAGTATTAAATTCATCAGGTAACAATTTTACCATATGTACGTGTGCGAACATTATCTCTTCACATGCGATAGTGTTACCAATACGTGCAATGACAAACAGTGAGTTTCATGCATATATCAGTGGTTCTAAACCCATGTGGTTCGATTACTGGGGAATTGTTTTCTTCGGGTCACGGTCTTCAATATGTCCAAATCATCAATTCGGATATGTTGAAGACTCATTCGTGAAAGAAAAATGTTCTTAAAATGCATTTTAAAGCAAAAATTTCAGCTCTTAGGCCCATTTCAGTTATTTGCATGTCTTGGTCCAAAAGTATATACAATTAGTCAACAATTGAAAAAATGTGTGTATCATGTATGTTTTCAAATGTATGGTATACTCGTACTTATAATTCCTCTATTTTCCCTCAGATACACAATTATTTTACTTACATACATTGTTGCAGATGGATATCGATTGTGTTAAAATGAGCTAAAACGATATTTTCCTGTCATATTGTATTTATTGAGTAAATATAACACAAGAGTAAAAATAAATCATTCATGAAGATGGAAAACGACCCCGCCATATAGTGTAATAAATTAATATTTACATATTTGATAACTCAATACGTATAGCAATAATAATTATTTGTCATATACACATGATAATTTGATCTTAGAGTAAATCCAACCCAGAATTAAATCCGCTAGGAATCGAACCTAGGGCGTTCGCTGATTTTGTACTTCGTGAAATTTACACACGTTTTACAAACATTTTTGGTTAAACTAAAAACGTTATACTGCGACAATACTATAATTTAGGATAGGTGAGAACAATATTTGATCGCGCGACAGGGCCGGCGGCGATAATAGAGCGGCCCGCGCGCGACAGGGCCGGGAGCGACGACAGAGCAGCCCACGAGCGGAATAGTAATTTTGCGTCACGCTGCGGCGTGAACAGGTATTAATTACACTTTCGCTGTATATATTACAATCTGACGGATTTATTGGCACATGACAATCTCTTCTAATTTATAAGAAATATAACATATATGTAGAGGACTTAAATAAAAATCAGATCGGAAGCCCCTTAAAAAAAAACAGGAACAAAAAACAGAGGTGCGGCATTTTCTATTTTGTCTTCACCTTTTCTTTCCTTTGTTTATTTTTTTTTTTCAAAAAATGACCTTTTGGTTCCTTAACACGCAAGTTGATATAAATATTGAATGACAATGGTGACATTACACATCCTTGATTCACCTCTTTTGTAATATTTAAACACTCTGTCAAGGCACCGTCCACTCTACTGCAGGTTCTACTTATTTTTAGCATATAATAGCGAAACACACTTTTTTTATTTTATGTTATATTGCACAGTATACGTTTCAGTTTACAGGTTAAGGATTTACATTTTTTTATGTAGAAAAAAACATGCGTTTTCAAAATTACAAAAGTCTAAAAAATCAATTTAGCAAAGTTATCGATGGCCAGGGGAAGGAAAGGATGGTGGAAAATCAAGAAAAATGTTTTTTGTCACTGAAGGAAGATGTACCTAATGTTTTTTTAAATTAGCTTTTTGAAACACGTAAACAATATTACGAGTTTTATATTAGCTGGTAGCTTGTTCCAGAACCTAATAACATGAACAGTAAACGATGACATGAAAAATGAAGAGTAGTAAATGAAAAAGCGTTTTTTAGTTTTGGAAACATTTATTTTAAATTTTGGGTATGATTTCTAATAAAATAGAAATATGAAAAAAAAAAAAAACGAAATGCTTAATCATCATGACTTCTCTTCTTAAATAATGGCCATGAACTCCTATATATGAAGGAGTATACGCCAGTGTACTTGATGAATGGTTTACTAAGGCCGAAGCCACACCAAAGTGCTTCGTTAGGTGCTAAGTTAGGTTTTACGTGAGTCATATACTAGGTGACTTCATCCTTGGCCACACCAAAGTGATGCGCTGGGAGCGGTTGAGTCAACACACGATGCCATTCTCAAAACTAACCAATTTCATTACAACTAACCATCTTTATTTACTTCCTATGCAACTTCATTCCAAAGTGATTTTATTACAGGTACATTTTTGTATAATTTGCTTGATGGGTTCCACAAAGGCTCCCTTTTATACACAGCTGTTATTAAAACTTCCGCCATCTTGTAAAATCACGATGACACAATAAAATTAACCAACACGTCTGTTTGCTAGGAGATTCACTCGGTGACTAATCGTCATGCAACGTGGCGCGAAGCGTGCAGTGTGGCAATTGCGTAAGTAGTACTTGGTTTACTCAATTTGAAATAAAAATATTTAAATATAGCATATTTATTTATATGCAACATTTTTTGGTGAAAACAAAAAATTATTATTTCAATAATTTTATTTAATTGGGTTCAGGATTAAGTTTAATTTTTAGTTCAGTTCTTCTTCGGACTCCTGGGAAAGTAGCGTATAGATTTTTCTAATTGACAATCCACCTATGCCTAATATTGAACTTGAGTGACAGGGTGCGTATCGATGGGATAGAATTATTTTTTCAATGAAGCTTTGAAGACCCTTTTTGTCGTGTAGGGTGGTTGATTTTTATTTTTATAGAAGCACTGTCTATGTCTTTTCTCTGGAAGGTTTTATTGTAAAAGCAGAGAGAAGTCATCTGGTATGAAGGAAATTACTTTTTGAAGTTGTAGCTGGGAGGTTGTTTTTCCGCCGAGAGGGCTCTTCGCCTTTCTACAGAAAGAAGTAAACCCCGCATTGGGGAGAAATGTACAAATCTGACAATAAGGATTATATTTTTATGCCATAAATTGTAATAAAAAAATATTTAACTAAACAAACAAATATTCAACCTTGGGAAGTTGCACATGGCTTAATATTGATGTAGGTAGATTTACATCAACTTTATCCATAGTCTATCCTTGAACTGTTAATCGTTATTATTATTTTATTAATAACAATTTATGGCACGGAAATATTATCCTTATTACCACGTTCGTTTATTTTTCTCATTACGGAGAGATAATGAGAAGACGCAGGCGGCTCATTTATAAAACAAAGCTCAACAACCCAACTCGAAAAAAAATAATCTTCAAAATGCCAACCCGCCCCATCAATAGGCATCCCGCCACATTATTAAAAAAGTTAATTGTAATTGCAATGGTCAATTTCATCAATGACAGCAAATAAATTTAAATTTGTTTAATAAGTCTGTTTATTTTAACAGCATAATGTATTTGATAATTAGAAAGATGCTTCTCCACATATATGTACGAATATATAGATACACATGTTTTGTTTCATTTCCACTTCACCGTCACAGTATATTTTATTTCATTTTCGGCTTTACGTGACATTTGGCTTTATATAATAGATATTCAGGTAGTAATTTTTAAATTGTATCCAATAAATTTTACGTGTACACAAAACAATTGAAGAACATTAAAAAAACAAACAAAAAAATATGGCAGCTCTTTTATTCTCATAAACTTCTTCATGTTATATAAAACATGTTTTCATTTCACACGTTTATTTTTGTTCCTCTACGTATACTCGTATATCAACTTCTTGAAGAAATAACTCCCTTTTTATGGGAAAATATGGATTATTGCTTACAGCACCAGTGGATTGCATGCACTTATGAAATTTGCCTGGAGGGTTGGTTTTCACCCCTATTGCTTCCCAATAGAAGTATGCATGTATAACAGGGTGTTTTCAACTGATTGTGTCATTGCTTTATTGGGCGAAACAGTATTGCACTATATTTTATGAACTTTGTAATTACTTCATAAACCATAACGTATGTTGTTTGCCAATTGATAAGGTAACCACACTTTCCAACTTTTGAACTTATATTTTCTTATTAAACTCTCTTGCTTTTTTTCTTCAACAATTGCAGTATGTTGAAAACTATTCTTAAAACGATCTGATTTTGGACTTAATTATCGGCGTAAAAACTGATGGGTCTTGGCACTCTGCAATATCTCTCACCACTTTTTGTCTGCTGCATTTCTTCTGCAGATCGTTTTCATCAGAGCACAACATTGTGTCTCCAACCTTTCGTTTCACCATAATTTTGACCTACTTACTCTCCTACATCCGATTGAATCACTGAGAAGACTTTTTTATGCAAGTTCCTGAATTTCTATTTGAGACTCGCTTTTATACAAAGTAAGTAAATAACGGATGACGTGCATTCAGTTGAGCTTTGGCAACTAAGTACCATTGGTTCACCCTTTGTATCAGCTGATGACATAGTAGTCAACTCCGCGTATGCGCCCTACTCCGCCGGCACGTGCATATGTATATATTACAAATATGATATTGTGAAGTGACGCAGAAAATATTACATACAACACAATCCTACTTTAATTAATGACTTTGTATCTCACCTAACATATTATCCTGTTCTCAAGAGATTCAAATTTAGTTAGGTTATGCTTAACAGCTTTAGAAAAAGGGTTTTTTTCGACACGACAGTATACAACGATATTTTCTTCATTGATAGGTTATTTTCAGATTTCAATGATACGGATTTATACGTGAATTCAAAATACTTAAACCTTGTGATATATTTTTCAATTTTGCTTTCATATACATACAAAATTATGAATTTTGAGTTGAGATAAGCTAAATAGATGTTCAAAAATGTTCAAGTCTTAAATAATGTATCTCATTTAGGTAAAAGGAATTTGGAAACCAATTTTAAAATCGGTCTGATTGAATAAATTTTCGACATTATATGCTTAAGAATAAAAATATAATGGAACCAATGATTTAATTTTAAAAATCTACTAAAATTGGGTTGCTTGTATTAAAATTTGCTTGGTATCACATTAAGTATATGTTTTGCGTGGTGAGAAATTGACTCTTCTGCTTACTATCAAAGAGTGTATAGATGAGGAAAACTCGTTCTTCTTGGTTTAGTTATTTCAGGGACTCGAATACGAAATAGGGAGTTAAAGAGCTCTTATTTGTGTTTTAGAGAAAGATTTCAGCTCAAAAAATTATTGATCTGGTCATTGGTATTTTTGCACCATGGTTTATGGTTTCGTAATATCTACGTAGACTATAAAATAAGGAGCTGAAAATCCTGTTTCAAGATAAAAATTTCAGCTCAGAAACGATTGTCCTGGTCGTCAATATTGTTGGCAAGAAATGTTTTGGCATAAAATAGGTACAGAAAATAATGTCATGTAAATATGGTGCGCCTATTAATAAAACAATGGTTTGCATAAATATTATTTATTATAACTAATATAATTTGATGACGCACGGCACAATAAAACAAATTAGAATAAATCATTTATGCTTTGTTGACGCCTGTTTCAAATATTTAATGAATGTCAACGTAGTTATTTCATGTTTTCAACTGAGATAAATTTAATTACAAAATCTAATTTTAAACATTACAATATTCAAAATTAATTAAATATTCTTTTTTCAATATTTATTGTAGTATTTCAAGTAATATCGAAAAAATCTACAGTAATTCTACTTAAAGCCTGTTTAAATTAAGATAAAAGGATTTTGGTTCAACCAAATATTACAACTGTGTCCCCTGTACCATTATACAATTTTTTTCCTTGTTTATTATACTTTGTTTCTATAGCTCCCTATATTTTTTCTTGTAATGGTATTCTGGTCCTTAAGGGGTGTGACATTCCATTCTTCTTGCTTCTACTGTGCACCTATTTTTTCCCATTTATTTCTCCTGACACATCACAGCCCGTAGGACTTCGACTACTGATGAACCAGTCGAAGCCTTTACTTAGTCGGTCCATCTTGTAGATGTTCTCCCTCTTACGTTACTCTCCTCCAAATTTCCTATGATGATCAACCTCTCCAAACTGTTCAAGTCTCCTTTGCAATTTACCCGAAAAACTGGCGGATAATTTTCATACAAATAAATAGACGAGAGTCTGTAATTCACTGTAATGTCTTGTAACATTGATGCGATAGTTTTTCTAGCCATTTAAGGAATTTGAAGTATTCACTTCCAGCGCCACACCGCAAAACCGTGTATTCTTCTTCTTTCTTGGACTCTTATCGTTCACGACTCCACTCCAAAGAGGAAGATCGAGAAGAGCAATTCCTGTATAAGGTGAACTATCATAAATTTAGTGATAGTTATGTTTTTCCATATCTTTGTCATCGTCCACCCATAGAAGTAATTTTAAAGTATTTTCAGAAAAAAAGAGATGATAATGGTGGCGTGATCAAAAAGAATAAAAAATGCAGAATAAATATATAAAGAAGTAATTTGGTCTTAGTTAAGAGAAATGAATAAAAAATACTTAGAAATTCATAGAAGATTTGATAAGAGATATTTTATTTTATTGCATTTATCATTTCCTTTGTCTTTACTAAAAGAGATAAATTGTGAAGGTTCTTCTTTTTATGTTATTTATTCAGCAACAGAACAGCTAAGAAAATTAAAATATCCAAAAAAATATATATACAAGTATTTAATTTCGTAAATCAGCCTTATGTTATCCGAGACGAGATTCTTATGAACGCGTCTTAAGTTTTATCTGGTTTCAAGATTTTATGTCTTGGCTTATGTAAGTTATTTATTTTATAGGTTAAGAACCGGTTCTATGCCAAAATCCTTTAAAAAACTACCATTTCGCGTGTTGGGGTGGTTTTATTGCGCATAATGTATAATCGCAACACTTTATAGAGTACTCCCATCGTTTTCCTCTCTGCGGCTATGGTTATAAATGGATATTTTTAAAAGCGTTTTTGCATAATTCTTTGGAGTGAGTTTTTTTGCTGTAAGGTAACAGAGAAGAATACCTTTTGACCATGCGAAATGACGCCAATGGGAATATTTTGTAATGTATTTTTCCCTCATAATTAGTTATGTTTTTAAAGACACCATGTTTGCGAGGCATGGACAATGTATCGCAAAATGTATTTAACTCATTTTTCATATATTGCTTTTATTAAGGGTACAATGTTTTTCAGTACATATATGATAAAGTCAAAAAGCAAAGAAAAATACCTTGAACTACGAAATAAGTTTTTCTTTATTTAAATTAAAAATGAATTATAGGTTTGATAAAAACAAATATACAGTGCAAATTTGAGTGAAAGTCATGTTATAGAGAAACCAAGAAAAGTATGTTTGGATCAAATGAACGATATTTTGAAAGAAGGAAATGTAAAAAGTTAGAGAAATTATAGGAGTTGTATGAGAAGATGTATGGATTTAGAAGTGATAAAAGATGTGTGTCGTGATAGGAATGTCTGGCGCTCTGTCCTCTTTACCTACCTAGTCAGGGAAATGTGCGATTCTGTTTTTTTTTTAAATAGGCATTCTACTCATACTAGGATGATTAGTGTCAACAAATCCAAGCCAAAAATGCTTTTATAATAGTCAATATAATAAATAAAATAAAAAAAAACAATGATTAAAAAATCGATCTAGAAGTACAAAAGTTTGTTCGTACAAAGAGTTGTATAAAAGCTGAAGTTTAGGATCTATATTTTAATTGAAAATATGGTTCACATGTTTAGTGCTCCTATCAGAAATTTATCAAGAATGATTTTTTTTTGCAATAAATAGTATGGCGCCATCCTGTATCTTAGATAACATATGTCTTTCTTGATAGGAAAATGATAGGATATTCCTCGTGATCGACTATTCATCGTCAGTCGTCCTGTGGATGGAAAACGCATATTCGTATATTAGTTTATTTTGTTGCACTTCAGCAAGCGCACAATCTTGACAAGAGTATATGGTAACATGACGTGATTATAGTATACGGTAAGTTTCGATGGTAAGGGGATTAAGCTTACAAGACGATCGACAGGTTTAATCTACTGCAGTCTTTCGTTAGGCAGAATTTTACAAAGTGCTATCTTTGTATTGCTTAATAGCACATGAAGAAAATATGACAAGCTTTGGAAAAATAAAAATTCTAATGTAAAATTGTTTATGAATAAAACCAGCCTGAAATTGAATCTGACAGGAATCGAACCTTAGATGGCCGCTTGCTCGGCGTGAATGCTAACCGTTAGACTACCGATATAGTTGCACACCAGATAGAAAGACATGTCTAAGGACACCATAATACACGTAAGATTATTCCAGGGAAATATGCGTAAATATGCGTACATCACACCAAGTCCTTTTAGGGGTGTGCAGAGAAGTCAGACGCATCTGCCTTTCTGTCCATGCATGTACTTGACTTATTCTTCATCCAAACATCTCGTCATACATGCACTTATGTTTCTAATACTTCTTACTTTCCCTCAGTTGAAATGTATCCTACTATCTCCTTCGATTCTTTCTTCGGTCTACTACGTCATCACTTTTCATTCAAATAACGTAAATAAATTTGTTTTGTGAGTTTTCGCAACATATTTTTTGCCAGACTATATAATTATTTTCTAAATTCTACTCGAAACGGTCGTTGTTAACGAACAAGTATCTTTTATTTAATTGTTCCTTACTCTATAATATATTGTCACCAGATTTTAATTTTTTTCGGTGAAATATAATACATTTTTTTTTACCATGAGATAAAAGAAAATATATGCTAGTACTGATCAATTCTACAAAAGACGCTGTTATTCCACAAACTAGAAACTTTCTATTCCAGGACGCAAAAGTCTTTTTACGTCCATGTTTTACTTTATTATGTTGTACTAATAAAGTGCTGTGAACCATCATTTTTCACTTTACCTTAAAACATTACTCGTAAGCTTACAAAAACTATTCATAATTACATTTATAATTACGTCATACATCTCACACCTACTTACTCTTCTCAATGCACGCATTTTTACTACTGTGATTCGACTATTTTTATTAATTTTCGTCTGTCGACGATTCGCTTTTTTATACTAATGTTGTCACCAATAAGCTGCTGTGAATAATATTTTTAGCAGATTTTATATTACCTTACAATTTATACATACCTATTAGAATGGTACATTTGCTTTAAATTGTGTATTAAAAATATTTATTAGTAGTATTTTTTTACGATTTTATATTGAGCTCAGTTTCATTGTTGATATCTATAATAATTCATTCAACTATCTTATAACCATAATTTATTTTTATTCATCATTGTTTTTACATGATAAGAAAATATTAGAATAACAAAAGTAACAGTAAAAAGAAATACAATTCGATAATCACATATTCACCTTCCCTTACTTTGCTTATTTTTATTGCTCAAATACCGTAGGCAGATACCTAGAAATATATATTTAGGTCTATAAGGCTATCTTGGTATATTATATTACGAGTATATAATCTCGTCACTGAAAAAAAAAACATTAAATAAAACGAAATCTATATTTGAACTTTTTCTAGTTTAAGAAACCAAATATTAAAAACCGATAATGGCAACAGGCTGCAAAATAAAAATAACCATATTTAAATACATATATGATACAATAAAACTGAAAATTTAGTTTTTCAAAGCAATAACCTATGAATAATTAGATTCCTCGACTATTTTTCAACATGTAACAGCATTCTCACAGATTCGGCAACGGCATAATAAATTATTTACCGTGTATTTGATCTATAAAATAATAAACGACTACCATTCTGCTGGATGTGTATTATGGATCCTAAGAACTAAAAAAATAAAATGCCTTTGACCAAAAATAAGTGTTCATCCTTTTTTCGCTAAGTATGTACGAGTATTTCTGCAATTTGTATATCTGCTTTGTTATTTTTTTTTTAATATTTTTATAGTGATGTTGTCATGTGATTTTGCCAAATATTAAAATATATGTATGCATCTACGTCATGCAACTCATTTCTCGTGATAATTTTAGTGAACTACGTTTTAATATTTTTACTATCCATTAATGTCTTAAACCAAATTTATAAAAAAGTAATTTATTTACAAGCAGGTATGCGACTAACCTATTTTTTTGCTTTCCCTCCAAAATATTTTAACGGTATTTATATTAGTTTAATGCCAGAAACAGCTTTTTTATAAAAAAAAACAAACATATTGATAAGATAATGATCATTTATAAATGAGTGAATTTCTAATTTAGTATAATCATTTACACCTCTCGAGTGAACATGAGTGAAACAAGAACCATCTGTAGCTTGACATCTCGTTTCGACATCAGTAATTGAAATAAATCCATTTTCATAGATTTATTTCAAATATTCATCCGCTTGGAAACGTCTTTCCAATGGTATACTTATATTACCAATAATAATTTGCCACTTAGGAAAATTTCTGTCGCACATAGCTTTATTTAGTTTCTGTAATGATTTCATGATTCCATGAACATGTCAATATTGCTCATTGAGGGGAACTAATATATATATCGTATAAATACACAACTCACTTACTATCTTCAGACAGATAACATATGTCATGTTAATGTCTTGAATTTGAACAAATATCATTGCCTGCATAAAGTACAATTGTTGATCTTCATGAATAATATGGTTTAAGCGGTCCTCATCGAAGTCCACTGGTCGTCCGGAATGTTCCATGTCTTTCAGGTCGAAATTACCGTCTTTGAAACGCAAAAACCATCATTGAGCTGTCCTTTCATTCATAGCATCTTCACCAATACTTCGCAAATATCGCGAATATATTTGGTAACTTTATTCCCTCGATTAAACGCGAACAGAAGGAGATGTCGAAAATATTCACTTTCGTCTACTTGCCATTCCATTTTGAAGGCTTGTAATCAAATAAGATAATGTATGTAACGTAAAAGCAAACACAATATCTTGTAGAGCAGAAAATTTTCTTTCGAATGACGTATATAACTTTTACCATTTTGTTTTACTTTTGGTGCTCATTTTTAAATTTGGAAAAAAACGGACACAACTTATGTTAACACCTAATACATAATATTGATTGTTCCAACACGAATTAAAAATAGAAATATCGTAGGGAAATTTGAGACATCCTAATAACATTAGCAGTTTATTCAAGTTATGACTAACGCGATTAATATTCGAAAGATAAATTCTCACATCAAAAGCTGGACAATCATGATTTTCAAGATTTGACATATATTTTAATTATTACTAAGCACTAAACCTTGGCCGTGACCTGCTGGTAAGACACTTGTCTGCCGATCCGGAGGTTGCGGGTTCGATCCCCGCTGGAACCCAGATTTTATTTAAAAAATGATTCCAGTCTGGTTAACACTTAGGGCCTATAAAAACATATTTCTGGTTGGCTGGAAGAGATTGCCATATGGCAATAAACTAGCTAGGTTAAAAAAAAAAAGCACTAAACCTTTTTCAAAATCAAATAATTCCAGCATATCAATTGGTTAAAACTTAAGACGATTGACAGCACATAACTCGCTGAATAATTCAATCAACAACCATTAGTGCTTAAAATTGAAATAATCACCACAAATAGTGTATTAAAAATTCTGGAATACAATTGAGGTAGAAGTTATTTTACAATTGATACATGCTACAATAAGCCTACAGTGTCTGAATACTCGCACGTTCCATATTTTAAATCCGTATAGCAGACTTCCCATCTTCCTACGCATGTAGATATTTTTTGTCCTGCCCACATGAATTTATATTCCTTAAATTTTGCGAGGGTTCGCTCATGAAACAATAATTTTCGGGCTTGAAATATCAGCTGTTACGAATCATAGATTGGCGAGCGCGGACACGTCATTCTAATTGACAAAATGTTGAGTTTTTCCTTGTATGCTGACTGCATGTCGATAATCTTTGATGTTATGAATATTAAGCACAACAATTCTTGATTCATTTTCGATCTTACTTAAGCTTCTTCCCGTTTTATTTCACACTACAAATGCTTTCAATTGCTCAGTATTAAGCGGCGTCTTCACCTCACTTAAAATATTTCGAACAATATCCCTCATTTTCTCAATATTCTCTTTTAATATTCCACATAGTCAGTTATTGATGCCCTAGGTTCTCGTGTTCATCTATTTATTGATGCCCTAGGTTCTCGTGTTCATCTATTTATTGATGCCCTAGGTTCTCATGTTCATATATTTATTGATGTCCTAGGTCCTCGTGTTCATCTATTTATTGATGCCCTAGGTTCTCGTGTTCATCTATTTATTGATGCCCTAGGTTCTCGTGTTCATCTATTTATTGATGCCCTAGGTTCTCGTGTTCATCTATTTATTGATACACTAGGTTCTCGTGTTCATCTATTTAACTCTGAAGAAAAATTATCATACCAACAAAACCATCATTATTTATTTTCAGACTTTTAATGGCCTTTAGATTTGCCGTCAATTTATTTACATTTTCCGCGATATACTCGTACGTGATTGACTCTAGTATTTTCCGGTAAGGAATTTTTTCTATAATTTTTTTGTATTTAAGTTTGCACTTGTTCATAATAACGTCGAACAATTCTCCTAGCGTGATTGTATTGGCAGAAGTTTCCCCTTGCAATGGATCAACACGCTCCATTGTCAATTTTTCCATACGTTGACGATACCCGTTAGTACAATCAGGCAAAATTTATTTAGTTAAGTTGTTTGAAGGTAGAATATAATTCTGACTAGATTTGTTCACTAAGTGACGGAACTAAGGACACAATCTATATTAGTGACGAGTAAATTTCGGTTAGTACTATTTTTATACAGTCGGATATATTTTGTGATAATTTTTAGTAGTTTAACAATGTTGTTTATAGTTAAGGCATTAACGTTGTGGAGGTTTAAAGACATTGTAATTTATTTTTATCAAACACTGTTTATTCCACTTTTTTGTGACGGTATAACCCTACCGGTTTCAAGGCTTTCACCTCATCTTCAGGGGAGCGCAAACAAGACCTCCCCTGAAGATGAGGTGAAAGCCTTGAAACCGGTAGGGTTATACCGTCACAAAAAAGCGGAATAAACAGTGTTTGATAAAAATAAATTACAATAGTTTAAGAATCTTTAATAATCTTCATAAATATATACAGAAAGAGTTAAATAAGTTTTTTCATTTTGATCCTGACGTAGATCGCTCAGATTATCATAGACTGAACAAATACATTAAAGGAAGACTATTCTCCGTCTAAAACATATCCTTAATTTTTTCAGACATACCCGTATAATGCAAATAATTACTCAAATTGATGAAACGTGCTCGTCCAGGGAAATACGCTTGAAAGTAAAGGGAGCAGTCGTTCACTGATAAGGCTTTCTTCTTACAGTAGATTATTGATCTGTTTTTCTGCATTATTTCTGATATATGTAGTAGAAGCTATTTCTCCGTCTGTTTGGGAGGTTTGCCTGGTGATCGGCTTCTTATGGGGTAACATTGAGAAACAATATGAGGAATCTGGACCTCATCTATTCTTTTAACGTGGAAACCAGCAAAAATGTCTTCTCATATTTCTCCATCTGACATTGTTTTCAGTTTAACACATTTTTCTTGTTTCTATAGTTCTTATTTTATCTCGGAGTGTTTTTACCAATTATAACATAAGTCGCAAAACCTTA
Source organism: Odontocerum albicorne (assembly GCA_949825065.1). Lineage (NCBI taxonomy): Eukaryota > Metazoa > Arthropoda > Insecta > Trichoptera > Odontoceridae > Odontocerum > Odontocerum albicorne. The sequence goes on along the minus strand of OX463846.1, from coordinate 15,094,702 downwards.
ACTTCTGATGTTTAAAGGAGTGCCTTAGTTCATCTGGTGCGAGTATTTCTCTAGTTTCAATAGTATACAAGTACGTGTTTGCTATTATAGGTCTGATAAGATGAAGAACTTATCGCGTCTGGTTTCAGTAACGTCAAGGACAACATTGGATGGATACAAAGTGTGCATTTAATCCTTGCTGTCGCGAAATTCAGTCATAGAGAAGATAATATTTTTCTAGTCAATTAAATTACCATTTAAAAGTGCCTAGATCTGTTTTATAGTATGATTTTACTTGAAATAGATGTTCGAATAGCAATTAATTCCTCGACTACGATATCCAGTAACGATAACGACTTGCCTGTATACAATGATTTTTATGTTGAAAATTTAAAAGCGCTATAAATTTTCCATTTTTATGGTCTTAAATTATTTGTAAAATAGGTTCCCTGAGCACCACGAACCACAAAAATCGAACGAGAACCGGAACTGACCCCCATAAAATCGTGTCGTTTTGCAACAATTTCCTGATTTTTTTATATAAAATCGTATTTTTTGTAGTAAAACATAAAGTGATATTGAATTTATTGAAATTTTTAGATAAATTTTTATCGTACTGAATTACACTCACCTAGTCCATAATGGGAATTATGTTATTTTTTTATTGTTATTCTTCTCTTGCACGATTTCTCTCTCTCTCAGTTGGATGTTCAGGTTTCTTCTCCATGATACAGCCTCAGGATTAGCTCGATGAATCTATTTTAACCCTCCCAGGAATGGAAATATTGGACACTCATTCACGATGTGACATATGCCCTGGACCATTCCACATGAGTACATCGGTTAGTCAATGAAATCCCACATACGAGTATATAAGGCGTACAACAATAGCCGCGTCTAAGAACATTCAGGATACACCACAATCATCGTGGTAAGTCAAACACTTGGAGTAATACACTAGGATCACTCATAAGGTGGAGATCTCCTATTGAGGACCATTTCTACGAGTGGAGCCAAATATTTCGTCATATACAGTACAACGTAGTGGGTGTATTAGCAATCTCTTCCAGCCAAGCAGAAATAATTTATAGAGGCAATAAGGTAATTAATGAAAGTTTATTCTCTAAACGACGCTATATACACGTAAATCGTTTTATTATTATTATCACTAAGAGATAATCAGGCTGAAACCCTTTTAAAAAAATTAAATACCATTGAGAATTTAGTTCATAGCACCCAAGGCAGGAATACAGACGTCTTATAAACTTTCCCACGGAGGTTATCAAATATCACGAACGTAATTCATATTTGTGTATTATTTTGGGGTTAAAGTTAATCCCGTTCTGGAACGAGAAAGTTAAGGCATGCGATGATAATTTATATCACGACCTTCGAGACTAAATAGAATAGTAATTCCACGTATGATGGCCAACTGTGAGATACTTGCCTACTCCAGGAGCTCTTGAGCTGCTCCTCCAAGACGATCATGTGATATTCTTAAAGAAAATAGCCCGATTCTAGATGCACACGCTATTACTCAGATTTCACAGATATAAAGATACCGCTAAGTCACCTGGCCACGCTGACGTATGTTTGCAGCGCGCTGAATTTTTCTCATATATCTAACTGTTGACGCACTATCAGGTCGAGAACAAATAGTTTTGAACCTATCACGATCTCAAGCCATTTGTTCTAAATTTCAGGCATCCACAAAGCCAGGGACTCCCATGGACTGTCCGTTTTATACAAATAAATAAATGAATACTTCTTTTATTCCAAATAATAATAAAATGTAAATATATATAGCGCTGTTTGGAGAGCAGACCTCAAGGACACTTTAACTCGGGATTCAAACCCAATATTATTCGTATATTAAAAATATTACAAAATAAATAAATATATGCTGACTGAAAGGATAGGAAGGTGGGGGCTGAGGCTAATATATGTGACATCTACATATGTTTAGAAAAACAAATGTGATAAGAAAACTTATCAAATGAATTCGAACTACAACGAAACCTTTGTAGATCTAACGATATGTGATAGCGGCACATTCGGCTTTAGGTTCATATATGTAATCATAAAAAAATGTTTTAAGAATTGGCTATTTTTTACATAATTTCGTATACGTCCACTTGAATGAAGCCCATGATTACAAATATGAGAGGAGCCATAAAGAAGAAGTTGAAAGGAAAATCGTGTCTCAGTCACCTATTTTCGTCTTATCACAGGTAGATACCGTCTCAGAATCAGACTATGTGAAATTTCACATTCTCCTACTTTGGGAATAAATATGGTGAAAGCGGAGAATTTCATGGGTTATTATTTCAAAAGAACTTAGTTGGAATGAATCGTGCCAAGATTTAGAAGGCTGATGGTTTGGTAGTGTGTGTGTGTGGGTCTCGGGTCGGGCCGCCTGCTCAGTTCACGGGGCGCAATAACGCTGAGTCAAGTTAGTGGAAAACCGCACCATAAGTGGGTTTATTGTGGAACTCTTCGTTTAACCGAACCACGAAAGTGAAACTTTTAATTATATTAACCCGTGTAAATGTTCAAATATGATTTTATATCAAATTTTAATTATTAAGTTATTTATTCTGTAAATCTATCATATTTTTAACCGTTAATCGAAGATTTTCACGAATGTTTTATTTTCTCACTATTTTAAAATGTTTTAAAAGTTGTACTGCGACGTGATTACGATGGGATAGGTTAGAACTTCTTGTGTTATCTTATTCAGTAATATTGTTTTATATCGTCCTGAGGATGTACTGCAACGCGATTACGATGGGATAGGTTAGAACTTCTTGTGTTATCTTATTCAGTAATATTGTTTTATATCGTCCTGAGGATGTACTGCAACGCGATTACGATGGGATAGGTTAGAACTTCTTGTTTTATCTTATTCAGTAATATTGTTTTATATCGTCCTGAGGATGTACTGCAACGCGATTACGATGGAATAGGTTAGAACTTCTTGCGTTATCTTATTCATTAATATTGTTTTATATCGTCCTGAGGATGTACTGCAACGCGATTACGATGGGATAGGTTAGAACTTCTTGTGTTATCTTATTCAGTAATATTGTTTTATATCGTCCTGAGGATGTACTGCAACGCGATTACGATGGGATATGTTAGAACTTCTTGTGTTATCTTATTCAGTAATATTGTTTTATATCGTCCTGAGGATGTACTGCAACGCGATTACTATGGGATAGGTTAGAACTTCTTGTGTTATCTTATTCAGTAATATTGTTTTATATCGTCCTGAGGATGTACTGCAACGTGATTACGATGGGATAGGTTAGAACTTCTTGTTTTATCTTATTCAGTAATAGCGTTTTATATCGTCCTGAGGATGTACTGCAACGCGATTACGATGGGATAGGTTAGAACTTCTTGTGTTATCTTATTCAGTAATATTGTTTTATATCGTCCTGAGGATGTACTGCAACGTGATTACGATGGGATAGGTTAGAACTTCTTGTTTTATCTTATTCAGTAATATTGTTTTATATCGTCCTGAGGATGTACTGCAACGCGATTACGATGGGATAGGTTAGAACTTCTTGTGTTATCTTATTCAGTAATATTGTTTTATATCTTCCTGAGGATGTACTGCAACGTGATTACGATGGGATAGGTTAGAACTTCTTGTTTTATCTTATTCAGTAATATTGTTTTATATCGTCCTGAGGATGTACTGCAACGCGATTACGATGGGATAGGTTAGAACTTCTTGCGTTATTTTATTCATTAATATTGTTTTATATTGTCCTGAGGATGTACTGCAACGCGATTACGATGGGATAGGTTAGAACTTCTTGCGTTATCTTATTCAGTAATATTGTTTTATATCGTCCTGAGGATGTACTGCAACGCGATTACGATGGGATAGGTAAGAACTTCTTGCGTTAATTTATTCATTAATATTGTTTTATATTGTCCTGAGGATGTACTGCAACGCGATTACGATGGGATAGGTTAGAACTTCTTGCGTTATCTTATTCAGTAATATTGTTTTATATCGTCCTGAGGATGTACTGCAACGCGATTACGATGGGATAAGTTAGAACTTCTTGCGTTATCTTATTCAGTAATATTGTTTTATATCGTCCTGAGGATGAACGCTGCAACGTTTTCGAAATATCAGCCATCATTTAATCAAACTCAGCACTGCAAATTTAATTAACAACTTCCAAAAATATTTTAAGCCACACATTTTTTTTTAATATTCTTTTTTTTTTCTCTTTTATGTGGCAAGGTCTAAACAAATTCTGGTCTACTCCGTCGAGTCCCTTTTTGACAGAAGATTATGATACAAAACCAAAGTTTTTATCCTCGTGACAGTGACTCAATTATTTATTTTCTTTATCATCCCAGAACATTGAACATTTATTACAACATTCAACACGTCAGTGTCTTTGAACAGCACTCACAAGTTTTGACATCTACTTTTTCATGCCAAGATGGTTGTACATAATTGAAACAGAGTGGTTTTGGAAATCCCACACTTTGTGGTTTTTTTTAGTCTTCTAATACTTGCTATTCCACTATTGCAACTGTTGCTGAAGTTGTACTGCTAGTCTTCCTTGACGAGGATCACTTTCAATCAATTATCTGCGTAAGTGGAACTATTTGGCATAATCTTTCTCTTTGAACCATGATAAAGAAGATTGAAAATATTCCGTAGACAACATCTTAACGTCATTTAATTTCTGGCGGATTTTTTTCCTTTTTTCGAAAGAATTTTATAACCGTACGATGTTAAATATTATCATTTTAGAATATAACGAAACATCACGTCTTTTGACTCTAGTTAAATTTTTAATTTATTTTATTTTATTAACGACACAAGAGTGTCTTTGTATAGTTGACATACTACTAAGGGTAAAGATATCAAATTTGAACAGTAATATCACCTAACCATGCGTAGACGTAGCTGGCGTGGCTCACACATGCTCTTACTTGTTCAGGGCGGAAACTTTTGTACCTAAGTGGTAGTTAAGTTAAACTTATACTTTCTTTAGATCCCATAATACTTTTTTGAAGTTGTTGAATACATGCTTTACCAAAATAAATTTGGGAAACTAAATTATGTAAAAAATAGTGATAAGCAAAACACCCAGATTGGTAAACAAATATATCTCACAAATATATTTCTTCCTCTCCAATAGGTGTTCATATATCTGAACTACGAGACCCACGTACAATGTACTAGTACAGGCATTCCTAATAATATTTTTACAAGATTCTGAACTCCGTAGAAAAAATAAGGAAGACTAGCCGGTCCAGGGGTCCGCGTCTTGTTCTCTGCTCTTCCACGTTTCCAGTCACCACTAGCCTTTCGGAGTGCCGTCATCACAAAGGACCCTGTTGCGTTCCTGACTTGCTCAGTCCATCGGTTGGTGTCTACCTCTGCCTCGTTGTCCTTCTGCACAGCTTATTGCCACTAAACTTTCCCAATTCTCCTCGATCAGCTACATAATACAGGCTCAAGATTTGGAGTACTTTCTAGAATCCCGATTCGTTAAATAATGGATAAATTGATGCACCGCTCCGTTCAAGGTTTATCATGCGTCTCTAAAACCATATCTCAAATGCATTCACTAGTTTTCGCATTTTTATATCAGTGTCCATACAAGAAAAAAAAAAGAAGATCAAGGAATGCATTCGTCTTTGTAAATTATATTGTAACTAGGCACTCCTCTTAATTAAGTGGGCAGCTCCGTGATATATTTCAAAGCAAGATGGCATCCTCACTACCCTATGGACCATTTAAACCGTTTAACATAACAAAGGTTCAAAGATCTTTGCAGATTTTATATTTCAATCTTTGTTGGTAATCATCTAATATTGAAGGTAACTAACTGCCAATAAATGCCCTCATAAAACAGTCACAACATGAAAGACCTTTTCTATTAAGGCTATATACGAGTATATTGAAAATATCCATAATACTTACAGTTCTCAGATATAATAAATAAACACATCTTTCGAACCGAGTAAATTTAGAAAATGGTTTGATAACACTAATATATAAAATAGTTGAAGGGGTAGTCAAGCAGGGGTCATAGCCCGGCACGGAGCCGCAGTACAACGAACGGCTCGCTTGGGAACCCCTGAACATCCCACGGCCCTCCTCAACTATGAAATTCCGGTATTGAAATAGGATTCATTTTAATTTAGACTTTGTTATGAGTATAACTTCTTTATTGTATCTGGTTTTATACTATACTCGTAGAATATCTCATACTACACGCATGAGTTTAACTAGAAATTTACGTAAGGATAATTTATTATAGTTTGTCTCGTGTTTGAACAAAGTTTTGCATTAATATTGTTATAAGAATTGTGTGATTCTTTTTTAAATAGTTGAGTAATTTTAGATTTGATTAGATTATAAAATTATATGTACTTTTAATATAAGTATACAAATTATCCCGAGAAACTTAAAGAAATATGGCTCATGTTGCAAAATTACTCCATTTGCACCAATATTTCATTATTCTCTCAAATATAACTTTTTATTTTCCTCTCACATTGCTCAACAACCATGACCTTGCTTTTCCAAACATTCTTTCTCAAACCTGTTTCTTCACATATCTCAAATAAGTTATTTATAATCCGTTGCTCTTCATTTCCCACTGACACAAGCTTATCAACAGCATATAACAATTCGCATATATTTCCATTCGTATTTTAACGCCACCTTCAGACCTTCAAAAATCATTGTTTTAGGAGTTGATATAGATATTTAATAACCAGGGTGACATCACACATTCTTGCTTAACACCTTTCGTTATTCCAAAGTACATTTCGTTATTACAAATTAATTTTTCACAACGTTAACTCTAATCTTATCATTCAAGGACGTAACACTAGCAATATTCTTCTATTCAGTGCCATAAACTTTCAACAACTTCCAGAACTTGTAACTCGACACAGTCATCCATTTTCTCTAAGTCGACATGTTTTCATAAGCATTCGCAATGTAAACATTTGATCCACGCATCATCTTCCTCTAAAAAAACACCCTGAGTATCCCATACTTTCTTCACAGTCTTTCTTCTCCTCGTTCTACCAATATATTCTACCTTATAGTTTACTAAAAATACTCAATAATCTAATAACACGATAACATTCCACACTTTTTTGTCACCTCTTTTGCTTTTTACAAAGGAACTATCAATGAACTCCAGTTTTGTGGTATTAAGCCAGATTCTCAACATTTGTTGAAAAAACTGTCTCAATTTCGTTTACCACCACACTTGATAAAATCTAAACTTAACTCATTACGCCCTGAAATTTTCCCTTTTTTCGTATCTTTAATCGTTGCTCGTACTTCTTCCATAATCATTTCATGATCCGAGCTCTTCTCATTCATTAACATTTCGGTGTTACTACTATTGCTTCTACTATTGCCACTTTGGTACTGTTCTACAAAAGTATTCCTTCAAACTTAGCCAAACTTTTTTTCGTTAGAACTTTTACCGATTTATTTTGTTACGATCTCGTGACAAATATAATTTTTTTAATACTTCTTCCGTGTTTTAACATTATCAAAGTTCCTACAGAAGAAAAAGCAAGATTTGGACTAGGAAAAAAGTAATGAAAGTAAAACATTTGCGATAGAAATAAGAGAGTAGAATGTGTGCAAAAACAATGTATTACGAAATAACGAATAGAGACATAAGGAAAGAAAGTGGATTAAAAGAAGGTGCAATGCTCTAGATAAAGAGAAAAGCGTTGAGATATTTGGCCACTTAGAAATAATGAATGATAAAAGATCTACAAATATGGTCTGTAAAAGTAGTAAGGTATGAGAATTCATCAAATTCTGAAATAGGAAAGAATACAAATATAACAGTTTATAAAATCACAGTGTGCATGACGAGGTATATGGACGTGGCAAAAGCGAAAGATATGTGGCTGGATAGAATGAAGTGAAATTATATTCTGTGTGCCTACTCCAAAAGGGAAATAGCGTGATGATGAGCCAATATTTACAGCGTTGGCGGTCTCCTCGTTATTTTCGGCCTTGTTTGGAGACCTTCAGGAACAGGGAATGTCTTCTAACATATTAATTTGACTCTAACATATTAATTTGCCTCTTTTTGTTGCTAGCCCGAGGACGTTTAAATTCATTCTGTGGATATATGCATTGGACATCACTTGTATAAATCTTTAGAAAAAGTAGTAAAAAAAGAGTATCATAGTCATTTTATTGACCAAAAAATATTTCTTTATAAAATCAAAGAAAGATCCCTCGTCTCTTTGTGCCAGATGTATCAAACGGGTTTTGTATGAGCTTCTTCGGAACGGTGTTTCCTAAAGTAAGGTACGCTTGTCCCTGCTGATAATTTCAAATACCACATGATTTCATAACTGCACCATATTGTAGATGTTTTGCAATAGAGATAATTTATTCTTCTTAAGTTAGACCTGTGGTATGTTATCATCATGGCTGTTGTCTCTCTTGAGATGTTGACTCAGAGCTATCTTTCCTTTTTCCTGGTCGAAGACTGTCAGCGGGTTTTTCTTAGATTGCCCCGCAGACAATCTTTGTGATATCTTTCATTTCTACATGGCATCGCCAGTGTTTTCTGTAGTTTGCCTCATATAACAATATCCCATATTTCTCAAGTACGGAATTTCAAACTCCATTTTTATTTGTTTAGCTTTTCAAAAGGTCTGAGTGTTTTATTTTCATTAGTTCTGATCGTGATTTTTGTAGTTGTTGTATCTGCTCTAGACCCTATTCCACAAGTCTTGATTGGTCTCACATATGTTATGCTTTGTACTTTTTTACCCTGCTGTCTATTATGATTTATTTTTTATTCTAGACCACATGTTTTAGGCATTCGAAGACATCAGGAACTTTATTTACTTGGCCTCTTATTTCCTTGTGAAGATCACTGTAACTGAACAAATTAACACATATTGATTCCATCAGTTGTTCAATATATTATATTTGTCATCAATCATAAGTCAGGACCTCATTGTTTTTTTTTTTAAGAATAGATATGACCGAAGTCATAGGTATCCTTATACCCTCGAACACTAGGCGGAAAAAATACCTGTGTCGTTCGAGGAGAAAGGCACTGCGCGAGGTACGAACCAACAGCCTTCCGGACGGGAAGTCCAGTGCGTTACCGCACGGTCATGCACCTCAAAACATTTAGTTGTTTCTGTTACACATTAAATTTTTTCTACATACTCGTATATTGCCATATCATATTTTTTGTAATGAAAGAGAATAATTTATTAATTTTATTAAACATTTAACCACGAATATTTTTAATTGAAGATAAAAAAATATAAGTTTCAGAATAACATCACTCATTTGCGGGAGGGAGGGCGCATCTAGGATCGCGTTGTTTTCTCACAGAAGATCACACGATCGAGGTGAGAGAACGGTGCAAGATTGACGTTGGACTGGCGAGGGGATCCTCGACTGCGAGGGGATCCTCGACTGCGAGGGCCGGCAACGACAACGACGAATGTACATCTCAATTGTGTTCTATCTTCACTCGGAGAATTACATTTTTTCGTCGCTTTTTTGTTAATACGTGTACGAGTATAGTTATTCACTGTATAAGTAATTCACTCGTATAGTAATTCAGTGTAGTTTCGATTAAATAATTAATTATGGGACTTAGCTCACCCGATAGTACTACGGTCCAAATTGTATACAGCATTCTTCAGCTCTTTTTATATAATTACATTGGTATAGCGCAGCTGCTTCTCAGTTTTCTACCCCCAGTAATTTCTGACATCCATTCCCATTTCGTCGACTCTTTTCACCTGATTATACGCAGAGGAACCTCTTACTATTAACCTTTTTTGCATATGTAGACACTTCTTGCTCATGTTGGTGCTTAAAACGTCTAGATCTAATGCAATTTTTGTCTGTTTTCATGTATAATTTCGTCGTTGTTCTGCGAAAAGCGTTTAAGTCCAAATATTGAGTTTTGAGATATATGCAATTTAAATTTCGGAGGGCGATGTAAAATCAAGTTATATGACTTTTTATATTTTCATAACAGCGAAAACATATAACTTTTGGACATAAATGTTTTTTTCCATGTGTAGATATTTTTATTTTAAGTAAAATGGAATCAAAAATTCATTTATGCAAAAATGGACTTAAACGTTTTTCGCAGAACAACGACGATTTGTTGTGTCCAAACAGTAATAAGAGTGCTTTCAACTCCTAGAACTAAGAGCGCATTATCTATAAAAATATTTGCAAAGTAAATAATAATTAAAAATGGTAAGTATCTTAAGTTTAGGTAACACTGGTTTAAGAAATATTCATACTTTTTCTTGAAATCATTGAAGGAAAACATAACCCTCGAAGAAGACATTGGGGTGGAACATCACAGACTTTTTCTTACTCTGCTAAACATCGAAGCATAAAATAGGAGCATTTTTAATGCTTAAGTTACATCATAAACAAAGAAAACAAATTGTTTTCTTTGCGTTTTATGTTCGCTGAACCATAAAATGTTTTTTTTTTGCAAGATTAGGTAATTCCAATATAAGATGTTTACGCTAAGAAAATTGGACATTAAAACGTGAATATGTTAGTCCTGTTTCAGAGTTATAATACTTTTTCTTGTTTAATTTGATAAGATCATTCGTGTTTTGTTACAAGTTTCAGTACGGTTACATTTTTTTTAATCTTTAATCCTAAAACATTTTAAATACATTTTGAGAACATCTTTTTCCGTTTCAAAGAGTCACAAATATAACTAATCGTTACGATTTACATGTTCACGAAAGATCGAAAATACTTGAGGAAATTAGTAATATAGTACATATAAAATAAAAGTTCCCAACTTGTATGTTCAAGTAGACGAATAGAAAATATCGCTGGTAAAGTTTTTTTTTTATGTAACGATAATATGAATAATAGTCCGTTGAGGTGGTTTGGACACGTAGAACGAATGAATGAAGAAAGACTAACAAAATAGATATACAATGCAGATGTGAGTGGAATACATATGATACTAAAACTAAGGAAAATATTGTCGGATCAAGTGAATGATATTCTGAAAGAAGGAAAAGTAGAAAGTAAGAGAAATTGTATAGGATGTATAAGAAGGTGTATGGATGTGGAAGAGGTTAAAGATGTGTGTCGAGTTAGGAAAGCATGGCGATCTGTCCTCTCGGTCTTCCCCAACAGAGAAATATCGTGATGGTGTGTATTTGTATGACGATCATTTGATATAGCCCTGTTTCTCAACCATTAAGATTACCTCAAGATCGCTTTTTAGCTACCTCAATCTATTCTTATAGAAAATGTACAGAGGACAAGTGTATTTTTAAGTTTACCGAGAACTTTAGCAATTAGAAGATTTGCCTCAGACAGAAGAGAAGACTGTTTCATAGAAGAGATTCCGCTACCTGAAACGTTCTCTCGAAATATTGGGGTTTGTCAAGTCGGCTGGGAATCCGAAGAATCCAAGTATTCGCAGCTCTCAAACCTTTACCTGACACAAGATTCGGAGATCTCACGTCTAGAACAATCCGGAAAATATCGAGGAGCTTGATTGTTGATCACCATAACTCCATCCTTATATTTAATTTCAGTTTTTTTTTTAAATGTATTTTTTTTTTTCAAACGAACTTATTATATATTTTATGTTTTATAAAAAATGACCTCATAAACAATTGTATTATATCTCACTGTTAAGAAATTATATAAACGTACTCAAACACCCAACCCATTAAATAGATTTTACTGTTTATTCTAAATGTCGAAAAGCGTAGATTAATTAAAATGGAACTGACCCCAACGTGAAATCTTCCAGTCCACCGCGTTGCTTAAGCTGAGGACATGTTTATCAAATTTCCCGCTGCATTCATAGTCTTAACTCTACATGTAACCAACTTTCTGTCTCTCAAAGTGACCCGGCACTGTGAACTCATAATTAATTAGTCCTTAAGTATGAACTTGTAATTAATTAGTTTTACCTACCCTTAATTTGTATCTCTCTATTAATAAATGACAGATTAAAAATCTCAATCAATGAATGAAAGATTACAAATCTCAACCAATAAATGAAAGATTAAAATAAAGTTTATTTTATTGCTGACACTAACACTTCATATAAAATAATAATACACATACATTCCATCACGACATTTCCCCGTCAGAATAAGCAGATAGGACAGGTCGCCAGACTTTCCCATCTCGACACAAATCCTTAGCCTCTCACATCTTTACACCATCTCATACAATTTCTTCGATTTTTCTGGGTTTCTACGTTCCATTATTTTAAAATATCATTCCATCGATCCAATCATGCTTTCCTTGGTATTTCTCTCACACTAACATTTTCCCTGTATTGTTGTTTTGTTAGTCTTTCGTCATTCATTCGTTCTTCAATGTTGATACTCGCATATATGATATAAAAGTTAATTTCAATCATACAAACATACCCTATTCGAATATGCAAAAAATATCTTACCCACTTACAAGTATTTCATGTTCTGAAATAATTGACAAAATATCTCGCCCCCTTTGTATGGGCATGTTTGGAACATAAAAAGGGTATTTTAAATATTAATATAAAAAATACATTTAACTGGCTTTCTATATTTACCAATACAGGATTGATCTATTTTTTTGATATTTCAAATGAACCAAAAGCGTTTTGTGGGTTGGATCTTTTTCCCATTTATACGACAATATGGTGCTGAACAGATTTATTTTAAGTGTCGGATAGTTGACCTAAAAGAAAATTTCCATAACATGAAACATTTTTTGAACTGATATTGAAATGTAACGGATTCAAACAAGGGTAGGGTTGTTTCATCAATTATTACGGTTCCTTCATTGTCAATCGACATAAAGCAACTTGACAGTACATATGCCGATAACTTCGATGTGATAATGAACCCACGATAAACTATGAAACAACCCGGTCTAACAGTAATTTCGATCAATAAATAGTGTTAAAAGAATGAATTACTAATTAGTTCTCCATACCTTAATGTATTTTTTTCAACAAAATTTATATTGTGTGTTATGTTTTAGATAGTCGGAAAAATATCTATACCATTGAATTTTCTCTTAAATTAAACCCATGTAGCAAAACGTTTTAACCGACATTTATCAAATTTTACAAGAGAACAAATAATCTAAATAAATCATTTACGACCTCTGTAACCTAGTTTAATAAGTCGTTTGACTTCCAGCCCGGGGGTTGCGGGTTTGATTCTCGTTGGTACCCAATTTTTTTTCAAAAGGGTTCCAGTTTATTTTTCACTCAATACTTATTAAACATATTTCTGGTTTGTCGGAAAACGTTATCATATGGCATTAAACCCGCAAGGTCTTACTGTGTACAACGAAAGTGTAATACAATACAGTAAGTAAATGTTTGTAAATATCTTATTAAAAATAATTTTTTAAAAAATTCCAAGAATTAAAGATAAGTTTACCATGTTTCTGTACTGTATTTTTTTACAAACTCTAGTTACGATGTTTTGCCCAGATGAACACGATATACTCGTATATATCTATTCCTAGAAGGAAAAATCTAATGATGAGCGAGTCCCGTTAATGAGCTCAACCCATATTATCGCATCAATCTTTCAGTCTGATCTCCGATCCGCACATTGGAGCCCTTAATCTTGTACTTTAATGCTTGTTTGGGGATTTGATGGACCTTTTTCCTATTCTGCCTTTCAAATTCGTCCATTGAGAGAAATTTTTTTCATGTGAAATCTCCTTAATATGAATTTATTTCAATTTAAGGTTTAGATAACTTTTTGATATTTTGCATTAATTGAAATTGTTACTGGTCCATTTGTTAAAAAAAAATGTTATCTGTTCGTTCTTGTTGATATTTTTTGCTTATTTACACAGATATATATATATATATATATATATATATATATATATATATATATATATATATATATATATATATATATATATATATATATATATATATATATATATATATATATATATATATATATATATATATATATATATATATATATATATATATATATATCTTTATATATATATTTCTTCTGTACGTGTGTAAGTCACTGAACTCCTCCTAAACGGCTGGACTGATTTTGATGAATTTTTTTTTGTGTGTTTGAGTAAGTCCCTGAATGGTTTAGATTAACAATTGGATCCAATAGGTGGCGCTGCAATCGAGTTCCAGGAATTTTTATTTTTTATTTTTTGACGAAACAAAATTTTTTTTTTTTTTTAAATTCTTCGCATATCAGAACATATAACCCCAAAATTTCACCTCCCCCCCTCCCCACCAATCTCATATATTTTTAAAATGAACAAAATCATAAGTTCATGAATAATTTACTGTTAAACCCTTCTAAGAAGTTCATGAATAATTGACCTTCTGAGAATAATTCATAGTTATGTTTGTGTACCATAGGTGGCGCTGATGTCGAATTCTGTGGTATTTGACATACGCATCTAATACATGCGCAAGTCACTTGCGATGAATTTTTTTGTGTGTGTTTGAGTAGGTCCCTGAATGGTTTCAATTTGCAATTGGACCCGGTAGGTAGCGCTGCAATCGGGTTCTAGGAAAAGTTTTTTTTTATTTTTTGATGAAAATTTATTTTTTATTATTTTAAGATTTTTCGCATATCAGAACATATAACACCAAAATTTCACCCTCCCCCCCTGTTTCACCAACCTAATTTTTTTAAATGAAAAAATCACAAGTTCATGAATAATTGACCGTTAAAACCTTCTGAAAAGTTCATGAATAATTGACCTTCTGAGAATTATTCATAGTTATGTTTGTGTACCATAGGTGGCGCTGATGTCGAATTCTGTGGTATTTGACGTACGCATCCAATACATGCGCAAGTCACTTGCGTCGTAGCTTCGCGTTGTTTTGACATTTCAATTTCTGTTCGCTATGTTTCGATATTCCATGTATCAACAAAAATCGTTCAGAATGAGAATGGTCGCAATTTTTAATCAACGTTTAAGATTCAGGGCCAAGTGTATCATCAAATTGGTTCTTTTATCTCAATGCCTGATGCCGATCCATAATTCTTGCAAATCTACTTCATGAGCGATAAGGAGCCCCAAATAAACACCCGTGCCAATACAACCACATCGAGCAGATGGACGAGCAAGAAATTGTGGCGACTTTGGAACCGATTTTGAGAAATCACAACCAGTTGGTTTAGTTGTTCAATAACGTTTCAAACAGGCTGCAAAACGACAACTACATGATCGTCATCAAATCAGACAAAGTACCATCTGGAGAGCACGCGGGCCAATACAATGCACCAACCGTTAATGACGTTGCAGTTGTTATGGTTATCGACGCATATGAACGTCGAGATATACAGATTCAACACAGAGATAACACGGTGCAGACAATATCGATGTTGACGCTATTAATTTTAAAATACAACAGTCATTGCCTGGCAATGAGATGTCGTTCAAATCGATCGACACTGTTGTCGATCCTGACGAAGCAGTCAACTATCCTGTTGAGTTATTGAATTCACTGGATTTACCGGGAATGCTACCACATAACTTGCGATTAGAAGTTGGTTCACCAATCATTTTGCTTCGGAATTTAAATGCACCTAAGCTATGCAATGACACGCGATTGGTCATAAAAAAATCATGGGAAATGTTCTTGAAACTACCATTTTGAACAGCAAGTTTCAATGTGAAGTTATTCTCCTGCCACGAATCCCAATGATCCCTTCAGACTCACCCATTCCAATCAGACGCCTGCAATTTCCAATTCGCTTGGCATTCGCAATGACTATTAATAAGATACAAGGGCAAACAATGTCCATTTGTGGGTTGGATCTAGAAAATCCATGCTTTTCACATGGCCAATTATATGTTGCGTGCTCTCGCGTTGGTAAACCATCAAGTTTGATCATTTATACATCTCAAGGATTGAAGAAAAACATTGTTCATCAACTCGCATTAAGATAAAAACAAAACAAATTTTATTTCTGTTAGTATTACGATTAAACATTTATTTTAATATTTTACTTTTTTTACATTAATAAAAAATATGACTGTCATGGAAATGAATTGAGTTTTTTTTTGTTTGCTATTTTTTAATCACAATGAAAATCGTTTAAATATGCATCGTATGTTATTGGTAAGGCGTTACATTCCTCTGCTACTCACAGTCCATCTTCGGTGTACATATGGTTCAGAAAACGGAAGAATTATATATAAGTATATAGTTTATCGAAAATTCCAATATCGAAAAAACGTTTGCTGAACCCGCTAATAGCAGGCAAGCCAACTTTCGGGCAGAACAACGTCTGCCGGGTCAGCTAGTATATATATATATATATATATATATATATATATATATATATATATATATATATATATATATATATATATATATATATATATATATATATATATATATATATATATATATATATATATATATATATATATATATATATATATATATATATATATATATATATATATATATATATATATATATATATATATATTTATATATATATAAATATATACCATCACGCCGTTTCCCTGTAGGCAGATAGCGCAAAACTCTCCTGTCTTGCACACATATTTCTCCTCATACACCTATACATCCATACACTTTCTCATAAAGCTCCTACGATATTTTTTACTTTTTACATTTCCTTCTTTCAAAATATCATTCATTTGATCCAACCGTACTTTCCATGTTCTTTCTCTTCCACTCATATTATCACTATATATTTGTTTTGTTAATATTTCTTTATTCATTCGTTCGACGTGCCCAAACTACCTCAGAGTACTCTTCATCATCTTACTTAGTACAATCTTAAGTTCACATTCATTCCTAATCACTACATTCCGTATTCAGTCATACATTGTCACCTCTTTTTTTTTCTAAGTGCACTGTTTTTATAACATTTAGTCGGATCTAGTCAGTCTTTTTCTACGTCCTAGTTTCACTTCCATACATCAAAGCTGGTACTAAAATACTTTTGTTGACTATCATCTAAATTAATACTGTCTGGTTCGAGTATATATTTATTTATTTATTTAATTTAATTAACGACACAACAGTGTCTTTATATAATATGTTATAGTGGCCCATTAAGTTGGTTTTTTATCGATATACTATACGCCGTTCTGTGAGAACTCTTCCATCCTGTGAGAATAAACTAAATACCTAAATAACGGATTTCTTCAACTTGCTCTAATCTTTTATTACTCACCCATGTATCGCATTTACTTTTCTTTTCCCCTTTTTCTACCACCATGACTATCTGTTATTTAAACATAGTAAATAAAATATTTATTCGCAATATTAAAGCGGTAGTAGGAAGAAGGTAGTGCTAAGGTGGTAAATAGGAATAAAATACTATGTGAGAGGCACAAGTTTAATATTGGACTGAGCAAGATAAGAATGATGATGATACACAAATATAGCAAACAAAGAATATTTTTTATCTCATGGTACTAAAGGTTTGAGGCAAGCAATGAATAAAGGATAAAGAATTTTACATAACACATTTAAATATTATTATAATAACTAAACTACAATTGAAAACCCAATTATTGAGATAAAACAATACCTAATGAGGACCTCGGTAAAATGAAAGGTGCCCGACCGAATATGTAATTATATTCTCTGGGCAGGTGTGTTGACCATTATACTCGTACTACGATCTCCACGAATAACAGTATCCCACACCTGTCGTCACACACCTCAAAACACTTTTAATGTCCTATATTTTTTTGTGAGCTTTGTGATGCTGGTATTATCATTATGATCCCATTCTTCTTGTTTCATTTATCAAAACTTTATCGTAGGTTTAAGTAAAAAGAAATAGAACTGAAAGGTTTCTATAATTCACAAGAAATAACCCAATAGAGTGATGCAGACTAGGAATGGAGAAAGGTCGTTTTTAATTATTCGGAGGTTTACCTAAGATCGCGTTCTCTGTTACAAAGCGTTGACGAAAATGAGGTGTATTCTTGCAAATGAAGCCTTATAATGGACAATTGATCAAAACGTAATTTTTGACTAAAATAAAGCACAACAGAAAAGTTCTTAAATGTTACCTTTCTTCCATCTTTCAAGTTCTCGAATGTTTCCTTTCTTAAGTCTTAATTTTTTTTTCATTCATTTTTCGTCTTAAAAGTTCTTGAACGTTACGTTCCTTTTATTTTTTTTGTCTTAAATAGTCTTGAATGTTAACTTTCTTTCCTTTTTCACCTGAAAAGTTCTTGAATGTTACATTTCTTTCAAACAGTGGAAAAACATTTATGAAGTTTTTACTACTTTTGAGTTGATTTTTTTTAAGATAAAAAAATGCCAATAAATAATTTGGTAAAATGAAATAATAAAACTCTAAACGCACATTAATTAATAATTATATACATTGACATTTTAAAATCTGGCAATAAAATACAAACTGTTTCTAGTTGATGTGGCGGGTTTTCTGCTATACGACATCTTCCAACCAACAAGAACGGTGTTAAAGTGGCCTTAAGTAAAAAAAAACAGCAAATAACCCTTTTAATTTTTTGAGTGGGAATCGAATCTACACACTCTGGGTTGGAAGACAGAGGAAGCCACGATTTATTTTTATATTTTAATGAAAACGATAACAGAGGTCTAAATAAATGCAAAGAGAGAAAGATTTTACTAGACGTTGAATTCTGGTAATCTGGGTGTTTATTCTCGAGTTATTTGTGTACTTCAAAATAATTTCAAGTATGTATTAGGAACTTATATTAAAGGTAGATAGTTGGTCAGAACATTTATCTCCATTAGCCGTCTTCCGTCCGGTGTTGATCATTGGCTTCCCTCGATGACCTACATAGCTCCCTGTTTCCGGCGTTCGGCTCTTCCCAACTGCCTACCAAATATCATCAGACCATCGTGTTTAAGCTTTGTCTACTCCAGGGATTCGCAAAGTTTTTTCAATTAATGAAAATTACAAAAAGTAGCGTATCACCAGTACTCCTCTCGGCCGCCTACTCCATCCTCTGTCCCTTCATAAGCAAATTTTCAAAATATATTGTTGGTACGAGTACCTACACTTAACCTCTTTACTCATTGTGTAATTCATATACTCGTACATAAGAATTCAAGTTTAGAAAGTTTATGTATATAACAAAAATTGATAAATACATACCTACAGGAAATGATACCTCTTTTTGAATACTTCGAATCTACTAGAGTGATCATGTCACAAATGTCTCGTTCCTGCAACGCTCCAACTGTAAACCTATCGAGGATATGGTTGTAAAGGCAAAATTGCGGTGGATCGGACATGTGATACACATGTGCGATCATAGTCTTCCATGACGCGTCTTGTACGGGGAAGTAGTGAGAAAGCGAAGGGTTGATGGACAGAAAAATCACTATAAAGATAGTCTGCGCGAGTTGCTGACTTTGTGCGGGGCGCCTGAGGACTGGAAGCAGGTGACTCAAAGCCGTGGAGGATGGAAAGTAATCTGTCTCATCGGCTAGATGCGTAAGAAACAGTCAGCGTGCTGCGAACATGCGCCAGCATGCCCAGGTGACTTGTGAAGCAGAATCCACGTGTCTTTGACATCTGCGGAAGGGATTCTACATAGATGCACACTTCGTTCCGCAGATGTCACAGACAAGTGGATCCTGCTGAGTCGCTTGGTACTCGTTCAGTTGGAAAGCGAAGCTGTGCGCAAGAGGTATCGAAATAGGCTTCTCACAATTACAGTTACTATCCTTGGAATGTAGCGATTTAACGAGGCTGCTAAATAATATTAAGCTGAGTGTGAAAAAATTGTCTAATCATATCAGGTCAATTTTTCTAGTTGATATGACTTCGTTATGAGGGGCGATCAAAGAAACTTAACAGTAAAGAAGGAAGTACTTGAAGTTCGTATTTATTTATTGTACGAGTACATAAAGAAAATAAAAATTTGATAAATCTTTTTTTTTATATATGAATTAATTAAGTACTTTTAGATTATTTTGTAGACACCATTATATTTTGCTTTAAAAAATAAATACTTAAATTTAAAACATTTTTTATTTCAATGTAATTTTCAATTTATCATGATTTTAACTGGCTTTGCGTTAGAGGGCTGATGATAAATTATATATTCTATAGGTAAAAAAAGGCTGTAGTCCAAAAAACTTTGAGGAACACTGATCTACACTAATACGTACCTTACGAATCTATTATAAATACACCTTACAATATGGTCAGTTAATCACTCTGGTCTTTCGCTTTATCCATTGTTTGTCTTTCAATCCTTTATATACCCAAAATTCTTGCTCTCTGTATCACTCCATAATAAATTTGGGGAATTTAAAACTGGAAAAACACATGAGTCGATTAAACTTTTCTTTCTGTTTAAGTCCAGATAGCTTAAACCATAAACTGATTACAGCACGCTTAGGTCCATGAGCCGCTCATTCGTATGAGCGTAATTGTGTGAATTATTTGCAAATTTTTGAACGAACGAGTGCATCAATGAGCCGCTTTGGTGACTAGTTGATTTGAGCATGGCGTCTATTCGTCTTCTTTTTTATTTCAACGACGTCTATGTTTATGCGAAATTTCAGAAATAAACTTGCAAGCAACCTCTTTTTCCTGTAGATAAAAGTATTCACATACCTTGCGTCCCTTTGGTAACATATACCACAGATCGATTATCTACTAACATTTCTCATTATTATATTATCGAAATTACGTCACGCACTACATACATAACCGTCGACATTGAGAGCTGAACACAGACTGACTCACTCTTGAGCACGGACATAAAAACCTACGCAGCATGACTCACTGTGAGCGCGCTCAACCCGTACGTATGAGCTCCTGAGCACGCTCTGCTCACAGATACACACAAGTGTGGCTCACGCGTCCTCTAAGCAATACATAGCTTTAGATCGATTGATTGGTTCGAGTAACAGAGGTGTGCAATCAAGAAAACTATAAAATAAAGTCATTAAATAAATAACAAACGCTCACTATTTAAAATCGTTCTCCAACAAATACATTTTTTTCTTGCACGGCATATGGCCATGGCATTTCTGAGACCTAGTATGTTGTATTAATATGTACTTCTTTTTTATTGCAAATTATACTAATCGCGTTAGGGTTTTGATATGTATAGCTTTATTGTAACGTCTTGTATTTATGTATACACTCGCACTTTAAGTTTTAATAATATTTTATAAAAATCGTAAAATTCTCGAAATCGACTGGAAATAAATAAATACATCGACCAATCAAAATGTGCTGTGATTTTTTAGACCAATGCGAGAGCTAAATAATTTCTTGAAGCATAGAATGAAAGTGCTGTTGACTTTTGTATTACTGTATTTAATGTATTAGTACTGCACTTCAGTAGATAAACATTGATAGGAAATATCGACACAATGTATTTGAACCAATCACTTTGAATGGACTTAATACATGTCTACAGAAAGTGGACAAGTCTCTAATCCTTTAATTTTGTTCAATGAAATCGATATAATAATCTGATTTCTTTCATTTATTAACGATAGGAAACTTGACTTCGAAAATTGCATCTTGTATTTTCTTTTTCAAAAGTAAAAGATTTCTATCTCCTGTCACAGACCGAAGTTCATTAGCGACATATTCTCCAAATATTGTGAATTCGTCTCTGAATTGTAGACAGGCTGAACATCCATGGACATCAATTAAAGACTTAGATGAAGTTTCTGTTTGTCTTCCAAAGCTTTCTTCATTTTTTTCAAGAATAGTTTCTACTTCTGTCGTTATAGGCATTCTGTCAAGATCTGAAGCTGTGGCATTTATTTCACTAATGTTTGGCTTGAATTCGTCGAACGTGCAATTACTATTTTCATCGTCGCTTCTTTCAAAAAGATCACTGCTTGTTTTATCCTGAAAATAATAAAAGTATTAATATGTTTAACGTTTAATATATTGTTTCATAATAGCATGTTAATGTCATTATTAATGTTTGGAAGTGATGAAAATTAATGAACAGAGCCGCCGAGTAAATGCATGCACTAAAAATAATATGTGGTGTGTCGATATATAACGGAATAAGATTTATGATTATTAAAGATGAATGTGAACTAAAAGCTGATGTGTTAAATAAGATGAAAAAAAAGCAATTTAAGGTAGTTTGTACATGTTAAACGGATGGTAACAATAGATTAACTAAACAAATTTAGAATGCAAGCATTATACATTTGTTTAGTTCTTTATTAATATAATTAGTTATACAGTTCTCTAAAGAAGTTTTAGTTTATTTGAACCGTAAACCGTGCACCACGGAGTGAGTTATATTCTTTCTTTAGATTTTTATTTCAAGCTTCCCAAGATCTCTAAAAAATATGTTGAAATTTCGATGAAATATACGAATACATTTTCGTTTTTTTTTCAAATATTTTTTTGTATGTCTTGTCTTGCCTTGGGTCTTCAGTGCTAAGATATGATAAGAGATAAGAGATGAATGTGAACTTAAGAGTGATGTGTTAAATAAGAACAAAAGTACGTTGAGATGGTTTGGAAATGTGAAATATATCAATAAAGAAATGCAAAGCAGATATATATTGCAAATGTGAGTGGAAGGCGTGTGAGAGGAAGATCAAGGAAATTATGGTTGGATCAAATTAATGGTATTAGGAAGAAAATAAACATATAAAGTCAGAGAAGTCGAATAAGTTGTATGAAAAGGTGTACGAATGTAGAAGAGGCTTAAGCTGTGTGTCAGAATAGAAAAGTATGCCGCTCTGTCCTCTGCCTACCCCGACAGGAAAATGGCGTGATGGTGTGTACCCGTATGTACAAAGTGATATATTATTAAACATTCTAAGTTTATCTGATTATTTTAATATTAAAGGTGTTTATTTAACCAAACTAAAAAATATTTTTAAAAGCTTTGATTTTTTTTAAATTAACATCGATACTTTTTGAGATCATTGGTAGTATACTCGTAAATATATAGGACCACATGCAAATAAGGCAAAATACAATATAACTTGAAGAAAACTATAAAGGTTTCTAGCTCGACTGCTAGAGTTCTCATTGGATGTTCAAAAAATAATAAATGGAATAAAGAGATTAAATCCTCTGAAGACCATGTACATTGATGTGTTATTTAGAAAGCTTTTGTATGGAATTGCAAAAAAGTGATAAAAAGTAAGATAAATACGATAGAAATGAAAACGTTGCGTAGAATTTAGGGAATAAAGTGTATGGCAGAATAAGGACATGAGGATATAATTTAGATTGAAATAAGATGCAGTGCTAACGATGAAAAAAAAAACATGGATGTAGTTTGACCACGTAGAAAGAATAATTGGTGAAATATTTACAAAAATAATCTACACAAGTAGTAAAGAAAGTAACAGAAGTATGGAAACACGTAAATAAACGTGACAGGGCTAAATAAATCAAATTCTGAAAGACGGGGGTATGTATGACGAGGTGTAAGGACATGGCAGAGGGAAATATGTGTGCCAGAATAGAATGAAGTCGAGATATGTTTTCTCTACCTATCCCAATAGGGGCACTGCGTGATGATAACGTTATTTAGTATAATTTAAAGTATGAGTGTGTTTCAGATTAAGAAAGTTGCCTGTCGATTAATTTAAAATAAAGTAACTTTTAAAGGATGACTAGTTATTTAGATTGAAAAACAAATTAAAAACTTTTTAAAGGATGATGATAGTTATTTAGATTTACTTTAAAAAGATCACTGCAGAGTCATTTAAATTGAAAAACAAAGAAAGTAACTTTAAAAGGATAACTACAAAGTGATTTAGATTGAAAAACCAATTAAGTAACTTTAAAAAGGTTACACCAGAGTTATTAAGATTGAAAAGCAAATAAAATATACCAGAACCTGTAAAATTTCACTTTGGTCTTCATTTTCTTCTTTACTTTTGTCCGAATTAACATCCACAAAATGTCCAGATACTCTTCAAATGGAAAAAAATAATGCTTAATCAGTTTCATATAGTTTTACAAAATACTCCTTCGAATCCTTATATATTTTCACAATTAACAATCTTAATAAATTAATCCATTATCATCAACTATAAATGAATCAATATCTATACAGAATAAATAGAATAAATATCTATACAGAATAAATATAATTTTTTTTCATACATTTTTTTCCATTGTTAATGTATGTTATATTATACATTATATTAAGTGTTATATGTAGATTATATTTAGTGGAATAAACAGTGTATAGTAAAACACTGTTTATTCCATTTAATATAATGGTATAAACCCTCTCTGTTTCAAGGTTTTCGTTTCATCACGGGAGCACAAATAAGGGCGAAAACCTTGAAACCGGTAGGGTTATACTGTCATAGTAAGTGGAATAAACAGTGTTTTTAAACTTCCACAGTGTTAAAGCCTTAACTTTAAATAATAGATCTTAATGTATAATAAATTATGTTCATTATCTGTTTGGTAAGTCTTGCCACCTGAAGGTTGCGGGTTCAATTCCATTTTTACAAAAAGGCCGATTTACAAAAAGGCTCCCAGTTTACTATAAATTTGTCAATAAACCCAGCAAGCGGTACTGTATACAAAGTGTAATACAATTTACATGGTCTAAAATAAATATACCTAATAGCTGGTGTATTGCCACATAAACACTTTTTCCAAACAACCATTATTACTATTATGTTATATTACACTTTCGTTGTATACAGTACCACTTGACGGGCTTATTGGCATCTGACAATATCTTCTTATCAACCTAAAAGTTATTAAAGAGGCCTTTAGTGAAAACCAAACTGGAATCCTTTTTTAAAAATCTGGGTTCCAGCGAGAATCAAATCCGCATCTCCCGGGCTGGAAGATATGCTCGTACCACTTGGTCACAGAAGCCAGTCAAAAATATTTAAATAGTATTTTTTGGATACTTGATTTAATTTTTTTTTTCGAATTTAAAGAATATTTTTTACTATAAAATTAATGTAGCTACTCGTTTTTATGACAAACTGTATTTACTTATTTTATATCAGTAAAAAGTATCTTCGAGTCACTGATGCCTGTTATTTGGCTACACATACGAGTATACTCGTATTTTGCAAAATTATTATTTTAATACCAATAAGTTTCATTCAAAAAGTAATTACATAAAAAAAAATGAACATTTTCTATAAACTCACCTCATATTTTTAGAATTCAAGAAATGTAGATTTTCAAAGTAGATGTATCGTCGTTTTCTACTCGGAGGTTTGCAGGATTTGAACCTTTTCATCTCTTTGACATATGAATCTCGAACATTTCTCCATTTCTTTTGCAATTTGGCAACTAAAAAATAAAGATGAAAAGCGCGTTTTTTTTAAAGAAACCCAATTATTTTTAAACATTTCACTTATTGAAAAAGGTATGTCCAGCAGAAAGTTTTTTTCGAAACTTATAATTTTAAACTTTGATATTTTATAATATTTTAATTATTTTGTCTACACGATTTAACATGGCACACCTGGTGGACTTATCCTTAACAGCAATTTATTCCAACTAATCAGTTCATCTTCGATACATTAAACTGTTCAATCCATGACAAAATACAATAATACAATATTCGTTAAAATTTATGTAGGAAAAAAATAAACAAATGACTTATCTCGTTCAATAATGGTAGAACAGAAGGAAAGGAACTCGTTCGTTAACGCTAATATTTGTAATAATGCTGGACAACTCACAACTCCTTGAACGAGTCTGACAACGTATACCAGGAGACCCGTTTGGTGCGTCCGAATATTGTTACCAGACGATTCTACCTTGTTTCTTTACTACCATAGGGAAACGAGCCCGAAATTCCCGAGTAGAAAATCAGCATCTCACGAACTAAATCATGGATGTTGTCAAATCTAGTGACGGTCAAGTTTATAAAAGCTAGCCTTTCAGAAACTCTACAGTATCTAAAATTATAAGATAGTGAAGGAAGAGACTCATGATGACATGGTGTATAAGTCAATCAAATAGTATTTTAATACATTTTTTATTATTATATTAAAATTGACTTTCTTTTGTAAAAAAGTAAATTCTTTGATTCAATATACTATGCGTATCCAGAAAGTAAGTGTACTGAGGCTCTCACGACCGGATGGATTTTATTTTCGACATGTTGGCTACACTTCCGTGTAGCCTGACCCTTCCCCTCCGCAACGAGACCGGTTCGAGGTCAGTACGTTTAGAAGTGTCGACGCGACCACACGTTTCGTGAAAAATGTAAATCAAATCTCCCGCCAAGTGCGAAATACGCAGCGTCATCCGTTATCTCGTTTGGAAGGGAAAACCTCCGGT
This sequence comes from Odontocerum albicorne, assembly GCA_949825065.1. Taxonomy (NCBI): domain Eukaryota; kingdom Metazoa; phylum Arthropoda; class Insecta; order Trichoptera; family Odontoceridae; genus Odontocerum; species Odontocerum albicorne. Next base: position 15,068,419 of record OX463846.1, on the reverse strand, counting down.
TGAGGTTTATAATGAGGTGAAAACTGCATATGGTGATAAAGCTATGAATCGTACGAGTGTGTACAAGTGGTGTCGCGAGTTTAAAAACGGTCACGTCACACCTCTTCACCCTCCGCCAAAAAGTTCAAAACCACAATTTCAGCCAAGAAAATCATGGCATCCGTGTTTTGGGACTGTCAAGGCATAATTTTAATTGAATATATGCCTCAAGGGGAGACCATCAACTCTGCAAGATACTGTGAGACCCTAAAAAAATGCGGAGGGCGATTCAGAACAAGATGAAGGTATGCTGACAAAGGGAGTCTGCCTGCTGCACGACAATGCCAGAACACACACGGCCAACGCGACGACGGAACTGCTCGCCTCGTTTAAATGGGATGTCCTGAACCATCCCGCGCATTCCCCTGACCTAGCACCTTCAGATTACTGTCTCTTTACCTCCCTGAAGCTGCACATGGGTGGAAAAATGTTTTCAACCGACGAGGAGGTACAGGAGGAGGTGGAGAAGTGGACGGAGGGGTTGGCGGGAAACTACTTCGAGGAAGGCATCAAAAAATTGATACCCCGCTTCACCACCTGCATTGAGAGGAATGGCGACTATGTCGAAAAATTGCTTACATATGTACTACGGTAACCACGTAATTTTTTTGTTTAAATAAAAAAAATTGTAACCTACAAAAATTCAGTACACTTACTTTCTGGATATGCCTCGTACACACAATCGATAAACTAACCGATCCTAAATTACTCTTAAATTTAAAAAAGGAAGATCATAACTTGATTTTATATCTTATAATACCAATATATAGTGCCATGCCACAAAATACATTTTACTAGGGTACAGTTGTCATGTGTTGAAACGATAGACTAGAAGATTTAACTCCAATTCCAGGAAAATATAAGATGTTCTTACCTCCAAAAACCAAGACATAAAGCACTTGTTTAATGAATTGCTCATATTCGGGTACATAACATACGTCGACATCCATTTTTATGTAGGTATTGCTTTTTTATATTTATAAAGGAAGCTGTACATTTTTCAAAAAACCAATAAAATTACGAAATTTAAACGAATAAAAACCAGATATAACCGCCAAGCGTACTGAGGTGTTGCCAAAGCGCAATATACTGTTGCCAAATCACAAAGTCAATTGGCCGAAGTGATGACACTGCAATACTTGAGTAAAAAATCTAATGTTCAGATTCCTAAAATCCCGAACGCATTAAAAAAATTAACAAATAAGACCAGATGAATATATTCATCCGGTCTTATTTATTTTAAAATTCTGTTACTGGATTACCACTTCGCAGTTTATCAATAAATTATGTTCTTTTTTTTCCTTATTGCAATAATTCACTCATCTGTTGAAATACTTCACAATAACAACGCAATCTCTATACAATTTTTTTTTGCACGATGGTGAATCGATAGTTTGAATTATTTTGTGTGAGGAAGTCAATCGTAATTTATTACTTTCGACGTTTGTTATCAGCAGCAGCCATTTTGAAAACTACTGCAACAAAGCCATCTGGTGCTAGATTGCAGAAACTATTTTGAAAGTAGCTGCTAGATACTTGAGCATTATTTTCTGGTACGTTTCATTATATCATCATATATTACTAGTTGCATCCCATGAAATATTCACGGAAGTAAAACAAATTCTACATTTATGAAAATATATATTCATAAATGTAAAATTTGTTTATATATATCATTTATACATCGTCTCCTTTTAAACCGGTTCAAAAATTGTTAGCTAGGTATTTAAAATTCGTTCAATATCCCCACCGAGATTCAAATTACTTTCGGAGAGAATCCAAGTATTCCTATATCGCTCTCTTGTATTCAAAATTCAATTCTCGTATTATTTCTTTGACGACAATCATCGTACGGGTTTTGACCTATTTATACTATGATGATGATACTACTGGCATTAAGACAAATGGGTGTAATTAAGCAAAGGACACAACCCACGTTTTATCTGTTTTGAGATAATTGAGAAATTATTTCGTCGCTTTTTATGGACTTGTATGCAACAAAAACACTTTCAAACGAAATTATATACATACATACAATCACGCCATTTCCCTGTCGGGGTACGCAGAGACAGAGCGCCAGAGTTTCATATCTCGACACACATCCTTAGATTATTTTACAGCCATTCCTTCTTTCACAATATCGTTCACTCGATCCAACCATACTTTCCTTGGGGTTGCACTAACATTTGCACTATGTTTTTGATTTGTTAGTATTTCTTCATTTATTCCTTCCACATCCCCAAACCATCTCAGAGTGCACTTCTTCATCTGGTTCAATTTATCAGCCAAAGCATAAAACATCCATTTCACTAGTTTCATATTCATCTATGCGTTTTCGATATTTCAAATAAACCAAAAAAATGTGGTTCGTGAACCAAACTTCGAAGTGACAATAAATTACAATTCAACTGTGACTTTAAAACCCATATGGGTTATTCCACGCGAAACATCACAATTTATATGAAAATTCTACATTAACCCATTAGATTGCCGACCTCCTTAGCCTAGTAGTAGCATATTTGACTTCCGCTCGGAGGTTTCGGGTTCAATTCCCGATGGTACCCAAAAAAAGATACCACTTTGGTAAAAGAGTTCGTCTGATAACAATACACTCACGATCCGAGCCGAAGTCTTGCCAACCCGTTCAGTGATGAACCGCGGATTCTGTGTCTACTTCAGAGGTGCTTAAAACCCGAAGACTCGATTGCTGAGACCGAAGACAACATTGTCTCCCGACCACGCCTTTCAATTCACATTTATTGTGAGGTACAATATACAGAACGAAATAACCCACTTAGATTATCTTGATGCTCGGTTTACATATTGTGTTTATGGAGTACGCCAAAAAACATTTTTGGTATGAAGTTAATTAATTTTATTTTTAAAGCATATTTTAAAAAACATATTGGAAGATATTTCCTGAATGGTATACCATACAGAATCACATGTGGTTCTTTTTAAAACTTAAAATAATAATCAATTTCAAATAATGTTTAGATTGATAAGACCAAAGAAAGTATGGCTGGATCACGTGAATGATATTTTGATAGATGGAAACGTTGAAAGTCAGAGGAATCAAATGAGCGGTATGAGAAGGTACATGGATGTAGAAGAAGCGAAGGATGCGTGTCGAGATATGAGAGTTTTGCGCTCTGTCATCTCTGCCTCCCCGACACGAAAATGACGTATGTACTCGTATATATGTTGATAGACCTTGACAAAAAAAACAAGTGAATAAATATTAAATTTTTTATTTTAATGTGATGATTTCCATTTAAGTGGATAAAGATTTCTCTATTTTTATTTTCATAGTAAAATTTTCTAGTCCTATATCGCCGTGTAGAGCGCTATAAGTAAGTCTCCTCAAGGGTGCTCTAACTCAGTCTCGAACCCACTAATATTAAACAAATCATGTCTGGCAGCTATAGCAGCGCCCGAGCGTACCATGTAACACTTTCTTTGTATACAGTACAACCATTTGGCAATCTATTCCAACCAACCATAATATGTTTAACTAAGTTCCAGCGGGAATCAAACCCGCAACCTCCGGGTCAGAAGACAGGCGAAGTCTTAATAACTAGGCGACGAAGTTTATCAAATATCCGCCATTACTAATTTGTGCTATACATACCAGTAAGGAAATATCAGCCTTTATGAATTTTGTTATACCATTAAGGAAGTATCAGCCATTACGAATTTTCATATACCATAAGAATATTATAAGCCATTATGAATTATCATTTACAATTAAGGAAATATCAAACATTATGAATTTTCATATACCATTAAGGAAATTTCAGCCATTATGATATTTTAAAAAACGCATAATTCGCCTTTGTAATATTTTTAAATCGTAAAAAATAAATACTTGTCAAAAAAATATTTTTTTGTACTCCCATAGAAACAAACTGGAAACCGACAATGAAAAAAAGTAATAAGGTAAGCGAAAGTGTGTATTGAGTTGGCATAGAATAATTCATATCATGTCAGCCCAAAGTAGATAGAAAATAAAATAGAACGATCGAAATATATTACAATATAATAAATGATTCTGTCACATATTACATTAATTATTCAAACTGAAGATAATATGCAATATAAGAAGAATTCAATCCGGAAAAGATGATGTAAAACGCGTTTATTGCCTTAAAAACGCCTCAACCGCAAACCGAGTGCGGCTTTGTTTTTTTTCACTTTCTATAAGCGACACGAGTACATATATACATGGTGTTTTTTTTCTGAATACGTCTTGTGTATGAAATTTATATAGAAATAAAAAATATAATTTACTTTTATCGTTCTTTTCGGCCTCAGACATTGAATCCCACAGTGGCAGCAAAACCGATCCAACATGACACCACGCCGTCTGTGATGACTCCTTATTGTTGTATTTCTTTAACTTTTTATTCCACAGTATTGGTTGTTTTGACATTTCTTTTATAAAACTTTCCGTGTCAAACATTTTCATACAATTAGAGAAACGCGATTTACCCGCCACGCGGTTTTGGCTTACTGGCGTAAAATCGAACAGCGGCCGGCGCGCGGCGCACCGCTTGCGATGTTGCCGCTATTTTCTCAGCCTATTTTCAAAACCAGGTATAAATTCTAAATGATACATTGAAAAGTTTAGCAGATTGTAAGAACTTCTTTTTTGCGTATATTTGGGAGTTCCCAATTCGTGACTGTCTTTAGCGTACACCCTTCACCCCGCCGTTGTACGTGCCCTTACCAGCGTAGTCGTGCTTCCCAAGCTGTATACATTTGGCGCCACTTTAATTGTTCCACGAATTCGTTCAATTTGGATTTTATCCAATCTAGTGACGTCCAGTTATTACCGTAGCATACGCATCTTCGCGGAATGATGCAATTGTTTTTTTTTCTTTAGAGACCAACACTCGGATCCATGTACATACATCATAATCTTGTAAATATTGATCTTAAGCTTTATTGGTGCCCTTCTGTCACACATAACCCGCGTCGTTTCTCTCCATTTGTCTCGGCCAATTTACAATTTGTTTTTTTTTTATATCCTGGAACACCTATCCATTTGTTGTAATGATTGAACCAAGATAATTGATGAAATGTGTCCTTTGTAGGTTTTCCGATTCGAGTTTGGTCGTTCCACTGTCCGAATATAATGTGCCTAACATGTGTTCAGTCTTGGCTCTACTTATTTTCAATCCATTTTCCTCCTACATTAGTCTACATTTTTCCAATTAGAACAGTTTTTTTTAATACAGCACCATTTTTTTATTCGTTTTCTATTCTCACACATGCTCCTGAATGGAAACTACAATTTCGATCATTTATAATTAAATGTAGTTATATACACTGATACACATCATATACTATACACACACATCATATAGTATCATGTTAAGGTTGGCGGACAGGAGAGATTACCGAACTTTTATATCACGACATACTTCCTTCGCATCATCTACATCAGTGTATTTTCTTATTAAGTGCATTTTGTATTTTTTATTCTTACCTTTCCTTTCTTCAACATTTCCTTTACTTGATCTACCCATATTTATATCGGTCCTCTTCTATTACGACTCTTACTCATATTTGTGTTGTATATTAGTTTAGTCAACCTTACATTTGATTTCTAAAAAAAAAACTACATCTTATATATATTTCACATACTACACTTATAAATCAAAAGATGAAATATCAACATTTTCATTATATATTGGAACAAATACTCGGATATATCTTAAAATGTGATGTATGAAAATACCAATGTATAGCATAACACAGAAATAAAAAAAATACAAATACTTAACAATGTCAACAATACAATACGTAGGAAAAAAATAAAATCTTCCTCATAGGCAACGAAAAAATTTTTAGTCACTTATCTATGGTATTCAAAATATTCACATTACCTATTTTGTATTTCATTTATTCGAAAAAAAAGAAAAAAATTTAGTTTTTAGTAATTTGAAATTCCCATGTAAAGGTTTTTATTTTCAAAAAATTACTGATGGAAAAAATCTGACATGTTTTTTTTTAATTGTACTAAACATAGAACATTTTGGTGGAGCCTGAATAATAACATTTTATTATTAAAAAATATATAAGAATACCTTGACACCATGAGCAGTGCTGAGAATTTATAAATGAAAAAATAATAAGATTGTCTTAAATATTATTTAGCGGTTTTTAGTTTTACACGGTATAATTTCCGCCGTAAAAGAACGAGTGGGACGGTTGCTAGTGCAAACGTAACGTTACAAGTCCGGGTGCGGGCGCGGCAAGAGGCGAAATGCGGCGCGTGGCGCGACAACATTGCAATCCGCGCGGCCCGACCGCATCCAACGAAGACCGTCGTACCGCATTGAGCCGCGTTGTGGTTTTGTACACGCATAGGTGTTGCTAATATTAGGAGTAATTTTATTAATAAGCTATGTTATTAATTTTCAGACGTTTATTTCAATCATTGGAAAGCAAACTTCAGATTTTTTAGAGCAATTATAGCCATTTTATCTGTATCACCATCACGTCATGTCCTTATTAAATAGGCAGATATAACAAATCTTCAGTACATTTTTGACTGACATACATATTTTACTTCTACCACGTCCATACACCTCGTCACCCATACTCTCCTATGCACATATTGTAAAAACTTTTCCCTCTTTGAGCATTTGATTAATTTGGTCGTGCCACGTTTTTATAGGTATTCCTAAACTTCTCTCATATTTTATACCACTTTAGTAGATTAATTTTGTACATCTTTTATAATTTATTATTTCTACGTAGCTGAACCATCTCAATGCTCCGCTCCATTCACATTTCTTAGTTTTCGACACCATATGTACTGTTTATTTATTATACAATTCAATTTACTTCAAACGCATTTTAGTAAAAATAAATTATATAAAGGACCAGAAAAAGATAACCAATCCCGTTCCTTTTTATAAGATATATTTTTTTTGTTTATGTATATCCAAGATTTTTTTACGTTTGCTACATGACTTGTTTGTTACTGCTGTTTATTTTTAGCTTTTTTGTTGTCATATTTAATTTGATGTCATACAGTACGACATCCGTGACCTAGTTTGTAAAAAGCTGTGGGCTGAAAAACATTTGATGTCCCCGTGGCTGGGCTCGCCCTATATTGGTGGGTTGTATCTTGGCTGGGGGGATGTTATTAGATGAGCCCAGACCTTTTGATAGCTTATGTCTTTAATATATTCTCTGCAATTTATGTTATGTGTTCTTGAAGTATATTTATATGTATTATGTACATACTATGTCGCTATGAATAAAACTATATTTATTTTATTTATTTGCTTATTTAAAACGCCTGTCTTCCAATCCGAGGGTTACGGGCTCGGTTTCCGTTGCAATGCAGTTTTAATTAAAAAGATTTTCAGTCTCCTTTTCACTCACTTCCTCTTAAACATATTTGGATAGTTGGAAAAGATTACCACATGGCGATAAACCAGCTAGGTTGTACTGTTTTTTTTTTTAATTTTATTTATACATGACAAGAAATCTATAAATTCACAATTTGCGAAAAAATAACAGGTAATTTAATTTGGACACACAATTTTAATGGATCTGGGTTTGTTGCCTTTCATTTGTCGTGTCCCCAGTTCACTAGGGTTTTGCCTGTATCTCACTGAGAACATTAGGACTGAGGACATATATAATGAAAGTGTAATACAATGTATTGTACGTTGTTTTAGTACAAAATATAATTGCTTTAATATAGCATAATGTACTATTCACTTCGAAGGTTCAGTTTTATGAAAATAAATTATCGCGTTAATATCATGTTTTCTTTTCAATTCAATTTATTTCCTTCATTAATCTTTGCTTTTACTCCGACTAAAATAATTTTTTTTTAAAATAGTGTTTTATGACATTAAAATAGTAAAAATTACTAATAAGCTCTTAGTTGTAAAACATAAATATAATAATATTTTTTTTCTAATTAATTAGATATGCCCTTAATTTGTTCTTGAGTATTCATCTTATTTTTCCCTACTACATATCCCCTACTTCGTATCCCCTACTTCGATATCCCCTACTCTGATATTGATGTAACGCCACTGGGCAAAGGACTTCTTTATAAAACGTATAGGAATATGTATGCTAAATGACCCAACCAACATTTTACCTGTTTTTAAATATTTAGGGAAAGCGTTATGTGGACTGATGTATAGAATAATGTTTCATGATCAAATTCACATAAATATTGTTTTGATATTTTTGCACTTCTAGGATTCATATATTTTATGTAACATTTCAAATAAAACAAATAAATCATTGTATCCGTAGAATTCATTGGCGTACTCGTATATGTAAAGAAAATATTAAGCAATTCACGTTAAAAAGCGTAAAAGGTGTCAATAAAAAATACATTTAATATTTGCAATGCATTTCACATTGTCGTCGAGTCCCCGGGAAATTAATTTATCTTAAATGATGCATCAAGTCACAAATAAAGTTATTAGCTGCTCTACTTAAGTAAAGTCGGTTTCTATACATTGCTTTATTTCATATGGATCCTTCTTGGCATGTTTGAATACTCTTTTTTAATCGCCAGAAGGGATCTAAGGGTATATTCTTATAATATAGTTGGATTCCTGAGCACTATACAAATTGTCCTTTTATTATTATTATTTACGTTTCTAACAACAATTTGGAAGACAGAAATATTGATCAGTTTAGAAATGCAATAAGTAAAACAAACTTCCCAATAGCTCTTTCTCTTTAATTTCTTTTGAATGAGGCCTCGAAGATTAACATCTTCAACATTTCAGAAAATGTTTTCAAAGAAACGTAATGTAATTTGTTTAAAAAAAACATTGTTTATTCCACTTAATATAACAGTGTAACCCTACCGGTTTCAAGGGTTTCCCCTCATAATCAGGGAAGCATAAACGAGACTTCTTGTGCAAGGTCTTGTTTGTGCTCCCCTGATGGTGAGGTAAAAACCTTGAAACTTGTTGGGTTTTTAAAGGAAGCATATTGTAATTTGTTAAGTAAAACAGTGTTTTAAAAACATGTTATTAAATATTAAAGATGTCAATATTCGAGACCCCATTCAAAAGCGACAGTCCGCAAATTAAAGAAAAAGCTCTTGACAAGTTTGTTCTAGTTATTGCTAATCTAATCTAACCAATATTTCTGTCTTCCAAAGTGTTGTTTTTTTTTTTTTTTATTAAACAAGTAAATTACTATACAAACATTTGTCAAGGCTATACCTATATACAAATTTATTACTTAACTAATCTTAATTATATGTTATAATTTATGCACTTATTTAAACTTATTTTCCTACATATCATTTTATTTTATTTATTCAATCTTAATATATGAGATCTTAAAAATAATTAACACCTACATACTACTTATAACTAGATAACAATTCTTACACTAATTATTCAGCAAAAACAAGTTCACTCGTTCAGGCTACTTGTATTCCATCACATTCACTCAGACCTTGGTCGTCCCAGCTAATACTGAAGGTGGACTAGTCAGGCAACAGATAATGCTTCGGGAGCTTGTGCTTATAACGGAAGGGTAGGTCGGATTTACTCTCGTAAGCCCCCAGGGCAGCGACTAAGGGATTTCTGTGATTTTGTTGGCTTTTATAGAACTTGACGGTCCAAGCGAGGATGTGGAATCTAATCTAACCAATATTTCTGTCTTCCAAAGTGTTGTTAGAAACATAAATAATGATGATAATAAAAGGACAATAGCCCTTAAGAATCCAGTTGGTCAGACCCTGGTAAGATCCTAATGGGTAACGCGATTTCGGTTACGATTCCCGGTGGTACCCGACAAAAAAATAAAAAAGAGGCTCACAGTCTGGTAAAATAATTCGTCCGCTGACAATACCCACGTGCCCTAGACGTGTGCGAGTATTTTTTCTTATACACGACGCGATGACGAACTGTGCATTCCATGCCTATTGTAGCCGTAAAAAGTTTCGAAAACGCTATTATTGGGGTAGAACACAATACTCTTCAATATATCGGCGACGGATATGTTTAGAAGTACAATACGAATGAGTGAATAAAATAATTTTATTATATTAGACTTTCGTAGCATACTCTATAACTTAGCATGCATGTCGCCATGTGGCAATCTCGTCATAGTAAATGAATATAACTCTTAGCAAGTGCATCATAAAAGTGAAACTTTGTTTCAATACTTTACTGTGGTACATACAATTAAATTTTTCAGATATACACAAAAAAACAAGGAACATTTTAAAAAATATATGATTTCTTTTATTGATTTCCAATGACCACAGTCTTTACGAAAAATAAATTCAATAATATATACTTGTACCAGTGGCGTGACGTCCATAGATACTGTAGAAGCGCCGCATCCCTTAATGGTTGAATATTGTTGACGCAAAAAAAAGTATTCATTTATTTAATTTTTTGCATGCAAAATAATATTCATCATATATTTATTAACAAAGGCTACTTTTAAGCTTGTGTATTATTATTTCAATATCGTAACTTTTGACAAGCGCTGGTGTTCTCTGCATATATGCAACATCCCAAGTCACACCACGCCATTGATATATGTAGAGAAAAAACAAAAGAAACAAAATTCAAATGAAAACAGTAACTAAACAAACTTTAAAATATAATGTGTATCACACACAACAAAAAAATAAAAACAACAACAAATCTAAAAAACATCAAACTTGAACACATAATAAAAACAAGAAAACGTTTGTAAAAAGCAGAAAAAAATATATGAAAAAGAAACAATATTTCACTTTTTAATTTGATAATTTAATTACAAAATTCAATACTTTTTCCATATTTTTCTTCACTACTTGTGCTATGTAGTGATAATAAAGTCCAAAGCACTTCCGGGAAGAGAATCGTGTTGAAAAATAGCTTGCAATGAAAAAATGCCCTCCCCATAGGAATAATTTTGCAGTATATCTGTGCAACTTTATTCTGAGTGTCCAACCCAAACGATTTATGAAAACATTTTTAGAAATTTCGGAGAGGTCTCTGAAAGTAAAAATTGGCTTTAATTCTGAAAATATATAATATTATAATTAAAGTATGCTGAATCTGATATTACTTGATGTATAAAAATATTTTTATGAGTAGACTTTGAGTCGAATGTGTTACTATCACACATACTCGTAGGAAGATCAACAAAGGTTTCCTTATTGTTAATCTACATATGTTATATTGTAAATTGTTTTATCCAACACTGTTTATTCCACCACCAGTTTCAAGGCTTTCACTTCATCATCAGGGGAGCACAAAGTTTGTGACGATGACGTTAAAGCCTTGAAACTGGTAGGGTTATACCGTTACAAAAAAGTGGAATAAACAGTGTTTGATAAAACAAATTAATATTTAAAACAAAATTAAACAAAACTTACCAATCAGTGGGGTGAATAAACATATTGTTCAGTTTCTTAAAGCAAATAATAATAAAAATATCTTGATACTTAACAGTACTGATATTCTGCAAAACTTGTTCAACGATTAAATAAGAATGAAATTAGAATAAGCGTCAACTTTTTGGGCTCCTCGTCAGCTCAAGTATAAGAATTCTATTGAACAAACTTTAAAAAAAACCCTCAGATATCTAAGGTACTAAATCATTTCATTGATTATCCAAAATTATGTGGTCCATATCAAACTTCTCAATGTGGATAATGTGTGATGGTTTAGAAGTCTCGAAACACACCGGCGACAATTCGTTACAATATTCCTACTGAAGATTATTCAAGGTAGTTTTAAATGTTCCACAAGACTATTAAAAAAGCACTGAATGCATATGTTGCCGATAAATATATCCGTGCAAGGAATCACACCTCTGTTCTATCTAACAATTTTCGGAAAGAATATTATAACTACATGTTTTACCTGTATATCTTAGTCACACGTGGTATAAATATATTGCATCAACTGAGTGACACAGTGGATGAATTTTCGGTATCGCCTAGCAGTATGAGAGGAATCCTTGCTGATATTATTCCTTATCAATAAACTAACTAATAGCTGACCCTATTTTTGTAGTACGAGAAATTCGTTTATAATGATTAAAAAATTTGGTAACAGACCACACACAACCCTTATTTTCCGTTTTAGGTTGAGTTTTAAGCGATATTTGGGTCTTAATGCAGATTCAGCCAAAACTCAACCAATTCCCTATGAACATTTTTTTAAATGAACGTCCGCAATAATGAAAAAAGTTTTTGAGTTATTGAAAGTATTTTAAAAAGGCATTTACCGTAACAGAGATACGGAAATTTAATTTGAAGCCGTTCCCCTCACACTTGCTAAAAAAAGAGATATATTTTCAATTCCATAATTCACTTAATAACTCTCTTAGAAAAAAATCTTACAATTTAAGTTTTTTTTTTTCATTTTTGATATCTGAATCGACGGAGGACAATTTTACTTTAAGTATAATTTCATAATGGATTGAACGAGTGTCAATTCCTATGACAGATTTTCCGTTATAGATTCACGAATATTATAATTTTTTTAAATAACAATAATTTGATCATGTTTTGAAAACAAAGAAATTTTCGAAATTACTAACATATTTGAAATATAATTGGGATCAATATGTAAATGTTTTTTTTTAAATATCCTTCATTTCATCCCAGGTTGGGATTGTCGTAACATTTTTTTATCGACGTCGTTAAAAAATAATATCTTGTTTTTTTTTTATATATTATATATGGTCGTGTTTTCAATACAAATAAATACTATAGTAGTTAAATGGAAACTTTTTTTATTAAAAACTATTACTCTCAAAACGTCAATGAGTGCTTTTTTACCTGGTTTACTCTAAAATCTAAAGTAAATATTGTATTAGAGATAATGTATATACATACTATATGTACTGGTCAAAGAACATTTTTATTAGAATATTTAAATAAATACATGTATCATATATATGATAAACATGTTTTCAATCCTTAAGCGTGGATTTTCCAAGCATAATTCATTTTATATTATTAAATTAAACTAGTATTTTCGCTTAATTTTATTTATTTACTTGATATTGATATTAAAATGAATGGATAAAATAATAATTATTGACATAAATACTACTGTTATCGCCAATTAATATTAAATACATCTGATTAGTTATGCAGCATTCCAATTATCAAGTTCATTAATTTAATCGATATATTTCTGTGGACTATGTTATTACGATAAAAATTTTAATGAAAATATAAGAATTCCGTGAAATGATTAACAAGCTTATTAAATGTTACTACGTACCGGCTTAGATTCAGCGAATATTTCTGATTTTTAATAACATATAACACATTAATTTGAACATATAAACATGATATTATAAGAATTAATAGTCTTTTTTTCGCTCTATCACGTTTTGTCATAGTATTTTTAATGTCATCTGTCAGCCATGAGCAGGTCGATGCTTTGAATTAACCAGTTTTAGTGGAGCGTGTTTATCGCAAAGCTCCAGTAAAAACGTATTGAACAGCTTTATTTTGTTATCTATATTATCTAATAGTTCGATGGCCGTCTAGTAAATTTCGGTCGCAACGAAAAATAAGGCGACTTTATTAATGCGTCCAAAACTTCTCAAAATGTATATCTCTTTTGAAAGTTTCGAAGTGTAAGTGCTCATTGAAACATATAGGTATCAGATCATGATGTGAGAAGCCAGGATCATTAATTTGTCCATGAGTACGAACTCCAGAGGGATTTGAGGTCATGATCAAATTTAAGAAGTTCTTGTTACATGTGTACAATTTAGGGGTATTATTGAGAGGATCAATGACTTTTAATGATCAAGAGTTTGTTAAATTGAAGATGAAAACTTCCGACGGCTACTCTCCAGCTATCTCCTCTGCACTCCACAGCTGAAAGGGCAATTGTTAAGGGTAGTCCAATTGTGTAGCTACGCACTCGCCGATAGTTCAGTTAACCTCCGTACAGCACCAGCTAATTTCTGAAAATGCCAGTAAGCAGAGCAATCACAATTTTCAACAGTGGGTCCCCTTCAGGTGTATGTTTTGCATGTGTCGCTTAACTACTTAAAAAAGGAAATTTTCAATATTATGTTTTTAATAAATTTAATAGAGTTAAAATTAAAATCAGAAATACATAAAAAATGCCTTAAGAAGTAATTAGATTCGAATTGTTTTAAGAAAAATTGGCACCAACTACCGGGCTGGTAGACATGCGTGCTATCAACTAGGCATGTTGTTAATATATGATTAATAAAAAATTACTGATATTTCTTCAATTAACTTTATTTGATCCACACAACGAACATTTTGGCTCAAAGCAAAAAAAAATCATTTTGAGGATCAAATAACAAAATATCAACAATTCACAAATATGAAAATAAAAAACCATCCAGGGCAGCGGTTCTCAAACTTTTCATAAATGCACCAAACCAAAATTCAATAATTTTAATACTACCAATAAAAATATATTTTGTACATATATGTTATATCAAATGGAATTCAGGACTATGTATGTTATTATACTTAATTAAATTATTGTCACATATTATTTCGTTTCTGTTTAAACAAATAATTTCAAAAACAATTGACAAATATGACAAACGTGATATGTATTGAATGTGATAGTTGTGCTAGTTGGACAGAAATTAGACATTTATAGCTGGTTCTATTCTATTTTATTAAATTTTAAACGTAAACATTGGCTCCAAGTCAAATTTCGTTCTATAAAATATTATTCGTGCATATTATAGTGTATCCATTTGTACTCCTAGACCATTCTCATTGACATTTTCAAAATGCTCATCATTTTCAACTGTACTAGACTAACCGTTATTTCTACTATCACCACTCTCATACGCTTATTTGAAATATTCCTTCCGTCTCAAACGAACCCTTTTTTCTTCTGACAAAACCATTTTATTCATATCTTAGGTTTTACTCATACCTTACTCAACTGTGTTCTTAACATATCACCTTCACAAGGCACTGCGAGATGTATGAGTGACAAACTCTACCCTGTTTTTTTTATTATTATTGTATTCTTGTTATTACTATTTAATTATATTTGTACGGAAACAATTGAAAACTTATCACTTAATATTCCTAATCAAGGTTCCTTTAACTGTCGATTCTAGAAGCACTAAGTTTATATGTACCCAATAAATATATTTGCTGTTCTACATACCAACTTACAGGACGAATATCATGGCTAAACACTCAGTCACGCGTGGTATAGAGATATTGAACCAACTGAATGACACTGTTGATATATGCTCGGTACCGTCTAGCAGTATAAGAAGAATCCTGGCTGATATTATTCCTAACGAATAAGCTAACGTAAGAAGCAGACCCTCTTTGGGTAACAGGAGACATCCGTGCAAAGTGGATAAAAAAAAAAAAAAAAAAATAATACATTATCATGGGGAGTCTTGTTATGGGGGAGTCTTGCTATGGGGGAGTCTTATCATGGGGGAGAACTTCATGCAAAATATCACGGTATTATATTTTCCAATAAATGCTTCCTTTTAAACATAAAATTTTCTATGCCATAAATCAAATAAATTTTCTAGGTGGTAATTTATTTCCAAAATGTCTTATTTACCTTCAAAATGTCAAAATTATCTAAATATGTTGAGGGTAGTTTCAAAAGTGTGGTAAGCTTGTCATCCATCCACCTAAAAACGTTTTTATAATGCTTAAATTCGAAGTAAACTTGACTATGCTTAATTTCTCATAAACCCTACTTCTAAACTTGACTCGCTTTGATCGTTTTCAGTCTCAAGCACTACAATTGATTGTCGGATTGAAGTCCTCACCTATTCATCCTTTTCAAGTTGAAATAGTAGATCCTCCTTTATAGTTGAGGAGGCAATTATCTTCAAGTTTTTCCTTGAATATTATTAGTTGGAATTTTATCCTTAAATCGAGCTTATTTGAGAATTTAGATAACAACACTCAATTTTTAATAAATAAATATCTTAACTTTAATATACATATTTTGACTGACTTATTTTATGCGAAAATAATTCATTCACGTTTATTTTTAAGTGTTAAAATGTCAAATTAAATTTTTTGTAACATTTATTTATAACGCCGAAAAATACTCTTAGTGTGCAAGAACATTCTACATGACATATCAGGTCTCCCCGATGACAATCACTGAAGTGAAAGCTCAATTTCGAATATATGTTCGATGATTTTCACGTCTATTTTCCATGTGTTTATTAATTTTTTTGAGTTGTTACAGTGTTGAGTTTGCTTAAATAAAGGTCTATGTTTCGGAAGTGTTGCACTCTTCATCCTAAATTTGATATAAAAAGTATTACCGAATATAATCAGCACACAAGAAGCACTTTCCTAGTCAACACACTCGCTATCGTGACGCGAACATGTGTTTAGCTCGCTAAGCTCCCAACTCTCACAACCGTAACGTAAACATATTCACGTGTCCCTTACAAAATAATTTCGAATTAATCTACTTGTTTTGTCGTCTCTATATTTCCACAATCGGAAGCCATGGAAGTTCAAGGTGCACTACATCATCCTTGTTGATTTTATTTGGGGGTTTATACATTTTTATCACGTCTTCGATGAACAGTTTTGTGGTCAACTAATACAGTCGGGATGGGGGCATCAAGGAACGGTGCCTAGTATCGATATAGTGTTTATGAACAGCAGTGATGAACGATATCTTAAGCAGTATGAATCACATATATTATAGTACAGGATATTGAATCTAGTCTGGTCCTTGTGTTGTAAAGCTAAGACATCTTCGAGAAACATCACTTTTACCTTTTTCTTTAGTTTTTATTCTTAATGATTGTTTAACAATGTGTTTTTATAAAACAATAAAAACGTCGCATCTTTTTTAATGATTTATTTTATCATTAAAACTATCTTAACTGATGAACAAATCAAAGTGAAAAAATCGTTCCTGAGTAGGAGGAAATCGTGAAAGCGCTGGAGCCGACACCCTAAAGGTTACGGGGTAGATAATAAAAAGTAATAAAATTTCATATTCTTAAAACACTTTATTAAAATTAAATAAGTAAAAAGGGACATCAGTTTATGATAATAACATATTGAATTTATATCAACTAACATAAGATAAATAATTACACTTATATCTAAGAGTTTGAGTGAAATACTCGTATTTACTCAGAGTACAAATAGAATATCACATGTATTCAGATTTTCAACCAAGACTGTCTACTCTTCTTTAGTCTTCTCTATTGATTCTTCAACAGCAGCATCCTCTGCGATAGCTGATTGGCCATGGAAAGTTTCCTCGTTGTAAATACGGTTTTGCTTCATTGTTGTACCATGGATCTATCGTTCATGGATCAGAAAGATAAATATATTTGGTCATTATTTGCATCGAGTATTTGGCTAAGTATGTGACAGTTCTTATCATGAATCGTATAAGGAAAAAAACAATGGCAGGGATCGTCAAAGGATAACGATTATGTACGTGTTCTGTAATCATTATCATTAGCACTACAAACCATGATGGGTCTTATCTGGTTGCAGTATTCTTTACTACTTACCTCTATCAGCAGTATTCCTCATCCAATTGGTTACATTAAGTATGCAACAGTTCTCCATTATACTCACTATCCAGTCATCTTACTCTTGATTTTCACACTATCATACAAGTAGGTAGACCACATACCATCAAGCGATTCCCTCCTGAGGTAGACAGAGAGGACAATTCGCCAAACTTTTCTATCTTGACACGCATATTGCGTCGCTTTTCCATTCATACACTTTTTGATGCGGTTTCTATTATTTTTCTTACTTATTACTTTTCTTTCTTTCAAAATAACAGTCACTTATTCCAATTATACTTTTCTTGGTCTTCCTCTACCATGTCTTCCACCCACAGTTGCACTGTATATTTATTTTGTTAGTATTTGTTCATTCATTCGTTCCACGTGTCCAAACTATCACAGAGTGCTCTTGATCATCTTAAACAACACATTAATCTTAAGTACATATTCATTTCTAATCACTTTTTACCGTATTGTATCATACATTGTCCCCTCATGCACTCTTCTAAATGCACGCATTTCTGCAGCACTTATTTGACTTGTTTAACTCGCATATGTCAAGAACGGTTCTAAAAAACTGGTGTGATCTGTCATCTTAGCAGACTGCACCAACTTTGTTACAGGGAGTATACATGTTTTAGAACCCCATTACTTTGTTCATACCGTTACAAGCCGTTGGATATCCTTCGTAACTCATATGTTTTACAATATAATAGTTTTAGAAAAAAATACCTTATCCCAAAGACTAATGTTGAAACCAAAATTGACATGGAAGAACTCATGATGCTTGTCATGGAAGTCGGCATCAGGCTGCCACGGTTGCCACCACTGAGCTTTGAAGTTGATGCCGGAGTGGTCAATGATACCGTGATAGTAGGTGTACATGGCCACTATGTAGAAAGATACTGAAATATTATATACAAAACTTAAAATTATTGTGTTATAAAATGTAGGGTACGTAAATACAATCTTAATTTTCTTATCAAGATAAGCAGATGACAGAGTGCCTGACTTTTCATGGTCGAATAATATCTATCGGCTCTTCTACAACCATACACATATATTTTCTCAATCAACTTCCATGATTTCTCTGACTTCTTTCATTCCCTTCTTTTGAAATTTATTTCTAATCCTATTTTAATCACTTGTTTGTATTTTTATAACATTATATCGTCACTCATTTGTTGTACATACTTAATCCATATCAGAGTCCTCTTTTTTGCCCTGTTTGTTATAAGTTTCCTCGTCGTTGCTGGGTCTCGTAGTCGAGGATCCCCTCGCCATTCCAGCGTCAATGTTGGAAAGCAAAGCTATGCTGTGGAGTTTTCATCTCCTTATTTTCCTCTTTAAGTGAGTGTGCCGCTGCACACCAGCAAACTCACAGGCCACACCGCTGTACTGGATCCGATGGCACACTGAAGTGAGACGATCGGAGCACACCGGCATGCTTTTTTTTTTTTAAAGAATATATTGTATATGACGGAAGTCATAAGTATTCTAATACCCTCGAACATTAGACGGAAAAGTGCCTGTGTCGTTTGAGGGGAATAGCACAGCGCGGAATTCGAACCGACGACCTTCCACACGGAAGTCCAGAGCGCTATCGCGCGGCCATGCACCTCACTCATCATCACATCACAAAGTCTTCATCATCACATCACAAAATCTTCTCAGCGCACGCTTTTTGCCACATTTATTATGCTTCTTAGATTATTTTATTAATTTTGTTGTCAATAATATTGAGTAAAGGGATATCATATATTATTTTTTTAATGTTTCATATTTACCACTGTCCAATGCTTTTTTTGTGTGATGCGATTATGGTCGAATTTTTTATACTTATGACTGATCTATACGTGTTTCTTTACTTTTAGTTTGTTTTGTGTAACCTACCGGCCTTAGAAAATTAAGAGTATAAATAAATGAAAAAAAATATTGTGTGAAATAAATACTCGTATGTAATAAATATTATAAACATTTATCTCTTTGCTCAAATAATCTAAAATTTATCATGATTTTCCCTCCAAATATTTTATAGTCTAGTACAGGGGTCGGCTAACTTTTTTCGCTAAGGGCCAGATTGTAAAAAATAGACTCGTCGGGCCAGGAAGCGAACTTGAGGATATTTATACATGTGATTCTAGTTATACTATATAGCAAAGAAAACAGGTTTTACCTTTTTTTTATTAGGTGGTGATAATATTTATACACATTTTGCTGACACACGAAAAAATAAATGAAATATTTACATTTATTAATGAAGATATTATTTAAACATGCAAAATTTTCTTATTATTGAACAACAAATATAACAAAATAAGCTCTACTAATAAGATGAATGTATATGATTTTTCTTAGACAACATTTCATCAAACTGGGGTTCGAAGTTAGTACTTCCTATCATCAAAATTCATCGCAAATGGTCATCTGTTAGTGCTAACCTGTATTGTAATTTTACGTACTTCATTTTTGAAAATGTCTTTTCACAAAGGTAGGTACTGCCAAATACTAACTAAAACAATTTATCAAAACAAATAACATGAAAATTATTAAAAATTATATGAGTTATTATTACCTCGCGGGCCGAATTAAAGCAGGCATCGGGACAAATTTGGGCCGCGGGTCGTAGTTTGCCGACCCCATGTCTAATATATCAAGAATGAAATAAATAAAACTAGGAACATGATCCTCTTTAAATTATCCTTCCCGCAGTGATTGCACAGAAATTAACCGCTTCATAAATTAGCTAAGCAAATTAATTTGATTTCCTTTTGTTATATAGACCTTACACAGCCCTTTTGATCCTAAAATTATGAAGTTTGGTTGAAATCTGCAACGTGGACAATACTGAAGGGTTTCTAGTTAATTAATTAAACTCCTGCAATAGGTATGTGTGAATCAAATTATAATCTAACGAAAATCTAAGTTTTCTCATATCATAAACCTTCATATTCATTTTACTAAAACGATGGTCACTGATTTTTTCGCTTCGTTATTCATTACAATTGAAACATTTAAAAATTATATCCTATAAAGAAATTATACTTACTCCAATGAACTGGAATGGTGAAAAGGGGTAGACACATCGTCAGCTGTATGTGCATGATCTCCACTGGGTGTATGGCAGTCACTGAGAAGGCTGTTGGTTGCTTGTATTTGTGATGAAGCTTGTGGAAGTTCTTATACAAGAATGGTGTATGATACATTCTGTGCATAATGTAAGTTGTGTAATCCTGAAAAAATAAAAAGCAATTTAAAATAACTCAAAATCTCCAAAAAGCCAACATTAAGTTAGAAAATTATTTTTTGTTGTATACTTTATCTAGGGCAGAAACATGGTTGAGAATTGGCGGCAAATGGAAAATAGATTATTTAGAAACTGAAGGTATCCCAGAAAGTTTTGGAAAGGAGAACGCTGGGTTTATATCTACAAAATCTGCTAAGAGGGCGTCAGGTCATGCCTCATTTTAGTAAGTTACAAATAAAAGTATACTAGACGCCCTTAAATGGTGATCTACTACTAATTCGAAGAGTAGTAGCAGATTCAGGTACGAAGGTCTAATGATATAGGAACACAAAAGCTGAGAGAAGCTGGTAGCAAAGTGCCCGAATCATATGTGACGAAGCTAAAATGTGCCGCAATGTTCAGCACAGCACTCAGAACGTCTAATAATGAGAAATATATTACAATAACTATAACTGTAAAATGTCTAGGCACTTGTACTGATAGTATGTTAATCTGGTCATTTGTACTGTTTTTTTTTTCAGATTGGTTTTCGAAGCCCAGTAGTTTGAATGCTTTCAAAACACCTTGACGGTTTTTGAACTGGTGTTACCAGGATTCTGTTTATCATCTGAATATATGTAAGGCTATCTAACATGAATTCATGGAGCGCTCTTAGTGTAATTGGTGTAACGAAATTACGCTTTGTGATTCCTGGTGTTTTTTATTGTTTTTATAAACAATTTCTAGACTCTTTATACGGTTGCATTAGATCAAAATGGCAAAAAATATTTTCTATCTCGTAAAATGACCATTTTCTTACCTGATAAATAAAGATTACAGGGAACTGCAGGAAGAACCAGATCCATCCGTACTCATCAAACTTATAGTAAATCGTCGATGGGTTTCCATTGTAGATGTAGCAGGCGAGGGTTGCTGAGTAGGTGCCAGTAATGAACAGGGCAAATGTTCCCACCATGATCTCGTGCAGTTCCATTTCTGGTGAAAGCCACTTGTTTGGTTGAAGTTTCCATTCATGGGCTCGATCGCGCCTCTTTACATAAAAGTACCACTGAAAACAATAAGGATGTCAAATTTGGAAAATGACCAAATTTTTTATTTATTAAATTTCTGCTTTAAAAGGTGGAAAAAAATATGTGCGAATATGATCCTTAATTTGTGTTTTCAACGACTGGGACCTATGCAGACCCAAGCAATTTATTTATACGGTATTTATATCAACTCTTCTTAGTAATGTCAAATATGACCTTGGAAGCCATTCGAGCTAACCAGTTTTTGCAAAATTTGTTTTTTGCCTACATAATACATCTACCATCTTACAACGCCCCTGGCAGTGAAGTAGAGAGAACAAAGCTCTACGTTTTGTTATCCAGACGCACTTCTTTCGCTTCCTCCACATTTAAGCAGGTCATCATGCACAACCTTCTAAAGTATTCTATTTTTACTCCACTTTCTTTCAAAATCTGATACACTTAAACCGTTTGCCTCGGTCAAACACTTCCATGCTAACCTTGAACTTCTGACTTATATATTCGTTTCGTCATTCTTTTTATTAACACGCCCAATCCAGTTTCTTCATCTTACTAACAATGTCTACTTCATCCATGCATTCGTTTATTTCATACATTGACACCCACAAAAATTTTCGAACTTCACGTATCCTCATAACATTAAAATTTCGTTTCACTTCCAGTTATCAAGGTGAGTTACCAACGTATTATAATGTATTTGAATTTTTCCCACTTTTAACTTTTTGTTGTATGTTCCGTTAAGTGACCTGTTTACCTTTTTCCCTCTTGCAATGCTTCTTTCAATAACCTTTCTTTACGATTGCATTACCTTCTACATTATTATGAAATGAAAAAATAATGTTGAATTATATTTTACTAAGACACATTTTAAACAATATTACTTTTAAAGTGAGAATAAACTGCACTAATAAATAAACTAAATTAAACCATATTACTTTAAAAATGAGAATAAAAGCACAATGCTTAGGTGAAGTGGGAAAAGGGGCCAAACTGTTTTTATTAATACCCAAACTTTTTAATGATTTTTGACATCACGTCCAAGTCACTGTGCAATTAATTATGCGTCAATATAGTAAAAAAACAATGAAAAAATACAAATTTTAAATATTTCAACTGTTAACTAATTAAATTTCAATAATTTAACAATCGATGAATAAGTGAAAAAGTTTTTCGATTGCACGCGGAAAAATATGGCTCATAGTATAATAGTAAATCAAATCTGTCACGTAAAGGACAACTGAAAAACAAAGTGGATACTTTATTTTATTTCCTGGAAAAAAAATTCATGTTAATTGTTGGCATAATTACTTACATGCAAGAAACCTCCAATCAGGAAATACATTGCGTATGAAATGACATTTGCGATAATAAAAAAATAAGTCCAGTCGTTCATCTTCAGATTTTCTAACGATAACATTTCTGTAAAGGTCATGTTCGCGTTTGATTCATGGTTTGTAGAATTTATTACCCCGCTCCACTGTTTTAAAGCTGTCACCAGGATAACTACCCATTCACCTGAAATAACGAAAGCAATTAAGTTAGTAATAATATAACACATCAGAAGGTTGAAAACATCGTAAATTCCTTTGAGAGATGATACGATAAATGAATAACGTCCTGATCTTAGACTAAACCGATGTAATATAAATTGATTGATTGATGGAGTGATCTGAATACTTTGCGAAGTTAAGTATGTGATGTTATCCTGTAACAATTAATTTTGAGAATATGAATCATAATTATCATCAGGGCTACAACTGTCTGAAAAATATGTCACTGTTTTTTTTTAGTCTACGGCGTAGGCTCTATGCACTGTAGACTCGACGCCATCTCTTTTCCAGTACCTTATTTCTGAGGCACGACAATCTTTCTTAACTCCATCGATTCACCTTAAATTTGGACTATCCGATCTTTCAAACCATTACATACCACTAATCCATTTCCCTATCCGGTTAGTCAGAGAGAACAGACTTCCAAACTTTCCTATCACGGCCTACATATTTCACTTCTTTCACATCCATACATCTTCGCAAACAAATTCTTCAGCTCCTTCGACTTTAGCGTTTGTCTTTTTTCATATTTAATTCACTTGATCTAACCATAATCTTCTTGACCTTCCGCTCTCACGATTCCCCAATTGCGTTCGCGTTATACATCACGTTAGCTATTTATCACTTATTCTTTCTAAATACGCAAACCATCTCATACTGTTCTTCATCATTTTACTCAACACATGTTCAATCTTAAATTCACATTTATCCCTTATCACTTCATTCCGTATTTTATCATGCCTAATCTCTCCATGTATTATTCTCAGTGGAGCATTTCTACAACATTTATTCTGCTCCTTTCACTATTTTTCCATATCCACGTTCAATTTCCATATCTCAAAGTTAGCACCAATACACTGTTGTTAATCATCATCTTACGAGAAGTGTGCTAGTATGGTAAAACATTAGTTTGCTAATAACACTCGTTAGCGCTAGATATGTTATGTGCGATTGTCGTTATCTAATAACGTGGTTGGGTAGTATTCCAAACATGTGCTTTGACTAACCGCAAATGATGTGCCTACTCAAGTAATTCAAACACGAAGGCTCATTTAATAGGAACGCAGACAATAATCTCCCGGCTACGCTTTTCAATATGTACGAATTAACGAATCGGATATGTTATTGGGTTATCATAAGTATCAACGAATAAACCTGACATTGATACATACCATCACACCATTTCCCTGTCGGAATAGGCAGAGAGGACAGATCTCTAGGCTTTCCTTTCTCGACACACATCCTTAATCCATTTGCATACATACACCTTCTCATACAATATTTGGTTCAAATGCTCGTATATTGATTCCAGTATCAACGGTAAAGATATTTTTTTATAAAGTAGGTATGAACCGTTTAGTTACAAAAAACCCGTCTAGCACTGACTGCAAGAATCAAATAGATATCGTATGTATGTAAAGAGAAAGAATATTTACCGTTTTATAGTGCCCTGTAGGTGCTTTACCTTTTCTCTCGAAGGAATTGCTTCATTTTATTGGAAACATTTAATTTTACACATGTAATAAATAATTATATATACATTTAAAAAAATAATGAAGGGTATCTTAGCAGTCTCGTAGTCATGATGTTAGAAAGTGCATTGAAATTTTACCGAAGTTGTAGTACTAGATCCTGTGAAATAGTTAGTATTTTTATCGAAATTAACCTAATTAGTAATAAACTTAATTAAACAATAATGGAGCATAATTAATTGATCATGAATATCGATAATATTTAATAAATTTAAAATTCTTTTTTATCGAAAGTGCCCAAAATTACACGTTCCATCATAATGTATTGTCATTCAGCAATTCCAAGCAAAGATAAAATTGATTAATTAAAAAATATATATAATCAATAATATTTTGACGTCAAATAATAACATAAATATTTGGATTTAATTCGTTTATGTGCATCATGCGGAAAATTTCGATTTATCTTTGAGTGATTCAATATCAAAATGCTCGAATTGATTGGTATTATTAATTTACCACTATCCGTTTATACCAGACGTGGGCAAATGCGGCTCCGAGAACCGCATGCGGCTCTTCGTTGGGTTAAGTGCGGGTCCCAATGTCTCTTATAAAAATATAGATACTTTATTTCCCCATTATACTTGTATTTTCGCAATTTTCCTTTCTAAATGTTGTAAGTGACAAGATGCTTGTGTATAAATGCAATTGTCAAAGACGCAAGTATTGGTGTATACGTGTGTGCTATGATTTCAATTAGTAGGGTGCGCGCGCATCTCCTATCTCTTTATGTGCGCAAACCACGCAAACCGTATTCTGCACTATTTTTATATTTTCTTATATGGGTATTTTTTATACTTTATATAACAATTAAGATTTGTGTAGAATATATAATAAATTTGAATTTGTGTATTTAATACTTCGTGAGAACGTGACTATGGTGTGGCTCTTTATACATACATGAAAATCCAGAATGTGCCTCTCGTTGACCTCGTGTATGCCCACCCCTGGTTTATACAATAACTGTGTCGACAGATATAGCTACGAAGTGTAAAATGTTATAAAAAATTAATCATTCGAATTATACTAATTTCATTATTTGAAGCTGAGGTAAAAATAAGAGTTGAAATGGTTAAAAATGCGATATCAAAACTGGAAAAGATATGGAAGAGCACAACTATCACTATTATGACGAAAATGCGGCTAGTTAAATCTCTCATCTTCGCAATTTTCATGTATGGCGCGGAAACTTGGTCTCTGAGAGCAAGCGAGATATGTAAATAGATGCATTTGAAATGTGGTGCTGGTGAAGGATGCTACAAATTCCATGGACAGGGCAAACTAACACCTCCATTCCCGAGGAACTAAGAATCACCGAGAGATTGTCGACAATATGCCTTTAACGAGTCCTCAGATTCTTTGGACACATTGCTCGTGGCCAAGGAGACAGTTTGGAGAGGTTTGTGGTTATTGGAAGCGTGGAAGGATGATGCACAAAAGGAAGAATCGCAATGCGTTGGACTGACTAAGTGAGAGACACAACTGGACTACCCTTAACAACTGCCATTCGTGAGTCGTGGAGTGCAGAGTCGTCAGAGACTATCATGGGAGTCACAATACTCAAATACAAGATGGGATTTTTTTTATATAAATCTTAACACAATTAAAATGTACAAGTTTCTTACAAAATTCATCTTGGTTACTGAATCTAAATTTATCATTACATTTTCGTCGTTATGTTACGAATAATTTGTGCTTGTTTTGACTATGCTAAGTTTAATGTTTTTTTACTTACATCTTTCTGTATATATTTCATTGATTCGCAAATAGTTAAAGAGCTAAATATAAAATGTTTCCAAAATCTAAAAATATGTTTCTTAACACATAACTCATTGGAATCGTAATTGCTCATACTCGTATATCTATTGAAATTAATATTCCGTGTTTAAGCTAACTATTATGTCAATACATTATGTAAGACGCAATCCCTAAATCATGTAAGATAATTATTGGAAACGGTTCACATTCATCGATCATTGGAGTAAGGTCTTTGTATTGGAATATGAGACATATACTAAATCTCAAATTGAGAGAACAGTTCGGTACAGTATTGAGATAAGAGCTTATGAGATTAAAGATTTATATCAAATTGATTATATTAACACCTGTTCAATTATAATATGTGTATATTCGTTGGCTTAATATATGTCCCGATAGTAACATAATGTTATTTTGAATGTTTGATTTTATGTAGTAATTTTGACATTCAATGTTTATCCAATGAACTACTTTATGGCTCAAAAGAATAAGTGACGTCCCCTAGGGATTAATAAAAGGTTTTGAGGTCTTTGAAACAAACGGGATCTGATAGTTACCGACGTGTGCATCTACCATACAATGTGTCCCGCCAGTTGATAGCGTTCGATGTTAATTTAGATAACTCCTGTACGCCTCCAGGAAACGTATACAGCTGTTTACAATATAGTCCACGGTTTGAATCTCTTCACATGCACAAAAATGTGTCTCTCCTGAGCCCCACGTGTGCATATGATATGAAGTGCGGCCCACTTCACATCTGATTAGGAATACACATTTCCTTCCAAAGCAGATAAAAACTAAACAATTCCACAGATGGGACGCCTACGAGATGTATTTTTTTTTACGTTATACTACGTCCAATGGAACCTCAATTTATCAGCTATTGGCCTGTTGTTAAGTTGTTCCAGAATCTTCCAGATTGGTCTTTGGGATGTGAGATAGATTAGCGGTGAGTTTTTCCGTAATTTCAGATCAATATATTACAACCTTTTCCAGATGACCAATGACATCCACAGGCTCACAAAACAGCCTCTAATTACCAATGACATAATCAAGCAGGTTGACATGGATTGAATACATTTTTCAAACTCTTTAAGGCAGAATACCGAAAAATTTTCTTTAAGTAAAAGCGATATGGGAAAAGTCATCTCACAAGACCTTAAAACAATCATCGTCGATGGTTTCTACTTCGTATAATCAAGGCAAGGTCTTCTACCGATTCCATCCCGATTCTCGATTTTAGTCATGAATATTAATTTTAGGAAATGATAATTTTTCCCTCAATATTTGACACAGATCAAAAGTTTTTTTTAGATTTTTTAGTATTTAAGAGCTCTCGTTCCACACCCACGCGACGTAGTGCCTCGATGTTGCAGCTCATCATCCTTATGGGTATTAAGCAATAAACTAATGAAGCATAATTTATCTCGATATATTCCTCATTCTTTACTCCTACGCAATTTCCATCTTAACCCCTATTGTTTTTAAGAATTATATTAAATCACGTACATTTTTCCATCTTAATTTCTTTTTTTTAAGATTTATATTTTGTTTTTTTTTTCGCTCTACATACACAAAATTAAAGATACCGATTATAATTATGAAACCAAAAGTTAGTTGATTGGAAAAAAAGTCTTTGAAAGCAATAAACTCGCCAAATATTTTTGCTCGAAAGTTTTAAATAAAAAAAATACCCACACAAAA
Organism: Odontocerum albicorne; assembly: GCA_949825065.1. Lineage (NCBI taxonomy): Eukaryota > Metazoa > Arthropoda > Insecta > Trichoptera > Odontoceridae > Odontocerum > Odontocerum albicorne. Next base: position 15,040,044 of record OX463846.1, on the reverse strand, counting down.
ATGATACCTTCAAGGTAATATTCAATAGTAAAAAAGCGAAGATGATGTATTGAAATTTAAAATGCAAATATGATTTCCAGACTCACAATGAATAATAATTTGTCATGTGATCTCAAAATTGACAGCGCAAAGAAAATAAGACAAATTCTAATGACAGCTGTCTGAAAAGCGTATCATTTTCAACAGTGGTTGGATATTTAGAGAAAAAACACATTTTGAAAATATTACGATAAATACTACATTAATAAGTAGAAATCCTAAATAATCGATTGTGTTATTTTATCATTGTAAACAGTACAATATCGTTATATTGCAATATCTTTCTACACACCAGAAATATTTTAAAGGGGCCTTAAGTGAAAACCAAATTGGAACCAATTTTTTTTAATGAAAATAAAATGAAAATTGATATAACGTCGTTTAGAGTGTATAGTAGACTCTTTTCAAAAGAGCTTAATGTCGTGTTTCGAACTCACTATTATTGACAGATCGAAAATATTGAAAATAAATATACATTGTGAGTAAGGACGGTGGTGGTTGCGGCCATAAGATCAGGTACTTCTCCTAATATTTGGTAAGAAAACGTATTTGGTAAGAAAACTGCTGAAAACTTATGGCCGGAAGACGCGTTTCAATGAAACCTTGGTAGATTTTCTTTATGTGACACATTCGACTTAAGGTCAAATGTAGTGTAAACATATATGTAAACAAAATGGTTAGCAACGGGAATCGAATGGGTTGGATGACAGGAGTCTTTCCAACTAAGCCACGGACGTCAACAATTTAGCATATTATTTTTAACCTCAACGAAGAGCCTGGTATCTTACAGAAAAGAGGACTTGATTTGTGGAAGCCCAGTGCTGTCCAGGTGGCAACGTTCTGGGCGGAAATAATTTGGTACCGTTGACACGAAAATAAAAATGCATTATCAAAAAAAATACGTATACTAATAAGTCCAACAAAACAAGTCATTATTTTAATTAAAAATAGTCTATTTAATAAAATTTCAATTATTAAGTAAAATTTCTGGAAAGGGGGTATCCTAGTTACGTTTAAGTAAAAATCAAGTTGAATTACCAATTAAATTCTATCTTTCAAATACGAGTATATTAAAATTTGAGATTTTCTAGATAGCAAAATTAATCAAAAAGAAATATTTCAATATATTAAATGTAATATTATCATTATTTGAATTGGTTCTGAAAATTATTTTAATAAATATCTCTTGTTTTCTACATTAAGTATACAACACATTAGATTACAATATGTTTAAAGACAAAAACTTTTTTTAATCGACTATGTGAACTGAATAATTTTACATTACTTAATTTTAGTGCACACTTCATTCTAACCTTCCTTAATTATATATAGCTAATAGGTTAGTCAAAAAGTATTGAAAGCGACATCTATGGAGCAGTAGAAAAACCAAAATTTCTACGCCATTTTAATATTTCATCTTTCATAAGAACGTACTCAAAATTTCATTTCGATCTGTCAATTCATTCTTTGTTTACAAGCCATTTGAAGTTGACGTGTAAGTGTATTTTTTAACAATGGAAAAATCCGAGTATCGTGCAGTGATTAAATTCTTTGTTTTGGAAGGTTTATTGGCTACTGAGATCCATGCAAAGATGGTGAAAGTATTAAAGGAGTCTTTTCCTTCATTTCCAACCGTTCACCGATGGGTTTTGGAGTTTAAGCGTGGCCGTACAAGCGTTGAAGACGATCCACGCTCAGGACATCCAAAAAGTGCATCAACACCAGAAATCATAGCGAAAATACAGGATATGGTTTTGGAAGATCATCGATCGACTATGGATGTGATAGCTGACACCATAGGCATCTCACATGGAACAACATGGCATATTTTGGCTGGAGTTTTGGGTTTCAAAAAACTGTGTGCACAATGGGTGCCGCATTTGCTAACAATGCAACAAAAACACGTTCGAATGCGACTTTCTGAGCAACATTTGGAGCAATTTCGAAAGGATAAAAAGGATTTTCTGCGTCGATTCATCACTATGGATGAGACTTGGGTCTACCACCATGATCCTGAATCAAAACAAGAGGCTAAGGAGTGGTGTGAACCAGGCACTTTGGCTCCGAAGCGAGTTCGTGTCCAGAAATCGGCCAAGAAGGTGTTAGCGTCAGTTTTTTGGGATGCAAAAGGAATTTTATTGATAGATTATCTCCAAACTGGTAAGACAATCAACTCTGATTATTATTGTGACCTTTTGGACCAGTTGGATGAAAAAATTTGTGAAAAAAGACCCGGTTTGCAGAAGAAAAAAAACATTTTTCATCAAGACAATGCACCTGCTCACACAGCTCAAAAAACCATCGCGAAAATCAGTGAATTGGGGTACGAATTGTTGCAGCATCCACCCTATTCGCCAGATTTAGCTCCCTCTGACTTCTGACTGTTCTCACACCTCAAAAAATTCCTTCGTGGAAAGCATTTTTCATCAAACGAAGAGGTTATAGCCGTCGTAGAGGAGTATTTTGCAGGCCTTCCAAAAAGTCACTTCCGTGATGGGACAACAAAGTTGGAAGATAGTTGGACCAAGTGTATTGATCTTATGGGAGACTATACTGAGCAATAAAAGTGATTTCCCCCCAAAAAAAATGTATTTTCATTTCCGCTTTCAAAACTTTTTGACTTGAAATTAGTTGTGAACACTGTATTACCAACAACAAAAAACACTAAAATGTTCTATCGGCTTTAATGGAACATTATTTTTGTTTTTACAGAGTTTCATTTAAACAAGAATAAACAAAGATAATATGAAATCTAGAAACTTAACAAGGGACAACAAATGTATTTGATCATCCCTGCTCATAATAAATATTTTATTTTTAGGTTTGTTCAAAGTAAAGCAACTATCGAATGTGTGTAATATTTTTACGAGTATGGCTGGTGAGCAGTCAAAACTGTACAAAAGTCAATGATATGAAACTGTTTATTATTGTTGGGTAAATATTTTCTTCTTAATATTCGAATTAATTCATTGATCAACCTGGAAGTAATTTTGCATTTTTAGTTCAAATACGTATTGATTATGTAACCACGTTTTAGCAAATGCTCGCGACGGATGGTTTTCAATGTTTTCAGTATCTTGGCAATCTCTCATCTTGTTCAATAATAAGAGATCAACAATAAAAGAGAGGTTAAGGGCATCAAATGAAATATTATAGTTATTTTACGCTAAATCATTTTTTTTAATAAAATTTAAATAAAGTAAAAACAAATATATAATTTTTATATTGTATTAAGTTGTTTAGAAAATAGTGGCCGATTTCAATGTTACATGATTTCGAAAGTTATTTCCTTGATAATACTTGTTTATTTTTTTAGTTTAGTAGTTAAGAATCTGCTATATTTACTTATTGAGTTTAGGTATTTTATTTGCATTACTTCAATTCCTTAGAAATGGAATTGAAAAAATAATAATAACGTGTAAGTTTTTTTAATGATTTCAAACGAGGGCATTATGAAACTCAAACTGCACGCATGTAATACGTTGGTAAACAAAGAAATATACTATTATCAGATCGGAAGAGCATTCCTTCTTACCAACATTAGAACTAATATACCTTTCTTAGTAACTCCAACCGTGAAAACTGATAAGATTGCATTTAAATTCGTTACTCAATTGCGTTTCATAAATTATCTTATAAACATTAAAATGTATCTACCTTTTAAAGTAGCTCCAAATGTGAATACCGCTAAGGTGGCTATAAATTTACTAATTGTGTCGGGTAATGCATCCCAAAATGCTTCTATTTTGTCGCTATATTTCTCCGTCCATCTTACGCCTTCTATCATAGGATCAAACCATTTTCTATTGAAAAAATTCTTTTTAACTTCTGTTGTTTTTTCATTTACAATTTCCTCATTTTTACGAGAATTTTCTGTTTCCGTTCCCTCCATTTTCTTGGATATCTGAAACAAAAAATTGACAATACATTAATTAATTTGAAACCAAAATATATTTTTGTTCATAGAAATGTTAATAATTCGGGCAATATAAAAAGTAAAAAATGTTTTACTTTTATAACAAATGCTAATTAGCTTAAATTTATTATTCAAACAATGACAATATCCGTGGTCTAATTGGCAAGACTCTTGTCTCACAACCCGGAGGTTGCGGGTTCGATTCCCGCTGGAATCCTTGATTCTTTTAAAAGGATTTCAGTCTGGTTTTCACTTAAGACCTTTTTTGATATATTTCTTGTTGGCTGGAAGACATTGGCACATGACAATAAGACCGCCAGGTTGTACTGTATACAAGGAAAGTGTAATACAATACTGTTCAATGAAAAAATACTTATAATTCAATTAATGAATTGATGTTCAAAATATTTTTATAAACTGCTATATCAGCAAAATATGTCAATGTTTATTTATGAAAGTTTATACTAGTTATGTTTCCTATGAGATTAGCGACTTTTTAATTTAGTATTTTTTTGTCTTCTAATTGTCCTTTAATTATTATAAATATTTGTTTCGAACAACAATTTTATATTGAAAACAGTTACGTAAAATGTATCAAAAAAATACATTTTACGTATCAAAAAGATACATTTTACGTAACTTATTAGAGTTACGTAAAATGTATAAAAAATAAACTAAACCGAGTTGCATATTTTACAAATTAACCAAAACTACTTCATATGTCGGGATTTCCACTTCACTCTTTTACGATTGAAAAAAAACTGACTTACGCGTATTTAATTAATTACGCGTATTTGAAAAACATATTTTAGAAATTAAAGAAAGATAACACGCCGTACGCTTTTCTTATAATTAATATTTGATCCGATATGCATACACGCCATATACTTTTCATATAAGTAATATTTGATCCGATATTGCAATACACACATATTCACGCAAAAAGTCAATGTTTTCGAACATCGGTTTTTTAAAATACTAATTGAATAGAAATTACCATCACGGCGAAATATATCTGATGAATAATGTCATACTGCAAAGTTTTTCAAAGTACGCGCCACTATTCTTCCCCAGGGGAGTCGCGGAATTCCAGGCAATCTTAATTTAATGGTCACATTGATAGGAAGCGATAAAACTTATCAATAAATGATGAACGACCTTTATAGAATGCTCAAGCTCATCGAATCCTGGTTTCATTTGCGAACTTAGCTTTCTATGGCAGCTGTAATGCTGAGTTTTCTCCAAATTTTTAAATCCATCAAGAAACATGAGTGAAAGACATACACTAACCCAAATTTTTATTTATAAGCATATCAGACGTTTTTTGCAGCTGGGCTCGCCCTCCTATTATTTTGATTGTGAAGATGTGGTGAGATGAATATAAATATTTTGATAGTATATATTTTTAATATGTTTTTTTTACTATCGATTGCTTTAGCACATATGCCTACTTACAGGTTTCATTAATTCAATTACGGGATACATATTTATGTATTACAATACAGTGATTTAATCAATTTGTTGTTTATTTATTTCTAGGATGCAAATTTTCAGTTCTTTCAATATTTACACTTCAACGATATAAATTATTAACCTCTGAGTTGAAGCGGTCAAAGGACCGGTGACATAACTCATGAAATATATAAATGAACGTAACAATGAGAAGCACTTTATGATATTATGTTTTATAAAAAATTATTGATTAGTTACCATAACTCTGTTTCATTAGATTCATATATTATAATATTCAAAATATTAATAGCGTTCGAGTATTTAAGTTTGTTGTGGTGTAGATTGTAAATTAAATAAATATTTTTCTTAAAAATACTCGTATATGTGGTTACTGGATAATTTGTTGCTTAAACAATTCTCTTGTATTCGAAAATCAATACACAATTATCAGTTTTAATACATTTTATTCAGTCTGGACTTCCCGCGAGATAAACAAGAAATAATTTTTTACATATTTAATATTTTTGATACTTGGACATTTCTCCAATTACCTTCCCGATTATTTTATTAGGACAGGGTTTATCAACTTTTTTTTCTGTGTAATTCAAACATTTAACCAATGTTTCGTTAAATTTAAAATCATGATATGAATATTGTCTGTCAGTGTCTTAGCTTATGTATGAAAACTCTCTGTCAGTGGCTTAGCTAACTAAAGTCCATTGACACGTTACGTAATCGACTTTTGCATATATTGTAGGCAAAAACATCAAACGCAAATATAATCAAATATTTGAGGATTTGTTATATCAGCATGTGTCGTTACATGAAATTATCACAAAATGAACATCTTACCGATTGAATATTTTTTAATATATATTCGTACATCGTCATTTGAAATGCCAACCATCAGTACCTGCGCCACACAATTTGGCACCTAAGCAAGGCGGGCTATTTACAACCCAAAAAAGAGCCAGTTTCAATGTGCAATATTATGTTTAAAATATAAATACATGCAAAACTTGAATCTACTAAAATTATTTAATGTTAATACGCCACGGCTCAAGAACATGGGTTTTTGATGAAATTGTATCAGTATGTGTTTTAAGTTGAAAGTTGAGAAATGTCACGAGCAACTGTAGCTGAAACTTAGTGCATTGTGGATCTTTGTTTGCATGTGTATTTTGTGAGTGTTAATCATCTGTCATAGAACATGCAATGAGCCCAGTTAAATAGCAATGTAGGCCGTTTATCTTGTAAAGAGTATATTAGAATATTTGAATTAATAAAATATTTCATCTCTTGCGATAGAATCGATGATGAAAAACTGAGAGAAGTCTGCCTACAGCAGTGGTTAAAATATCGAAAGTTCATATATAGGATCAAAGCCAGTTGTTTCCTGGCTACGATCTTCAATATGTCCGCTTCACAAAAGCGAAGATATTAATATACTTTGATATTTCAAATGTGTTTTGTGGATTGGATTTTTTTTGCATACACCCATCCAAATAAAATTGATGTTACAGTTGCAACTATTCGATTAAAATAAAAAAGCTCACGTTAATTCATATAATGTAGATGAGTTGTCAGGATTTAAATCAAATAAGTGACGCTTCGGTGAGCAAAACAAATGGGAATTAATTTCACCTTTTCATTTTGAAATATTCATGTTTGTGATAAATGAATAAATAAATATTTATGTGTAGTTAGCCGCAATTTATTTCTTTGTTTAGTTAATGATAAATTTTGTAAAAAAAAAACGACGTTTAAAAATGTAGTCATAAAATTGTGATGATGTCGTGTTACCAATAAATACGATTAAAATTAATTTGAAATGTCACAATGTTTATTTTCGGTTAAAAATTAAAATAACTTTGTGTGAACTCGGTACAAAAGAGAAGTTTTATTTTTTGTACAGATTTTAGGCATTTGTTATATTTCATTTTCATTATATCACTAGAATATAACTATTTATGTATTTGGCAAAAAAATCGTAAAAAATCACAGATGCCATTCTCAATCAAGTTTGAAAGGTAAAAGGTTTCTTTAACCCCACAAAATGAAGGGTTCTTAACATTAATCGCCTTTTAATTTAAACTGTAAATTTTTAATGAAGTATTGTGGATTATTAAAATAAATAAACAAATACCTCCATTAAAATTAAAAGTATTTACTAAATGAAGGTAGATTATTTATGTAGATCAGTATTTTTCTAAATATAGTTTTCATAAAAAGTATTCAATTACTAAACATACATACATTAAAAGCTTTAATAAAAAGAACTGTGATTTGAAGTGATAAGTCAAAATTCTCAATGATTTATCTATATTGAATATTACTGGTCGAATATAAATCTAATATTTAAAAAACGACTTTCACATGAAATAACATAAATATTTATAATTTATTGTAAAAATAATCAAATATAAAATACATACTTAGTCAACGTCGAATAAACTCCATAAAAAACTAGTTCATCAACCCCGCTACTGTTTACGATACTTTTGAATCAATTTAAGAAATATTTTTAAGCTACCTTATTAACCAAAAGACCTCACAAAACTGAGCCGAAATGCCGCAAATTATCTTTATAACGGCCCAAATTGACAATGTTGGCTTATTTTACTTTATCTGTGATAATGGGTTATTATCCAGAGATGATATAGAGCACTCAGTTATTCAAATTAGAATAAAATCAGAAGATAGTGATCTGTTATCAAACTTTAGCAGGTGGTCTTAAAATATTAAGGACGAACTGCACAATATGAGTTGAGTACAAACATATTCCATTTCTCCCTATTTCCTATATTATGATTCTAATTCTTCTTAACTATATACCTAATACCACTAGACCATTGCGTCTGAGGTCTATAAACACTCCGCTGTTGAAGAACGTTATATGTTCATCTGCCATTTGAGTATATTATTGTTAATAATAATAATAAGGACAATTTATTTCACATCGTTTAGTAAGCAGACTCTCCTCAAGAGTGCTCTAACTCGGAATTTGAACCCACTATTATTGACGGATTAAAAATATTAGAAAATAAACATTTTGAGTGGTAAGGATAGGAAGATTTAGTTAGGCTAACAGACGATCTAGAAGATAACTAGGGAATTAATGGGCTTTAATAGATCCTAAAAATTAAACATCTCGTAGACAATTTTGAACATCAACTTTCGGATTCTCTGAGTTTATAAAAATGTGATACGTGTTAAATTGATTGAGATGTGACATCGGATGTACTATATGTTAAACCTTACACTAGCAGCAATGGAAACTGATGAGCCCAACAATACACGAATATATAAAAACACAGACATCTAGACACAGTAGAAGTAATACCATCCTCGTAGAAAAATACTTCCTTCTCATCATCAAAAGCAAAGTATAGCTCGATTGTATGATCACAATAACAATAACTCTGTGCTGACTCTTCTAATGTTATACAAGATATTATCGTCTAGCCACTGTCTTGGTCACCAAATGTCTTTGAGCATGCTACATTATATCAACTATAATTTTGGCTCTCCTTCGTTCAGGACCTCCAAGCATACTCGTATGTATGATTTGGACTCTCACATTTTGACCGTATTTGAATTGTAAATAATGTATATTTTGTAAGCTACCGTGGCTCGTAGGGAGCGTTCTCCGCTGGCACATAGAAGAAATACGATGTATTATTTTTTATAATACTTTTGTCGTACACAGTATAATCTGACTTTACAGTATAACCTGATAATCTCTTCCAACCAGTCAGAAAGATATTAACAAAACCCTAAGTGAAAACTAGACTAAAACCTTTGTTTTTTTTAAGTGAGTAACATACTATCGGGAATTGTCAACTAGGCGATGGAGGTCGTCATAAATTCATAACATTTACAGTGCTCTCGTCTAGACTATGGATTCGGATACCAAAAAATATACGGTTCTACATTTATATTAGTATTTATACGTTGGAAACTTGTCAAACTCTTAGTAATGAGACCAAATAAAAAAAATGTCCATTGAAAAAAAAACAGCTCATATACTTACGAACTATAATATTCACTTTTTATTTACCCACTCATGTCTGATGATGTTGTTCACGGTGACGTATAATTATTCTGTGAATAAACTCTTATTAGATTTTTATCTGTGGGTTCATCCAGGCAATGGTGCCCTTGACAGTACCCTTCATTACCAGTTTCTCACAACTACGAGTCCTCCTCTTGACTATGTACCGTTTAAGCTACTGTACGAGTATACCATGAGTCTCATGTAAGTCATTCTACTGTATGCAATTTCCCAACGATGTGAACTTTAAGCATTGCCCTTCATGGAATAGAAAACATACACCGCCAGCACCACGTATCATCAGCATTGTATTGTATATCACACTACTGTTGCAAATAGTACAACTTGGCAAACTTATTGGTATATGGCAAAATCTTCTAAACAACAAGAAAGTGGTTAAAGGCTTTTTCTGTATACCATAAAGAACAGAATGTACTTTTTTTATGTCATTGGGAATCGAACCCAAAACCACCCAACTATCGCATGAAATACAATGATTTTAAGTTTAATATTGTATTTCCGTTTTTATTTAATTATATGTTGGTATTTTTTTATATGAGTAATGTTTCACCTTAAGTCGACACTGGTGATTTTTTTATAACAATGTCGTTAAGCGACCTTTAGAAGGTTATCAAGTGCAAATAAACAATGTATTTAACACAAAATGTATTGCTATCATCGGATCGGCGACAAAACTAATAATAAATTATAATATAAACATCGAATGTATTGTAAAGGTTTTTTGTATGTAATATAGTATACTTTGACGCTTTTCAATAGTGAATAGTTTTGAAGTATACAATAGTTTCCAAGTAATGTAATCATTGAATAATTAAAAACATTTAGTTTTACTTTTAGACCACTTTACATCTTAATTTATGTTTTTCTGCAGCTTAAATTCTGCTCATAAATTCTCAAAACGCTTATAAACAACCCAAAAATAGTACTATATAAAACTCAACCTAACGAAAGGCTATATCAGATTAAACCTGTCGATCATCTTGAAAGTTTAATCTCATTCTAGGGAAAAGTGTTATGTCGGAGCTAGGACTGATCTGGAGAAATGGACAAATTTCTCGAAGATTGAAAATACGTCTTGTTTAAACCCTCATTTTCTCAATATGCGGAAGGTAATGGGAAACCACCGCACTATTTTTCCCGAGAACGCCACATGAATATGTACAGTAAATTGTGGGTCACGTTCCTCGGCATTAAGGTCACAACGAAGAAGAACAGAACATATTTTACCAAATTCATTATTAATCTAAAAAAATATGAGTTGATGAAATCAAACGGTTTGCCGAAGGTGGTGAATACACATCACTTGGAGAATACGGAAGAAAATAGAAGACAAATGTTCTACAGTGGATGGTTACAGGTTGAAATAATGAAAACGATGATTTGTTGTTTTTGAATCCGTCTTCAGAGAGTACAACTTTTTACAAAGCAATGCTCGTAGAGGTATTTTACTAGCAGTGGTAGTAATAAAAAAGGCTAACTTCTCTGTATGGAGGAGACCAAACAGCAATGCCCTACCACGGAGACCATGAAGAGATTCATCTACTCACCGATGAATGTTATCATGTAGTTGTGAAGTTTGGTGAATAAAATGTAAAATAACACTTAAAAGAAGAACTGGTCATATTAAGAATTTTCTATTACCGAAAAGATCAGTGTTTCCAGATATTGGAATAGCTGGAATCTCTAATTTTAGTAACATGACCGTTTTTTTAAACAATCAAATCCACCCACACCAGGATGAGTTGTACCATCACTGCTTAAACCAACAATGCAATCATAAAACAGTCAATATAATTAACCAATTTTTTTTATAAAATCAATTTTGGGACAAATAAAAGCTTCAACTCATTAAACTTTAAAATTTTGATAGCTGATCGGTGAGTAGTTTTTGTTTTCATATAAATAAGGAATGCAACATTCATTGAACGTGGCAAATATATGAAATTTAGTTAATTAAATCTGTCACGTAAAGGACATCCATAAACACAGCCATAGTCGCATAATTTAAACCACATTCACCGCCAGGGTTCTCTATGATACATATTCGGTAACTGTGACTAGCCACCATACAGTGGCTCACCTGAAAGTGACACATGATTGACACTTCTGCCTTGTTCTTTCTTACAATATTATATTATACGATGATTTTAAAAAGAAGGATTGCTAGATTGTTTTATATCTAAAGAATTTATTTTATATCCCAATCGAAAGTACACCGGTATATAAAAACTTATCCTATTACTTTTAACATGTCAACGTTGGCCACATACTCGTGTGTCGGTTTTACATAAAATGAATTAAGGCATTTTCGTTGGCATGTACTCGTACATACTTAAAAATTCTTGAAGTAACGGCTGCGAAACCCGAGATAGTTAGTTTTACTCCATAAACTCATTGAAAGTAAATTAGTTAGTACCAGTTATTCTTTCTCATTTTTTTCTCGGATAAAGTTACTTTGGAAAAGTAATTAGTCTTTGAGCCTTTAACTTTGTTGTATTTGTATATTTTTGTCTATGTTGCAAATAACATTATTTTTACAATAATATACTAAAGGCAACATTAACGTAAAAATATAATTTCAACCAGAGAGAGATACATATTTATGAACCTCTTTCGGACACCGGATTTCAAATATACAAGAATGTTTCTTGAATCTTAGAAAATACGTTTGTTTCACTTTGTGGTGTCATGTATGATATATATATATATATATATATATATATATATATATATATATATATATATATATATATATATATATATATATATATATATATATATTTTTTTTTTTAATAAAATAAATGAAACACTTATTTTGATTTTTTTATTCACCTATGTTTTATTTGACTTCACTGCCAGTTTCAAAGACCCCTGTCTTCTTTATCAGTAGAAGCTGAACTAAATTATGTCTAAAATACATTCATACTAATTGTAATACTGGATTCTTATATTCTAATTGTAATACAGGTACAGGATAGAGGGAGAGGAGAAGTTACTAATTAGGGAAGGAGAGTAGGAAGGCGTCAAAAGGGATGGTGTTTGAACGGGAAACACATTTAGTAGAGGACTATTATTGAAACAAACTTGATTGTTTATAATTTTGAGACTTAATTTAACGCTTTTTTATCTCCAGAATGTATACAGTACAATAATGGCTTAGACTATGAAACAATTTGAAAATTAAGTGTTTCATAAAATTCTCTTTTTATTTTTAAATACTTGCCTATCTGAAAAATAAAATTGATTCATCGATGGATATTCATAAAAATATATTCAGAAAAAGAAACGAAGAAATTTTAAATAGATCTTCACAGTAAGCTTGAATATAAAAGATTTCTGAAATATTCCAAGAATAATTGCAAATCTCTTATTAGAAAATTGATTATGTGGTCAAATAATTGAAATCACAAAAGAAATATCCAGCTTAGTAACAATAATGAGACCAAACGATATATTGAAATCATAGACGCATTTTCGAGAAATTTTAATAAAAGAACAATTTATATTGAGTTCTAAAAAGAACAGACTGTCCTCAAGGGCGATCTAATTCGGGACTCAAATCCACTATTATTGATAAGAGTGGACCGAAATTCAAGGAGTCCAAGAACTGTTCCATAAGGCTCAGGACAGAGAGGCATATTTATGTCCATGTGATAGTTGATATCGGGGAGATATAATATTGCTAGAAAAGAAAAATGAATTATCATTAAAATATTGAGATCAATCCGCTGTTTAAAATATATTTTTAGGAAAGATTTTATAAAACTACTTATCATCGAAGACTCTAGTTTTAGGAATGATGTTGCACGGGATACTAAGCCTCTCGAAGAGTTATACAGCCTTCAGAAATCAAGTATTGGAGTGAGTGTACAGAGTGCTTCACAAGTAAAAAATACTTGGCTCCGATGGGTTTTGCATTGAGATACAACATGGTCTCTAAATTTAAAAAATCCAGCAATCTATCCCTGTTAAATTGTAGTTTAATGTAATAAGAATGAACAAGGCGAAAATGTCAATCTGGATTATTTGCGTATGGACCGCTGGGTGGTGGCCAGTCAATCACCTTAACAGAATGGATGTTGTAGAGGATCCTGATTGCAAATGTGGATTTTGAAACTATGGATCACGTGTACTTCGGTTGTATTTTATGTGACAGATTTAATTTATTAAATGCCGTATTTTTAACACAATAAAAAAATGTTCCGTTTCCTAATTTCTTCGAAGAACTTTTCCATCCATAGATCAATTGTAATTTTTATTAATCAGTTGAAGCTTTTAATTATTATTTTTTTATAAACTTCATTTGTTTTATTAACTCTCATAATAATATTTTTGACTTTAACATAGTGGCACAAATCATCCTAGTGTGAGTGGATTGTTTATGTGTTATATATACCTATATAATATAAAGACCACCTGCGTTGTGTTGTCAGAAGAAAGTATTTAAACTTCAAACATCATTAGTGAACCTTGAACTTTTATTACCTTTATTGACGATATTATTATATCTTACGTTATTTTGTTACACGTGTTTTAGATTTTTAATGAATCACGTTAATTATTATATTGATAATATCTGCAATACAAATTAATCTTGAAATGTGCAATAACATCTATCGAATTTAAGTATTCTTCAATCGTATTATCGATGAATTTTATTTAGTTAATTAAAATTTTAACAACCACCTTTCCTATACATTAAAAAACAATAAAAACTTTTTTTGCTTTTAAGAACCTTAGAAGTAAGTTTTTTTTTATAAATGTGGAAATTTAATGTTTTTGGGCTTGAATTTGAAGCGTAGCTCATATTTTCAGCGACCATGGATTAGTGCTATGCTCAAACAGAGCTTGTTTATTGGCCTTTCCAGTTCACCGCTCTTCCTTTTTTATGTCGTTCTTTACTGTTCATGCAGTGAGACTCTGGAATCAGTTACAAACCAATGTTAGACCTACTCCGTCTTTGGCATGCTTTAAGAAGCGACTGAAAAAAGTGTTAATTTCTAATCAGTAATATAACGTGTTTAATTCCTGAATTTTGTTCCTTTCCTCTCCAGCATCCCTTCATTTTCCTTTGAATGATGATATATCACTTTATATGAAAAATAATGTTCGGGTGATTACCCGTCTTTGTGGGGTTTGTGGGCATATGCTTACATATGTGTTCATGGATTTCGAGGGGATGGATAGTCATTCGAATGTTTTTTGCGACCATATAATTTGCTTCATTTACTTTTGTCTGGTTGGCTGGAATGCCCGCCAGATTGTGTTTGCAATAAAAATGCTAAATAAAATAAATATCATATATACTCAAGATGAACCACAATGTCAAAAATTCAAGACGAACTACCAAACCAAAGTTATGAGCAACACTGACCAAACAGCACATATCATACTCGAAGAGAAGATGACCGAGAAAGTATAGTCTTACAAATATTTTTGGCATTTGCTTGAGGAGTACCAAGATGCCGAAATTGAGAGACGACAAGGTTAAGCCTGAGCTGTATTTTGTAATACGTCCTTCATTTTAAAATCTCCGAAATACCAGATACCTTAAGATACGTATAGTTGATTAATGTGCCCTCCCTGTATTAACACATTGGCTCGAGACGGCAACATTCACAAAACATAAAGTGCATAGATTCAGGGTGGCACAGAAGGCCATGGAGAGATGAATGCTGAATATTTCATTACGGAATCCACGACTGACGACCAATTTTTTTTTTATTTTTTTATTATTACACATGACAAGAAATATACACAATTTGAGAAAAAACAACAGGTAATTTGATTTGGACATATAATTTTAATGGATCTGGGTTTGTTGCCTTTCATTTGTCGTATCCCCAGTAAACTAGGCTTTTGCCTGTATCTCACTGAGGATATTTAGCATGAAAAAATAAATCGATACTTCTTTCCGATTTTTGATAACACAAAAAACCCCGTTGCACGCTCTCATCAACCTGACAAACAGTGACACTCAACTACAACTGGAAACATCCTGCGAAACTCAACTCCTCACACATTATCGCTCCAGAAAGACCAAAAATATTCATCCCACAATATACTGCACACAATCATAAGAATAAAAATCAAAACAAATCCAAAACAAAAAAAAGAAAAACACACAGAAACACAAATACAATAACAACCAAAATTAAAACAATAATAAGAGACCCACACTCACGAGCTCACATAAATCCTTTCCACTCGTCATTCATCCTGAAAGCCCAAGTACTCAAAATCCTGTCGCAATAACAACCACGCTCCGATCGACTGTCTAAATGGTTTTCCTACCTTTACTTTTATTGAAGTCGGCACGCCATTGTATGTAATGGGAGCCAAATAAGCATATTGCCTTTGGGCAAAAGAGGTTTTAACTCTAGGGATGGTGAACATTTCATTAGTTGCCATGCGTGTCATGTGTGTCTGCTGAGTTTGCATCTTCCCCTCCTCTCGATGGTAGTGCCAGAGAATAGATTTGAGATGTAAATTGGCTATGTTCAGGACCTGATACTCTCTGAAAAGCTCCGCCGTGGGATACCGAGCAGGAAGTTTATTGATTATTTTCACAATCAATTTTTGGGAAACCTGTAATATGTGTTTCTGGGTTAAGGTGCATCCCCCCCAAACTGATATACCGTAAGAAAGTGCTGACTGACATAAGGCGAAGTATATACTTTTAAGAATATTTTCACTGAACACATTTCGAATCATACGGAATATGTATCCTAGTTTTCTGATTTTTGCGCTCAAAGTGTTAATATGGACCTCCCAACGAAGGAACTGGTCAACATAAACTCCAAGGTACTTTATACTATCAACCCTTTCCAAGGAAACACAACTACAGTCAGACATGGGTGAACAAGTGTGTAGTGTTATGTATTTATTTGTAGGTGCTTGAGTTCTTGTAGATATGCTAAATGTGATGTATTTAGTTTTTTGGGAATTTAGAGTCAATAAATTTGAGTCCATCCATTCTTTAACTACACGCAATAATAAGATAAGATAAAGACGTGTGGGAAGACCCCTATTAAGATGGTCGGATGACATTAGAAAAATAGCTGGGAACAACTGAAAGCCATGTGCATATGATATGAGAGAATAGAGGAGTGGAAAAGTTTATATCCAGCACTGGAATCAACCCGGACTTATAGTGGTGTTTTTTTTTGTGGAAAACAAAATAACTTCCTAAATGTTTAAAAGTCTTGAGCAGCATTTAGTTTTTAATGGGATTTTTTCCCCATTTATCCCTTTTGTCCGTGGTATCTCAGCTTCTGTCTGTGCTATCGTCAACCATTTCACACTCCGTTGTGGTGCCAGCAGAGGAGGAACTCTCCTCGCGGATAGCTATTTTTTCAAACCCCAATATCCTTACGGTCGTACTACCGAGTTATTACAAAATTAAATGGCAATGTTCCGAATGTAGGTGCTGCCAGTGGCTTTTTACTTGTGTTTAAGTTGAAATAGCGTATTTATAATATCAAGTTTGTGATCAGTACATTTTGTGATAAATAGAACTCCATTAGAATCGATCTTTTCAACACCATTTCTCCCCAGTACCCCCTACATATCATGTGATCGGTATCGACACGCGCATTCAAGTTGCTCACGCATACATCACAGAGCTGATGATTGCGTTCTTGTTGCACATTCAGAGGAAAATCCCCGAGAGATCATCGGTATTTGTATAGAGGTGTATCAGATATTTGGCCTAGAAATATGTATGAAGAAGAAATAATATCACACTATCTGCAGAACTAGCTTGTTCTGCACATACTGTGATATTAAAACCACCCGGTATTCGAGTGAATGGTGTATTACTAGAGAACTTACATATCAAGACGGCTTCTTGGCATCGAATTCATTTCAAGAGTCGCGTCAGGAGCGCGTCAGCAGCTTTTGCTAAAAAATATCTGTATTCAAGGCCATTGCCCTTCCCGGACTTATCTATAGATCTGAGACTTTTGTTCTCTATAAAAGCGCATTTGGGGCCTTAAAATATTCCACCAACGTTTCCTTCATTGCATCTCTCGGACCCACTAGAGTGATCATGTCACAAATGTCCGGACCCTACAACGCTCCAACTGTAAACTTGTAGAGAATATGATTGTACGGAATATTGATTTAAAGGTGAAATTGACGTGGATTGGAAATGTGATACATATAGGCGATCATAGGTTCCAAAAACGCATCTTATACGGGGAAGTAATGGGCAAGCGAAGAGTTGGTGGGCAGAGGAAGCGCTATGAGGACAGTCTGCAAAAGTCGCTTACTTTGTGTGGGGCACCTAAAGTCTGGGATTAGGTGGCCAAGGATCGTATAAAGTGAAGAGCCATCTGTTCTCGAGCTGATGGCATATCAATAGAGCTGATGGCATAACATACGTCAGCATTACCAGCCGACTCAGCAGGATCCACATATCTGTGGCATCTGCGGAGGGAGTGAGTATCTAAGATCGGGCTGTTCTCTCACAATATCGTGATCGACGTGGAGGAGTAGTTCGAAATTGAAATTGGAATTGCGGGGAGATCCTTGATTACGATTAACAATTTTTTTTTTCTAAATACTAGACGACATTCGTACTTGACGGAAAAATTAAAATCAGAGGTAATTTGTCACATCTTTTCCTATTTTTTAGAATAATATAATGTACACATTTCAATACATAAATCAATTATAACACATTACAATCTTACCAGGTGTGACGCGGCTCAGGTCAGCGGCTTCTAAAGAGGCAAGTACTCTTTGATCTCAGGAGTTCGTTGGGTTATTTGTACTCTGAGTAACTCTCTCTCAATTCTTTTACCAGGACAAGGGGGACAATTAAAAGAATTTTAAGTTTAAAAACAAGGAGTTTATTATATATAAATGGATTAACTAAAAAAAAACCTTGAGCGTAGCCCAAGGAAAAAAAGTTTTAAATTCGGTTCCCGAATCAGTGGCTCGAAGGTTGTGTTGTGATAATTCAAACAAGGGGGTTTACAATAGCAATTTTCTAAGGAAAGCCAGGGCAGAAGGTCCCGTCACGAAATCCAGCATTAAATACAAGTAAGGAATATTCACCCAAAATTGAAGATGGTGTCTTGAAGCGTCTATGTATACGGCAGAGAAACTCAGCGAATAAGTCTGGCAGCTATCAGCCTGAGTTACAGCGCAGGTAGTATTCAGTGTGAGCAGCGTGAAAGAGATCCGTACAACACAGCGTCCCAAAATGGAAAGAGAGCTGGGGACCCGTACGCCTCCCCTTTTAAAGACAATCGCGAGAGAGAGAGGAGAATTATTTCCATCTCCCTTAGTAATACGAGTGGCGCCCAAATGTACAGACGTGGAACTAAAACGCACTTAGTATAACGTCATCAAAAAAAGGTACTAGGAATTATCCTCAGGTACGGGCGGTATTTGAGACAATGGGACAAGGAGATTTATTACCCTACCTTTTTCCCTTTTTGTATTTTAAAATATTTTACTTTTATATTTCCAAAACAAAAACTTCGTGTTACTAAGAATTTGGGACAGGGTTTGGAGCCCGAGCGGTGACCACCTAGGAGATTTTTATTGCCCTAATCTTACCGATAGTATTTTAAAAATATTTTATCTCCCTATTTCAGAACAACAACATGATGAGTCATCTGTCTGACCACGCGATTTATAAAACATGGCATATCGAGAATTTACAATATCAAGGACGTATACTATGCAATTTATCAAATATAGTCCTCACAAATTTTCTATTTTTCCATAGATACGCTTTTCCAGTAATCCTCGTTTTTTTTAGCTTATGGAATACTACATTATTCAATTAAATATATTTTCACAAAGATCATAGATAGTTCATAGATAGATCATAGATAATAATAGATCATAAAACTATCTAATATACATACTCGTATGTACAATAATTATGAGGAATTTTTTAATCTAGTGTGATATTAAGATAAGAAAAAGTCATGTTTCATTAAAGATTATTATAATTAGATGATAAACAATTTTAAGCACAATTTACAATATTTCTAATCTTCGACATTTTGATAACATTTAAATTTAAAATTTCGTGTAGAATGTTAAGAAGATCATGATGATTATGGGCATAGTTTAAACGCGATAAGTAAAAAAAAACTGCCTGGAATCCTTAAAATATACATCAACGGAAATCGAACTCACAACCATCGAGCTGCATGACAGACATCTTACAAACACAATAATTTTCAAGAAAAAAAAAACGCTACGGACGTCATCATTTTATATAATTGCATATTTTTTGACAGTGAAACGTAGATTTTTATGTAAGATATTAAGATTTTTCTTGAAATACTATCAAAAAATATATACAAAATTAGAATTGAACGATTGAACGATTTATGGAAATCAAAAGGAATAAAGGATATACAAACATAATCTATACAAGTATAGTAGTATAGAGGGTATGAGAAGTTTAGAAAAATCTAGAAATACATCGCACGGCCTTTGAATCAAATTCTGAAAGAGGAAATAGTGAAAAATCTTTATAATAGAATTATTATGCATGACGGTGTGTTTGGGCGTGTTAGAAGCGGAATATGTGTATCAGAATAGAGTAAAGTTGAGATATGTTCTCTACGTACCCCAATGGGTATTGTGTATTTGTGATAGTATTGAAATTTTGTACCAATTGCCATTTAGACGGTGAGTTTTTCAAAACAGTATGCAACCTTAGACTAAAAAGCTAGCCGATGTTCTTTTCTCCTGTATATTGTCATGTTGATCTATAAAATAACAATGTATTGATGCTCTTTCGCCGGCTACGTAACATGGTTTGGGTAGCCCTAAATCAGATAATGGGTAAATTCATCGGAATAACTAAAGACGCAATTCGGTTCGAATTAGGCCTATTGTGTTTATTTTATTGACGTTGATATTTTAATGAAATTATTTAGGTACAGATGAACTATATTTTAAGTGCAAAATAGAATTACATAAATTAATCTAAAGTGTTTTCTTCGCGTTGATATTTTAATGACATCACATGTGTATGGTATACGTACATATGTACTATATATTTGAGTGCAAAATAAAATTATGTGAATCTATCGTAAGTATTTTCTTTAATTGAGAAATATAACGGCTCTGATATTTCAGAAATTCATCGATTTAAATAATGATAGAAAGCTATGAATAGCATAAACATCAGAGCGCGCCCCGTGTATTTTTTAATTTTATACAGAATGTGCAAAACCGAACTTTTCGAAATAAATCGAAATAAATACTCGAAATAAATACACGATAATAATAACTAAGTACTCGAAATAAACACAAAAGAAGTATTTCGAAATTATACATGAAATATAATTTTTGCCAAATGCCTGCTTTTTCCGCCACACAAATGCAAGCTCTTTCGAGAGCGTTTCTCATAACATTTACACAAATTTAAGGTGATGTTTTAATTCTTGCTGATCGAATGTTGTTCTTTAAATATTCAATTTACTTCGATATTTCCAATTATTCAATTTATAACAACAGAATATCTAAAATAAACTTAAAATGAGAATGATGTGATCCAATTGCTGGTAATAAATTACCATATACTCTATGCTAGTGGAAACAACTTGCAAAACAATCCAGTCACGTACAGTACTCAAAAGTATGCAAGTACAAAACTAAAAAATACGCAAGTTAAACGTCGCAAGGCAATATAGTCACGTACAGTACTCAATAGTACTTCACCACGTACAGTACTCGAAAGGGCGTAGTATAAATATATTTTTCGACTTCCGCCTAGAGATCATTAAAAAGAAATATCGGTCCGGTTAGACATCATAATTTGATGTTTCCACAATGTATCAACTCAATGCCTTTGTTTAACATCCAAAGTTTCAATCATTCCCTCACTCTGCTTTCTTTCATGCAGTGCGTTCCCTTGCATGTGGTAATCCAAAATCATCACCTTTTTACCAATAATAAAGAAAACATTTTCTCCACATAAATGTTTGTTTTTATCAAATGGATGCAATCACCCAAGTAGCCAGAATATATACTAAAATTTGTCCATAAATCTTTATTATATTTTGCTAACATTACCGGAATATTTGAATGAATAGATATACAAAGATAAGTTAATGGATCTCGAAGCTGTCTGGTTATTTTTCACTCGCATCTTCCTGCAAGGTATTATCCCAAGTTTCAGCATCATTGAAGAGCCTTCGTTTTGCAGTCTCTTTGAAAGTATCCAAAATTGCATATTAGACTCTTTCAAGAGTTTTCGAGTTGTCAAAAGAAAAATGAAGTAGCTCTTTTTAAAATGGGGCAAAATTAGTATTTAACAAAACCTCTCTGTATCAGAAGTTAGACTGATAGAGTGCATTCTGCCAATCATATTTATACCTCCATTTTGTCTAGGTTTTTAAGTTCTAGGCTCTTAAAAAAGTATATAATGCTCCAGTATTTCATAGTGAAGAAAGGCTCTACCAGTTTTGTCTAATTGATTGGGCTTAAACCAAGCAGTTAAAAAATGTCTCATTAGAGGCACTTCGTACTTGTTGGTTTCCGTCAATTAAACATTTAGCTTACTAGGCCAATGAAGTTATACAGTAAAAATACAGCTTCAGGAGCACTTATGTGTAATACATAGAGTTAATCCATTAAAGTTAGGATTTCATCCTGCTGGAGCGTGTTAGTATGCTCAGAAATTCTAACATTTTCGCAATTATGACCCCTGTAGACATTCTTAAAAATATTCGCATTAACTGAAGCACAACTTTTCACGTTAATATGTCAATTATATTTTAATCTGAAATATGGATTGGAAGAAATAATCCATGAGTTGTCCGAGGATTTTTCCATTGACAGTAGCAGTACAACCGTTCACGTTAATATGTCAATTATATTTTAATCTGAAATATGGATTGGAAGGAATAATCCATGAGTTGTCCGAGGATTTTTCCATTGACAGTAGCAGTACAACCGTTCACGTTAATATGTCAATTATATTTTAATCTGAAATATGGATTGGAAGAAATAATCCATGAGTTGTCCGAGGATTTTTCCATTGACAGTAGCAGTACAACCGTTCACGTTAATATGTCAATTATATTTTAATCTGAAATATGGATTGGAAGAAATAATCCATGAGTTGTCCGAGGATTTTTCCATTGACAGTAGCAGTACAACCGTTCACGTTAATATGTCAATTATATTTTAATCTGAAATATGGATTGGAAGGAATAATCCATGAGTTGTCCGAGGATTTTTCCATTGACAGTAGCAGTACAACCGTTCTTTTTCATATATTTACTTTATTTTTAATATGTCAATAATAGTGTGAACGAGTTCAAAGTCAGTGTCTTTGAAAAGAATTTGCTTTCTAAACAGTGCTATATAAATTGTCATTATATTATAATTATTCGTCTATGATATTTTGGATATCCATCGCCATTATTTCATCTTGGAAATATTTCGGAAAGTTTTTTGGAATACTTTCATACTTGGTGAATCTAAGTTTACTTTACTACAGGACACATTAATCTTGTACTTGGTCACAATGTCACGAAGACTTATACACATTTCAATATCTAGAATTTCGACGCAGATAAATCTCTAAACTGTTCAATTGCTCAATTTTAATACTGATGAGCATGAGGGAGTTTTTTTAATTCAATAATATATACCATAACTGTTGTTATTCTAAAATCATATTTTTATATGATGGCATCATTATATTTTAGTTGTTAACTCCTGGAAACTAAGTCAGGGTGATATTTTGAAGACTGACTCTCCTGTATATCTCAAGCCATTTGAGATTATATGTCACTATTGAGTAGTCATGTTGTCTATATTTCTTGACGATATCCGTGGAATCTTGATTGTTTTAAGAAATTTTTCTTAAACTTTCCAAAAAGGATGAAGTCATAATTACTGTTTAGTCTACTTTTATTGGCTGTTTTGCTTTGTAGGCGATTAATAATACCAATTTTACTAAACAAGTTATAGAGGTTGGTTTCGTTTTGCTTTGTAGGCGATTAATAATACCAATTTTACTAAACAAGTTATAGAGGTTGGTTTCGTTTTGCTTTGTAGGCGATTAATAATACCAATTTTATTAAACAAGTTATAGAGGTTGGTTTCGTTTTGCTTTGTAGGCGATTAATAATACCAATTTTATTAAACAAGTTATAGAGGTTGGTTTCGTTTTGCTTTGTAGGCGATTAATAATACCAATTTTATTAAACAAGTTATAGAGGTTGGTTTCGTTTTGCTTTGTAGGCGATTAATAATACCAATTTTACTAAACAAGTTATAGAGGTTGGTTTCGTTTTGCTTTGTAGGCGATTAATAATACCAATTTTACTAAACAAGTTATAGAGGTTGGTTTCGTTTTGCTTTGTAGGCGATTAATAATACCAATTTTACTAAACAAGTTATAGAGGTTGGTTTCGTTTTGCTTTGTAGGCGATTAATAATACCAATTTTACTAAACAAGTTATAGAGGTTGGTTTCGTTTTGCTTTGTAGGCGATTAATAATACCAATTTTACTAAACAAGTTATAGAGGTTGGTTTCGTTTTGCTTTGTAGGCGATTAATAATACCAATTTTACTAAACAAGTTATAGAGGTTGGTTTCGTTTTGCTTTGTAGGCGATTAATAATACCAATTTTATTAAACAAGTTATAGAGGTTGGTTTCGTTTTGCTTTGTAGGCGATTAATAATACCAATTTTATTAAACAAGTTATAGAGGTTGGTTTCGTTTTGCTTTGTAGGCGATTAATAATACCAATTTTATTAAACAAGTTATAGAGGTTGGTTTCGTTTTGCTTTGTAGGCGATTAATAATACCAATTTTACTAAACAAGTTATAGAGGTTGGTTTCGTTTTGCTTTGTAGGCGATTAATAATACCAATTTTACTAAACAAGTTATAGAGGTTGGTTTCGTTTTGCTTTGTAGGCGATTAATAATACCAATTTTACTAAACAAGTTATAGAGGTTGGTTTCGTTTTGCTTTGTAGGCGATTAATAATACCAATTTTACTAAACAAGTTATAGAGGTTGGTTTCGTTTTGCTTTGTAGGCGATTAATAATACCAATTTTACTAAACAAGTTATAGAGGTTGGTTTCGTTTCATTTAATTCAATCGATTAGCTTCTGTCTTCACGTATACATCAACAAAATATTTTTTTGTTAATTAACACATGGAGAAAAATAATTAAATTTATCCCGGATTGATAAACGATAGGCATAATATCCCATTTGGGTTATACGCAACAATAGGATCTGAATAAGCTCGTATTTGAATCTTCAGTCCAACAACTATGGTCTCCGTAAGGGAAGAAAGATTAATAGATTGACCACTACCTACACTATGGTCTCCGTAAGGGAAGAAAGATTAAAGATTAATAGATTGACCACTGTTCATGAATTGGGTCCAAGATACTGTTATTTTTATCTTGCGAGTGTTTAAATAATTTTAATTAGCTCGATTAGAAAATTTATTTCAGGAGGGAGCTCACCATTGACAATTTGGAAAAAACTGCAACTTCATTAACTCGAAGTAATCTTTAGTGAGATCTTAGACTATCATCATTAAAATAGATTAAATTTGATTACCACGAAGTATTGCATCATCACTAGATGAAAGATTCGATCAGTTTCATGGTGGTGGATTTACATGTCCAATATATTAAATATATAATATAAAATGTAAATTAATTTAATTAGTTTTTTTCCTAGCTCATTTGAGCATATTATTGGACCTATTGGTTTTCACTTACATTTCACTATATTTTTAACATTAGATTTAATTATTATATTGTATCATTATTACTCAGTGTGTTGTCAGTTAAGATAGACTCATAAATCTCTGTTTGATCTTTGGGTAACCATTTTCATAGTTTCTCTTAATGTTATTAAAGGGTATATAATTCCGACTCTTTTTTATATATTTATCTGAATTAGTTATTTTATGCTATGCGTAAACTTAGACTTAGTTATTTTATACTATGCGTAAACTTAAGAATTAGTTATTATATACTATGCGTAAACTTAAGAATTAGTTATTATATACTTTGCGTAAACTTAAGAATTAGTTATTTTATACTATGCGTAAACTTAAGGAAAACTACTCCTCAGGTATATTTTATCAGTATAATAATATTGATATACACATGTTGAAAACTTTCTTGATATCTAAATACCGAATACTTGACATTCACTGATGCTCACATTTTTTAATGATTTCGATTGAAGTTAAGTTTTCCGGCTCAAAGGGCATAAATTGCGCATTTTTTTCGCAATTGCACTTCGAAACGAAACAAGAGATTATAACATAGTTGTTCAAGGATCATATTAATTCATTAATTGGTTTTCGAATTAATATTTATCATCACTGCTTTTACACGTATTTAATTCCCATTTAATAAATACCAATTTTGATAAAAGAGTAAGTACGTAAACAATAATTTCGAGTTTAAATAACTTATGTAGTGGTTTGGTTTATGTGTAAGAAATTTTATTTACGTTTTTTCCCTAAAAAGATACATTGTGGTATATAATATCTCAGGAAAAACATTCGTTGGTGTTCAAATACTATTTAATATTCTTCTCGAAATTAACTACTAATTTTTTTTCTTTCGGTAGAGTAAACCTTAAATAAATATATACCACCATCTCCTTTACAAGGTAGACATAGAGAAGATTGCATCTTCCGCCTCTTTTGTACCCATACATCTTCACATACAATTTTTACGGTTTCTGTGACTTTCCGTTACGTTTCCTTCTTTCAAAATATCATTCTCTTCATCTAACCATATTTACCTGTATATTTATCTACCACGCCTCACAGTGCAAGCCTTGACTATTTAAAATAAATATGTATAAAATGCAATTTCGTTTTAAGTCTTCTTCAATAGATGACCTCTTTCTTAGTTTTTTAAGCGTGTGTTACCGGATTTGAAACGATTGAACCATTTTTGAACTTGACTTTCACAGATCAATCCTTCACGAAAGAGTTCATTGAGATCGCGTAACAGCTGTGCTGCAGTCCACCCTTTTTCAAAGTTATAAAGCATCTTTTTCTTCTTCCTCTTGGTCTAGGTCGTATGACCTGTTTGTGACGGTGGGCTGTCCTGGGATGATAACGCCTAGCTGTCCTTCCATATTTTCGGCGGCCTTCCTGGTAATCTCCTGCTGCTAGAGTTTTCAGTCTTAGCAATTTTTGCAAGTCTCGTATCCTCCATGCGGCCTTCATGATCCCTCCAGAAGTGCATTCTACTCCCCCCCCCCCTCGCTATGTCTTCAAAGCCACAGACAGACTTTATCGTCTCATTTCTAATCCGATCTCTAAGAGTTCTGCCTGCGATGGAGCGTAGGGTTCTCATTTCCACAACTATGAGAAGGTGTTTTGTCCTGTTGGCTGATAAAGCATGATATGTTGAATATGAAGGTGGGTATCGACGCGTATTTTTACTATCTAAATAGTAAGTAATATATCTGTACCTCAGAGGCAGACGAACGTAAATCCAAATAGTGAGTTTTTCAGTAGAGCTAAAAACATAAGTCATTTTTTATTCATGCCTTTTAAATCATTGAAATAGATAAACTGAGTGCTTATCTTTTATTTTGTGTTGGAGTTCACTTCAAGTACTTACAGTTAATGTAACAATCTATTTTATTCGATTACTTTTTGACCTAAAAAAAAAACAAAATAAAAATAGTCTTATGGATTTGTATCCTTCTGCTTGTGTGTGTTATCGTATTATTGGCAGTTGGTGCCAAATGATAAAAATCTACTTGGCTTTTAAAATTATAATTTAAATAGAGAAAAATAGAATTAAATACAAATTAATTGTTTTTTTTCTGTTTATTAAAAATAACTAACTTAAAAATACAGAAAGGAAAAAAATAAGGTTACACTGAAAAAAATGGTTTACATAATTTCTTCATTATTCGTCTCATCTATTTCTGCATCTTCTGGAGGGTATTCAGGAGCATTACATGTTATTCTTTGTGTGGCTAATTTTTATAAAATAAATTAAGTGGTTTCGGTATCCACCTCAGCATTTTCTTCAAATCCATAAACTTTGGAGTGCTCGGTGGAATCAGGTTTTCATGCATTTGCGGAAGTGTTTGTGGAGTAATCAAGTTCCCTCTTTTGACTTCTTCTGAATTATATTTCTTTGAAACCATCGCCCATATTTTTATACAATAGTATTTCCTGGTTTATCCGCCTGATCACACAGCCAAACGACCTGTGACATGAGGAAATCATCTTCATTTTTTTCCTGCTCAAATGGTGATCGTGATCCACTGTACAAAGATGATACATTGTTGAAATCCCCTGTATCCATAGAATGTACGATATACTGATAGTCAGTTTGACAATTTCTAATAAACTGTTCCCAGTCATGTGGTATGAAAATCTGAAAACTTTTTGTTTTTTATTGGCCCGTTCAATAACTGAATACACAGAATCTACTTCTAGATGAGTATGACCTCGAAGTAGGAATTTGTGGTTTATAACTTTTTACTTATAAATCTTTTGCAAGACTAAGCAGATATACAACATCGAAACGGCCATATTTATGTTCTGGCCTGAGCAGTTGTCCGACCATATTGTGATTTCCGCAGTATCTTGACGCATGTTATTTACTATCCATTTTAGCAAACATGACGCTACTTCATTAAAAACCCTTGCCTTGCACCTGTTTCATTCCTCATATGTTACAACAGTAAGCTTCATATTTTGAACTGTTTTATATGGTTTCATTAAGAGCTCACAACTTTCTAAAGTAAAATGATTGCGAATTAGTTAAGAATGGACAAGGGAGATACTTTTGCATGTCAATCATCAGAATTACTTCCCATAAACTGGTTTTCCCTCTAAGCTTATCAGCCCTTTTCAATTCATAGTCCAGTTTTGATTATTTTACGTGAATATCTTTTCATGGCTTAGTTGATTTTTTTTGCAGCATCGTTTGTAGCATTATTTAGCGACACAGCATAAGAATGACAAGTATCGCAAGTACCATTTGCAGGTGAGTGAAAAGAATAGTTACATTTATTATTAAACAATTTTGGGTAGAGCCACTCCTTAGCAATATTAGCATCAGGTACATTGTTTTCTTGACTGTGTTCCACATACTATTTATAAAGATATGACAAATTAAAATCAGCTCCCAAATATTTCCTACTACTTCTCTCCCTCGAGTAATGGCATTCATATATAGGCAATAATTTAATATTATCAATTATTGACTGCTTGATAATCTGGCTTATCTTGTTAATTGGTGGGTGTCGTCTTCTCGCATTTGGAGTTAGCACTTAGCTTAAAGATTGCAGTTTTTCAATAGTGCTAGGGTAACAAACTTATATGTGACACTGAATGTATTTAAAAACATTATCTCGCAAACCCTGACTATTATTACGAGTGTGTGCACCTACTGCGATATAATACATTCTAGTTCTATTTCTCATACCAGTTCTCGAGTTATCAGTCGGTCTAGATCATGCAACATCTATTCTTTGATGTGAAATAGAGAATCAATGAATTGACGTCCCAGGTCGCATTCCATTAAAAAGTCATTTTATGAAAAATGTTCTTTGCATCCATCTGCCTTTCAGGTACAGATATAAGTAAACAAAATTAAATAAATTAGACAGAAGGGTATCGGTAAAACGATCGTCAATCATGCACCTACCTAACTAATGCTTACATATTTTGTCATACTATTTAAAAATAAAAAACACTACAATGGAATGTCGCTGATTTCTTAAAAAAATGTTATCAATAAGATAAGTTCAAAGAATTATGGACGTCTGTTTGGGTACATTCGTTTCGTATGCCCATGTGTAAGATAACAAAGCACAACACCTGAGTGTACTGGAAAAATAGGACTACTGGATGTATATCTATAGGTAGATAGATATGCTGATAAGTTATCAGTGGACATTGTCTCAGTACACCTGTCACTCGAAATGTACTATCTAGGAATGACATTTAACTTTTTTTAAGTTAGTCTTATGGCGTCACAAAAAGATTAGATGACTTTTATTGCAAAACACATGATCCTGTTACTAATTAACCTTGTTATTCAGAACACCTGACAGACATATGACCTGACCCACCTGTAAAAGATTATATGACTTTTATAGCAAAACACACGATCCAGTTACTAATTAACCTTGTTATTCAGAACACCTGACAAACATATGACCTGACCCAGCTGTAAAAGATTAGACGACTTTTATAGCAAAACACATGATCCTGTTACTAATTAACCTTGTTATTCAGAACACCTGACAGACATATGACCTGACCCAGCTGTAAAAATATTTGCAAATGAACGTATTTATTCTTAATCTCTCCGATAGAAGAATGTTTATAAAAGCGACATAAAAATATCTTAATTTCTAGTCTAGTTTTTCTTTCCTTTTAATGTATGATATCTCATTTTTATTAAATATATTGTTCATGAATTTTATTTATACAAATAAATAATAATTTCTATCATTTGTCGAGTATGTATTATATTGTATTATGCTTTCGTTGTATACAGTATAACCTGGCATGCCTATTGCCATGTGCAAAATGATTTCCAGCCAACCAGAGAGATGTTAAAGAGGCCATAAATGAAAACCAGGCTGGAATCCTTTTTAAAATAATCTGGGTTCCAACGGGAATCGAACCCGTAATCTCCGGGCTGGGAGACAAGCGTCTAACGTAACTGCTAATGTGACTTACTTTATTTATTTGTCTTGTGCGTTAGAATATATTGTATTTTAGTACCAATTTTGATGAATGGGAGTGAAACGTGGGTGTGGAAAAATACTAAAAGAAGAAGAATAGTTGGAGTAGAAAGCCACACACTTATAAAAATACACGGAAGGACAAAGTATGATTGATGCGGAACGAAGTGATAAGGGGATGAATGTGAACTTAAGGCTGATGTGTTGAATAAGATGAAGAAGAACACTTTGAAATGGTTTAGGTACGTGGAACGAATAAATTAAGAAAATCTTACAAAACACGAAAAAAGTGCTAATGCGAGAGTGAGGCGTGGAAGAGGATGACCATGAAAAATAAAGTTGGATCGATTGGATGATATTTCGAAAGAAGGGAAAGTAAGAAGTAAGATAAATTGTAGGAGAATGGATGTGAAAGTCTGCCGCTCTGTCTAACTCAGAAGTGTGACAGTTTATATGTATGGTTAAGAAAATCATATGAAAACGACGTCCAATGACTAAACAAATAGAAAAAGAGTTTTTGTCGTTGTGGTCTAAATTCACTCGTGGGATATAAATGGGATTTTTTTGCATTAAATTTCCTTTATGATTTCGGATGTCCGTACGAATGGGCAGATGAACTGAAAAAATCACGACCCTTAGTCATGAGAAATCGACCAAAAAGGGATGTACCGATCTCGTATACACTATACACAAATAACGTATACTTCAAATATTCATTCTTATAAATATTAACAAAAAAAACAACTATTTATTACTCGCCTGTGTTGTAAGACTTTTTTATCTGAAAATTATAGTTCACGAGTAAGAAAATACAAAAAGTTTTGTATTTTTTCTTTCTGGTACAAATTCACTCATACATAAATACATACATATCATCACGCCGTTTCATTTACGGGGTAGGCAGAGAGAACAGCTCTCCAAACTTTTCTATCCAAGTACAAAACTTTCGCCTCCTCCACATTTATACATCTCATCATGCACTATCTTCTATTATTCATACTTCTCACTTTACATTCTTATAAAATCTAGTCCATTTGACTCAGCCACGTTGTCCTTTGTGTACCTCTTTCACGCACACCTTGCACTTCTGATGTGTATACTCGCTTAGTCATTCTTTCATCATTCATTCTCCCTATATGTTCAAACAATATTCAAGTTCCTTTCTTCATTTTACTTAAACTATCAATCTTATTCATGCATTCATTTCTTATTATGTATGTCTTCATCCCGCCTTCTTTCAAACAATGACATTTCACAAAATTTCCTTACTGCACGCATTAATCTCTCAACTCTTATTATTTTTCTGTCAAGTCCAAGTTTCACTTTCATACATCAAGGTGGCACCAACACATTATTACGTATTACCATTTTTACTATAATTAATGTTATCATATTCATTACACATCCCTAAATTAAATGGTTTTTTGTCTTTTTAAATCCTTACATTATATTATTTATTGTCTTTTTAAATCCTTACAATAAATTATTTTTGTTTTTTTTAAATCCTTCATTATGTTATTTTTTGTCTTTTTAAATCCGTTCATTATATTATTTTTTGTCATTTAAATTCCTTACATTATATTATTTTTTGTCTTTTTAAATCCTTGCATTATATTATTTTAATGAGACACGTCTTTAGGAACACCTTAAGGATTTTATTAATTTTGGCTTAAAAAAGAAGATATTTCTTTGATATTGAAAAGCAATACAGTGTTTTCCTTTTAAGCCAAGTTGTCATGCCAAATATTTTATAAATGATTTATTTAAAAATAAAAAAAAATACCCTTCAAGTATTTCTACTTAGTAAAAAAATTTATTCTTATTCTTTTATTAATGCAATTTATTTAATATTGCCTTATTTAATATTTAGCAAGTGTCTGATCTGTATAAAAACTAAAAACCTTACTAAAAATATGAAAATCGTTTAATAATTCCAAATTTTAAATTAATTTTAGAAGTACCTAAAATAATTCTTTGTATATTTGGGTAAATTGAAATATCAGAGAGCTGTGATAAGAACTAAAGCTTTGCATATCATTACTGGTCTCTGAGTTCTAATAGAACATCCTGACAAAGTGCTCAAAGGCAACTTGCAAGAGACATGGTATTCATATCGTCAAAGCTGAAAACTTCATAGATACGAGTAGATCGGTATACACATTTGGTCTGAGGCATTCTCCATTCTCCATTATAGTTTCGGAAAGTTCTTTAACTTGTTCGAAGAGATAATAAAAGTTCCTTACTTAACATTCGTGTTTAAAAATTGAGCAAAATTTTTAAATTGGGCTTTTCAATCCGTAGTTATCTTATTAAAAACTAACTCTCTTTAGAGCAATATCTTAGTAAAAACTAACTCTCTTTAGAGCAAGTTTTTAATAAGAGAACTACGAGTATATACGAGTAAATATATTAATAAAAAATCTACCTACATATTAATGAAAGTTTAGTATACAATTTATTTTTGTTTTGAATTACTATTTCATTGTTTACGCAACATGTTGGGTGTATTGCCATGTAGTAATTTCTTCCAACCAACCAGAAACACGCTAAAGTTGCCTTAAGGGAAAACCACACTTACCCATATTTAAAAAAAATCTTATTATCATTAATTTTATAATTTCCAGGCGAGTTATATTATTTTTTTTTTTAATTGAAAAGTGTTATTTTATTTTTTAAACTACATAACATAGTATACAATAACCAAGCCAGTGAGCATATGCTCTAGAGCAAGGTTTGCGCTCAGACTTGAACCATCGGCGATCTATCATAAAAGCATTAGGCGGCAAGCGATCGACGAGGTAAAAATAAAATACAAAGTTTATAAATGGTGAGTATTTATTAATTGCAAAGATGATCACATATAAATAAGTATTATCATTGAAATAATAAGTGTTCTGTAACTAACGTTCTTTTGATGTCGATGCATGGTACTGCATGTCCTCTGCATACTTTTCATAGGATGGCACGTAATTACTAAGTGCCAAACGCAAGCATGAATTAAGATGTTCGTCACTTTGCCGATTACGATATTTAGATTTAATTATTTTCATTTCGGAAAACGCAGACTCGCACAAATAAGTTGACCCAAACAATGCTGTTAACTGACAGGCAATTTGTTTCAAACATGGATATTTTTCTTCAGATAAACAAGCCCAAAGTTGTTATCCGTTGCTCTGGCTTTGAGATGATTTTCAAGACCTCATTTTCGATTGTTAAAAAATATTTAGTGTACTTTTTATAAATTTAATGTCAGAAATTTCAAAAATATAATGTGTAATTGATCGACTTAAAACCTCCCGCGATCGACCGTTTGAGCACCCCTGCCCTAGAGACTATCACAAATCCTAGAACTTTATAGGGAAATAAACACAAACTCTCAATATGATAATCATACAATTGATATGATAATCATAATTATTTACTGTTGAACATGATGCCAAACGTTTTGATAATGTGGACATGAACAATTAGACTGATCATTGATCATAATATCTTAAGTACTGCCGGGTTCCAGCTCTTGAAATAGAAATGAGCTTACATTTAGAATTGTTGAAGATCAGCGTATCCGTCTATTCCCACTTCCAGGCACCATTCTATTCGATCTGGAGTTCCATACACTCATTGAGAGAATCAATTAGTTTACACAATTTTAAATCCCCATCAAACAGTAAGTACTTGGAATGGCTGATGACTCGATCGATATAATTGCTGAATATTACAAACAATGCTGGACCAAGATTTGAACCTTGCGGAACACCTCATTGTGTATCAAAAGATTGAGATTCGAGTATATCATAAAGGATAACCTTGTATATTATTTTCTAGATAAATAGTTTGTAAAATATTTTAATGGACCTTATTACTTATTATTTGTAGTTAAGGCGTTAACACTGTAGAGGTTTGAAGACACTGTAATGTGTTGAGTCAAACACTGTTGTGAAGTGAAATAAACATTGTTCGACTATACAAATTACAAAATTTTAATAGACCATTTGGAAATGCGAGGATTTACTCTACAAACGTATTTGCAAAGTCGTGATATTAGCGATCAACCAAAAGTCAGCACATAGTGTGCTAGAAACTAATATCAGATAATATCATTAAGTTAGACTCAGTTGATTTGTCATGTCAAAAACCGTGCTTTTCATCAACAATATGGGAATCTACGCGTGATCTCAACATACAATTAATAAGGGTCTCAAGAAGTTCAGCTAGAGAGGAAAATATTAAAAGTATCGATGTTGTTGAGGGACTTTTGGTTATTTCTAATTCTTGTATGATATAGACGCTGGTACGTCTAGCGGTTCATAGAATATAAAGCATCCATCTCCAACACTACATCTCGAAGGCATCTACCATGTTTCATTCCTTCT
Source organism: Odontocerum albicorne (assembly GCA_949825065.1). NCBI lineage: Eukaryota > Metazoa > Arthropoda > Insecta > Trichoptera > Odontoceridae > Odontocerum > Odontocerum albicorne. Next base: position 15,005,475 of record OX463846.1, on the reverse strand, counting down.
TTCTCATCGTCCACGTTTCCCCTCCATACAGTGTTATGGAGAATACGTAAGACGGATTATGGTTATTCTGAGTATAGACCGGTTAATCCATATCTTCGTCAGACTTGTCATCGCTGATTTGCCATTCCGATTCTTCTTTGGATTTCTATTTCCCATCCTCTATTCTTTAAAATGAGAGCATCATGATAGATAAACTCGTGGACTTCTTTGTAATCCCTTAGGCCTCGGCCACACAGGTAGGAGCCTCGCTTGATGCTTATAGCTATACGACATATCCTAGCGAACCAACGTACCGCATACTATCGCAGTAGCCACACTGAACGCTTCGCGCCACGTTGCATGACGATTAGTCATCGAGTGAATCTCTTAGCGAACAGACGTGTTTGTCAATTTACAAGATGGCGGAAGTTTTAATGACAGCTGTGTATAAAAGGGAGCCTTTGTGGAACCCATCGAGCAAATTATAGAAAAATGTACCTCTCCTAAAATCGCTTTGGAATGAAGTTGCACAAAAAGTAAATAAAGATGGTAAGTTGTAATGAAATTGGTTAGTTTTGAGTGACATCGTGTGTTGACTCAACTGCTCCCAACTGTTAAATGAATTTGTGCGTAGCATTTTGGTGTGGCTAGGCATGAAGTCACCTAATATATGAGTCACGTAACCTAGCTTAGCACCTAACGAAGCACTTTGGTGTGGCCTCGGCCTTTACGAATAACTTATCACAGTCTCGAGTCAGTCCACGACAAGGCATTTCGTAGCATTTTGGTTTATTTCTAGTCTTAGTTGGCGGTTCTATATTTAAACTAAAGGAAGGAGGTTGGCTTTCTTACCTTCGTCGTTGGCCATTAGCGTTTAATTGCACGTGAATATCATCGATTGTCTGTGAAAATCAAAATTAAACGCTGTAATGGTATATATAATTTATTTATTCTTTATTTATTTACTCAATAACAGCTGTCACGCCATACAATGACCTAATCAAGTTGTGGTTGAAGCGTAGCTCCGTGGCTATATATCATATATCCCGATTTTTTACGTAATATATTGTATTTTACAGTTATATTAAACAATTATATTTATTAGTTATGTTTAAATTCTTAAATGACTATTTAGGTGAAAATATTTAATATTGATTGTGAACGAATTCAGAATAAAATTACCTTAAAATTGCACAATTAACAAATACTTTAATCTATTATATGTAAAAAAAATTGAAGGTTTTAATTTATCAAAGTTCAGAGGTCGTAAAATCTATATTACAGTATCACTTTCCCAGCCATCCAATATTTATCTCATGATGTACTCTTCATAAGCTGAATTACCCCTGGCTTCTTATACTTTCTGAAAGAAAAGTTATATTCGATTTGACGTTTCTGTATAAGGTTATTTAAAATATCGTTACTAGACTAGATACTCGTATATTAGCTAAAATTGGTATCCACACTGTTAGAAACCTTTATAAATCTACGTGGAACCTTATATAATTCTAATACATCAATAGTTATTTGCTGAGGACAGTTATATGATACATCGTAATTTACAAATCGTAAGAATGCTACAATTGGGTAACTCCATGTCTGGTTTGGTGGATATTTTTAATGTAGATGTTATTGAGTTCAAGAGGATCCTTCTCCTGCATTTTTTTCAATCTTGGGTATTTATTAGCAGACTGGTTATTCCATTTTGTCTTAAGCACAATTATTACTTATTTTCAATCTTGGGTATTTATTAGCAGACTGGTTATTTTATTTTGTCTTAAGCATGAGTATTACTAATTTTCAATCTTGGGTCTTTATTAGCAGACTGGTTATTTCATTTTGTCTTAAGCATGAGTATTACTTATTTTCAATCTGGGGTCTTTATTAGCAGACTGGTAATTCAATTTTGTCTTAAGCATGAGTATTACTTATTTTTTTCGATACACTTGAGACGTTTTATTTTTTCCTATTCAAGTCTTGAATTGTAGATTGAATTTAATTAATTGTACTACATTATTGTTATTTTTCTTTTCATGTTATTTTACCTATACATTTTTTTTTGTTATGCACCATATTTTGAAAGATATGTGAATTTAATTTTTTTTTAGATGTTGATACGTTACCCTTCTTTTAAATATTATTATTGTATTGTGTAAAGGACACTTATGATAAGTATTGTTTATGCTGCCAAAAATATATGAAATATTTGTATATACATACACACCATTTCCCTGTTGGGATAGGCAGAAAGGAAAGAGCGCCAGACTTTATTATCTCGAGACATATCACAAGTACCGTCTACATTCATACAACTTCTACGTTTTTTCTGACTTTCTAAGTTTCCTTCTTTCAGAATTTCATTCACTTTATCCAACCATACTTCAATTGGTATTTCTCTCACATACCTTCTACTCACACTTGCAGTATGCAAACCATCTCAGCGTGCTCCTCTTTGTCTTGCTCAATACATCAATTATCCTAAAGTTCACAGTCATCCCTAATCATTTCATTGCGTATTCTGATATACTCGTATATTGTCAGCCCATATATTTTTCTCAGTGCACCCATTTCTACATTCGGGTTCTTTCAGTCAACTTTCACGTCCACGATTCACTCCCATACAACAAAGTAGACAATATAATACTGTTGTGGACTATCATCTTAGCAGATTTTAATACTGTCCGGTTCGGGTATACATATTTTAGTGTCCTATTGATGTTGTTTTATATCGTTACACGCCTTTCGACATCCTTCTTAAATCATCCGTTATCTGGGATAATACAACTCAATTATTATATTCTACAACTTGTTCGAATCATTTATTGTTTACCCATATACCACTTTACTTTTCTTTTCACAATTTTCTATCACCATGCTGTACTCAACACATTATAATATATATGTATGTATTAAAATAAAACATATGTGTACTTTTTTCAGCAGTTTAAATAATAAAAAAACGTCTTCAATCAAGATAAATTGAAGATCGATTTCCTTAATAAATATTGTATACAACTGAGACACTTCACAAGGAAGCACTAGTAGCATTGCTCCTGTTTTTTTTATTATATCAAAACTTTATATATTTTTTCTTGTACTTTGAAATATACACATTTGATTGGATGAAACATGTTAAATGTAATACATTAATAAATCACCAGCATAAATAATATAAACTAAAGTGGAAGGGTTCAATGCACGCAATCCGTCGGAGAGACAAATTCCAGGAAGCTGATAATCAAGAAAAGTTCATATATTAATCACGTAACACGTGATTAATATATGAACACACCATTCTTATTATATTGACTACACTTGATATGTTTTTATTTTAATTTTTTAGTTCATTTTTATGGTTTATATTATTATTGATTTCCTGCGATCCTTTCAAATCGTTTCGTTTTTGGCTACGTATATGCGTTCCATGTATCTGAAAAAAAAACACACACATTTTAATTAAAAGCACATTCTAGAAATAATTTAAAAAATACCTTTTAGGAAAATTTAGATGCCTTTAGAATATTCAGAGGCGTTTGGAAAATGTGGGTGACATTAGTCTAAAAGAAGTACAAATGGCTGTTAAAGACACGAAAAAAAAAAGCAAAGTGTCAGATTGAGACGAAGTGAGCACGGGATCAATAGTGTGTGGGGTTGAATAAATTATTAAGTAGCTGAACAGTTTTTCAACAAATGCTGGAAATCTGACTACACACTAAAATACTGGAAACCTGCAGTGATAGTTCCATTATGTTAATCAATATCATGCAATGGAGAAATATTTATTTTACAGTTCCTTTTTCGTGCTATTTTATTAATACCAATAAATAAATGACCCTTTGAAAAAGAAATGTTAAGAATTTAAATACCCTTTTTATATAATAGGATTGTGGTGGGATTTTTACACTAATCATTACTGCGACTGAAAATACTCATTCCTGATTTTTCTTTCCTCTCTACCACCCTTCTTTTTTCATTTGATTGATGATATCTCACTTTTACTTTAATATGTTTATGTCCATAATTTTCACAAATATGAAAATGTTTTTTAATATTTTTTGCGACTATGTACGAGTAACTTAATTAATTTTGTCCGATTGGATGGAAGAGATTATTACCTGGCAAGAAATCCGCCAGATTGTATTTACAATGAAATGTTAAATAAAAATTTCAAAATTAAGTCTGCCAGTCTCTCCTCTCTACCTATCCTAACAGGGAGATGGCGTGACCTTACTAGTAATTATTCAATAAAGTGATTTGATTTATACAATATTACGAGTACATACCCAGTCCCAAACAAAAATGTTTAATGCAAAGTTGTAATTAAAGAATTGATGGTGCTGGTCATGATGAGCAACGTCAGGCTGCCAAGGTTGCCACCACTGGGCTTTGAAGTTTATTCCAGAATGTTCAAGCAAGCCCTGATGGAACGTGTAGACCACCGTAACGGAGAAAGGTACTGGAAATTATAAATAAATTTTATTGTTTTATCACAATTAACTACGTAAACCCACATTTTATCTGTTCTTAGATACCTAATTGAGGAACCACTCAAATGCTTTCTACTAGCTAGTATTGAACAAATTTTGTAAAACGGAATGAAACCTTAATATACGCGTACTTATCAAACTTGATTGATATTCATTTAATAATTTTTGTCATAGTTGATTGTGTCTTTTTTTGCAAATATATGAAATGCGTGCACTTAGAAATAATTCGGATTGTCAATGTATGAAAGAAGGTGTAATGAAGATATCAGAAATGAATGCGTGATAAAATTTATGTTTTAAGTTAGATGAAGAAAGGAGATTTTCAGATTATTTGGACATGTGAAGAAAACGAATGATGGAAGAACGACTAAGTGAGGACACAAGTTAGAAGGGCGAGTTGTGCATGAGAGAGGTAGACTAAGATAAACGGAGCTGAATTAAATGGAACAGATGTTAAAAAAAACGTAAAGTGAGAAGTATGAATACTAAAATTTTGTGTATGACAAGATTTTTGAATATGTATGCTTCGGTATAAAAGTTTGGAGATATATTATTTCTGCCTACCCCGCAATGGTCACGGCTTGAGGATATCTATGTAGCTTATAAGGAACACAAAAATTGCGCAACCTTAAAAACTCTGCTTAACGATAGGCTCCTGTAGAAGTTTCATATTCTTGCCATTGGAACATTAGGCTTAGGTTTGGAGGTGAAACAAATTTCCTCCGTCTGATGAGATCATCTCATCACTTCAAATTATTGACCGTGACCCAACTCAGTTATTATATTGGATTGATGAGTGATATTTTGCGTCTACAACAAATCAGTGTATAATACTTTGTAAAATTAATGTTTGTACCGGACAGGTTTCTAATTTAAATTCTCACGCAATGTTTCTAATTTAAATTCTCTTTTTGTATTACGTGGGATTTTTCAATACTTGTGACTGTTTTATATATGTTTATCCATTTTTTATTTTGTTTTCTTTTATACAAATTACCTGACTTAGAACGATATACACCTAGTTAGGCAGGGGAGTGCTTTGTATATTTCATAGTTAAAAAAATAAAGTTAATTAAAAAAAAGTATATTGGAACCGATTTGAACAATATTCAAAGATATTATGTTATCAAAAGCAGACTTACTGAAGTGGACAGGAAACAGGAAGATCGGAAGTACCATGAATGAAGTAACATGCAATACTTCCACAGGATGGACGGCAGCAATGCAGAACACTGTTGGATATTTAAATTGGTGGTGCACTTTGTGGAACTTTTTGTACATATACGGAACGTGATAAAGTCTATGATTTAAATATGAGACGTAGTCCTGAAATTAATAAATGAACAATTCAGAAAAAATCATCAATCTCTTTGTAATTAGAAAAATATGAGAGTAAAATTTTGTATTGTAATTTATTTTTATCAAACACTGTTTATTCCACTTTTTTGTAATGGTATAACCCTACCGGTTTCAAGGCTTTCACCTCATCTTCAGGGGAGCACAAATAAGACTTGTGTTCCCCTGTTTGTTTGTGCTCCCCTGAAGATGAGTTGAAAGCCTTGAAACCGGTAGGGTTATACCATTACAAAAAAGTGGAATAAACAGTGTTTGATAAAACAAATTACAATGTCTTAAAACCTCCACAATTTTAATGTCTGAACTATAAATAATATTGTATAATAATATAAAAGTTAAAATGTAAGAATGCTATTTTTGAATTTATAACAGATTTTAAATCTAACTTTGTGGAACACAATTTTTTAATATTTAATTATAAATTACTCTGTTATTCCACTAATTACATTTATCCCACGATACGTGTATTTAACACTTGCCTCCCTGTGATGGATAGCGAGTGACCAGGACTTATATTTTATTTGATTATTCGACGTTTTAATACACAATAAAAGGATTTTTATAGCTAATTACCAAAAATAGCCTAGCAGAGTTTGCATAATTTAAATTTAAAATATAAATTTTTTACTGGACGCTTAGCGTCCAGTACCGTGGTTTCGAATTTTTTTAACACAGTAAGGCAAGTGTTAACTCGTATCTCGAAGATCTTTTTAGGCGAAATAATCAAACTTTGTAAGAAAAGCAATGCTTTGGTCAGACTGGTGTATTATGCTTTGGTCAGACTGGTGTATTATTTCATTGGAAGTGGAATGTGATATATTGTCCTAAAGGAAAAAAAATATGAGAAGTTAAACTGTTTGCAATTTATTTTACACACAACCCTAACCAAATAAAAATTAATAACCGAAAAGATCAAAAGGTTCCATACTTCTTAAAAAATATATTTTGGGTCAATATGGTAGACCACTCACACTTCCGATGAAATATGACACCAGTCTAAGTAAATATCTCGTAACAAACCGTGATCATTCTGCCTCGAGAGAATTTTTTTTGTCTTTCCGACTCCAAACTATTGATGTATTTTTTTTTAATTTTGATTGTTTTATTTTATGTATTTTTTTTATTGTTTAAGTTTTGTTTTATTATTGTTTTCCTTAATAGATCGGTAATGAAAATCTTTCACCTGCATGGTAAGTTGGAAGAGACAAACACTTCGTCAATAAACCTGCCATATTGTATACTATACAATGAAGTATAATATTAAATAAAATATATTTTTGTAAAGTGCGTATCAAGGAAAAAAACTTAAGATTTAAAAACACTGCTAATTTTTAATCATCGATGATTCATCAATATTTTTTCCCATTTTTGTCTGTAAAAAAAATAAAGATGATGGTTTTAAGCTCTGTACACTTATAAGATACTTTTTGCAGAGGATTAACTTCCTAGAACTAACGCCTATCGTAATTGAAAAACTGATCCGATATAATATATTTTTTATATTTTACAAAAGTTCATTATTCATCGGTGGTTGCCTGGTTGAGTGGCAGGACGTGGTTAAATACCTCGGCCAGCGCCTCGACCGGCGATTGACGTGGAAAACCCATTTGAATACCATCAGATAGAACAGAAGGGTCACAAGGGCATAGGGGCTATCAGTTCAATATTTCATCGACGCAGCTTCCTTTCACCCAAAAATAAGCTCTTCCTCTATAAAACCCTTATTCGTCCTATCTTGATCTATGCTGCACCCGTTTGGGGTAGTGTGAGCAACACGTATCACCTGAAACTCCAGCGAGTGCAGAACAAGGCATTCAAGATATATTTTAACACCCATCCCAGAACAAACCTTACCCGACTTCACGCCGAACAGCGAGAAGAAATCCTACAACACCACATCCTCGCTTGGACCGTGAAGTTCTATAAAAGACAACAAAATCACAGCAATCCCTTAGTCGCTGCCCTGGGGGCTTACGAGAGTAAATCCGACCTACCCTTCCGTTATAAGCACGAGCTCCCGAAGCATTATCTGTTGCCTGACTAGTCCACCTACAGTATTAGCAGGGACGACCAAGGTCTGAGTGAATGTGATGGAATACAAGTAACGCGAACGAGTGGACTTGTTTTTGCTAAATAATTAGTGTAAGAATTGTTATCTAGTTATAAGTAGTATGTAGGTGTTAATTATTTCTAAGAAATCATATATTAAGATTGAAAAAATAAAATAAAATGACATGTAGGAAAATAAGATTAAGTACTATAAGTGCATAAATTATAACATATAATTAAGATTAGTTAAGTAATAAATTTGTATATACTATAGGTATACTATAACCTTGACAATTGTTTGTACAATAATTTACTTTGTTGAATAAAAAAAAAAAAAGTTGATTATTCGTGATTTTTTTAACTATCTCATCAAATATTTATTAAATAATTTAATTTTGAGTAGCGATAGCTTTTCCTGTAGATTTTGAAGTAAGAGTTCTAGAACGAACCGAGCTTTAAAATATATTTTTATTTATTTCTTAATTAAGAAACTGTGTACAAAATATTGTGTTGGAATGAACTACTTCTAAGGACATTTAAAAGTTTTTTTTACCTGGATTATAAATATTAAAAATGTTTGCAAAAAGAACCATATCCATCCATATTCATCGACTGTATAATACATTCTGGAGGGATTTTTGTTGAAGAGATAACATATGAAAAAACCCCAAAAAGCACCGACACTTGCTATAGAAAATGTGCCTAATTTTAACATATTTTTTTGTTCTTCGTATGAAACCCATTTATCTGGTTGTAGTTTCCATTCTTTTGCCGAATCAAACCGTTTAATGTAATAATACCACTGAAAAATAAAACAATAAAAAATTAGCCAAATAAAAATTATTTTAAGGTAATACTTACGAACTATTTTATTAGTTGTGTGCATCACTAATATACATAAATAATAAAATTATTTGAATTTTATCCTTATTTTTCCATAACAGCTGTAAAAATAAAATGGAAAGTCATTAAAATAAGGAATGCTTACAACATCTACGAACATTTCTTGTAAAACTCTTCTTATGTGAATATGCTATTATGGAAAAACATCGTTTTTTTTTCAGTTGTGTTCAAGAGGCAAGAGTGTTACTTAAGTTTGAATTCCATTGACTCGCGTATTGATGATAATACTTACAGTTAATTGACTCACATATTGATGATACTACTTACAGTTAACTCAGTTTGATATGGAACATTGAATTTTAGTAAATTCGAATTAACTGGTACAATTAAACAGTTAAAACAATTCTTAATAATAGCATGGGTGCAGTTTATTTTAACATGGAAGTAAAACAACAAAGAATGTATTTTTTAATGTAAAACAGTATCCTCTGTATTAAAAATATTGCACAAAGAAATTATAAAAGGAATAAAAACCTTTACATTCAGAATTTGTTTTACTACTTTCAATATAAAAACAACGTTTAATGCCCTTAAACAAAAATTTTGTCTTTTGTTTCTTTCTTAAAGAAGAATAAAAAGATTAAAAAGATTTTTTTAGTCATTTTCAGCACAATACATCATTTATGGGATTTAACCGAACATTTCATTACTTTTGTATAACTATACCAATTTATATCTTTATTCTATAATTTAGACATATACATGCAAAAATAACCTACAAAACATATATGTTTTATTTATTTGGAATATTCAAAAATCTTAGATCATATTTATACATGTGCAACATAATCATATATATATATATATATATATATATATATATATATATATATATATATATATATATATATATATATATATATATATATATATATATATATATATATATATATATATATATATATATATATATATATATATAACCCCTTTATCAAAATCTTTTAAAACCGTCGAACCCTAGTCATTTACTTTCGACTCCTTAGTCATTTACTTTACTTACTCAAATTAATAAGTTTGTACAGTACTCGATATTAAATATTTCACTATATATCAAACTTTTCATTTAAATCACTTGTAATTAAGGATTGAAAAGGATAAAACGACTACGGATTATGGCATTATATTGTGCAACATTTAATATTGAAATCTGCGCTGACGAAAATTAAAGCAAAAAAATACGAGCAGAGTTTTTCTTCATTTTTGACATTTATGAAATAAATAGGTTTGTAAATTCAAAATAAGTACAAATGTTGACAAACATTCTTAATTAGGTACCTATTGGAATCGTAGATATTTTGAAGTAATAAACAAATAGCAGTAGTAAGGGGATCTATTTTTGCTGTCGTCGACCCCCAATTTTTTTTATTGAAACTATCGACCTCTAGAAAAATCAAATCGACCACTTTGGGAACTCTTGATCTACACCCTCAGTCACATATATACAAAAATTGATTTCGTTTCCATTTTTTTTTCTTTGTCACTCTGTTTACATGTGGCTATTAAAATATTTTATTTTCTTTATCGGGAAACTGTTTATTGATAGTATTCATAGTTACATATTAAAAAAAACATAAAATATAAGAAAAAAAGAGAAAATACAAAAGTTGTGATTTTAAATTTGTAAACTGACACCAACATACACGTAAGATATAGTGTCGCGTACTGATTGGTCCTCATTAAGTTGACCTTTTTTTATAAAAAAATATCGCTTTAATTGAATAATTTCATATGTTGTTTATAGTTAAGGCATTAACGTTGTGGAGATTTAAAGACATTGTAATTTATTTTTAACAAACACTGTTTATTCCACTTTTTTATGACGGTATAACCCTACCGGTTTCAAGAACAAGACTTGTTTGCGCTCCCCTGAAGATGAGGTGAAAGCCTTGAAACCGGTAGGGTTATACCGTCACAAAAAAGTGGAATAAACAGTGTTTGTTAAAAATAAATTACAATGAATAATTTCAATCTAAACTCAAGTCTTGAATTTTATAGATCAGTATTTAAGAATTTTTAATTGGCATTTAATTGGCAATTATATGTTAGATGACTTCGAGATGTGATAGAGGTGGAGGCTACGTATACTATGGACCGCAAGGCGCACCAACATCTGCATCATCTAACAATCAGAGATTACCGACAACCTTTCGACAAAATGCGGGAAAATAATTTTTACAAACTTTTTGCATGTTGCCAGAAGGAAGAACGAGAGTCTGGAGAAACTGGCGATGACAGGGAAAGTGCAGGCAAAGTTATCAAGAGGACACCTTCCTATAAGATGGACGGACCAAATGAAGGAATTAATAGGATCCTCAAGGCATCCTCAGGAGTTATGCCTTTCCCATAACTGTCTGAGCACCGGGAAGGGGAGATAAATGTTGCACCAGATTCGAGACACAGTAGAAGACGACAACACTCACCATTGAGTACGCCATGAAGAATAAGATTATAATCGTATATGAAAATTTCTTAAAAACAGAATCAAAATTTAATTTCTTTACAAAAGTGCAGTAAGCTAAATATGAACTGTGACAACTGATACGTCATAGTTAATATGTACGTTTATACCTCGAATAAAAAAATATAAAAACTTGACACTTACATGAATCGCGAAGCCATATGCGAAGTAGGAAAGAACGGAAAACACCGAAAAGAATACTATTAATGGGAACAAGTAATCAAGTTTTATGTTCACTGGCAAAATTGAGAGCATTGTGGATTCGTATTTGATTACTTGAATTGTGCTGTCTTCGAATTGAATACCATCTGCGAGTGTATGAGTATAATCTTGGGTGTGATTCAGGGCATAACATTTATCTGAAAATAATATTATTTATGAGATTCAAATAATAAAACATTTTAATATTTTTTAATAAGTATCGGATCTTTAATCAACTTACACCTCAAATCCGTTCTTTGACCTTATCATTAAGACACAACTTAAAAACAAACTCAACAAAAACACAAAACTTGCGTGGTAGCTGGTTTAATATTCACCATCCTTAGAGTTAGAACATATTTTACCTATAAGCAATATGCCTATCTGATATTCATGACATGTAATGAAATACCAAATTCAATAAGAACAAAAGATGCGAAAAATTCAAGCAGGGGATCGGAACTTAGTTATTCCTTCCACAGGAGTTTGAGTACTTCTGCTTGCGGAATGAGTAAATTATATGGAATATTTATGTAGATTTTTAAATATGTTTTTGATAAATGTATGAAGTAGATCGTGACACGGCTATTAATGTGTTTAAATTAATGTCGTACATAATCGATGCATACATAATCGTCATTAGACTTATCAAGTTCAATGGAAAATTATGACAAAGAAACTAATCATCAACAATCAGTAAATATCATAAACCTATTTTATCAAGTTTATATTCGTATAACCTCAATAAGATACGTGAAAAACTCTAGTTTACTGGGGGCACAACAAATGGCATGCAACAGACTCGGATTATAAAATTTTAGACTGTGACCTTACATTACTCGTTTGTCTTGTTTTCTAAACACTGTGTAACAATAATAATAACACGCTTGTAATGTAAATAAATAAATGAAAAGTCGTTTACTTATGACTAAATTGAATGTTTATATTTAATACAATTATAATTATATAATAAATATCAAATCGTCAGCATAAATTAAGAACAAAATATAATAGTACAGTTAAGAGGTTTTGTTTCAGGGTTTAAGTGTAATCCTTGCAGTACTCCTGTTGTTTTCCATTATGAAATCAAACTTGTCAGTTCGATGTTGTGAAATATTAATAAATAATAATGGTGTGACGGGTATAGGAAACAATGGTATTTATGACATTAAAATGTACATTCCTTTTCATATAAAGTGAGATATCATCAATCAAAGGGAAATGAAGAGATGGTGGAGAGGATTCATCTTAAGTATTCAGATTTTAAAGTTTTTTTTTGCTACGGTAAGATGTTTTTATATATTTTATATAGATTTTTTGATACGTTTGAGGTATTTTATATAATTAACAAGAAAATTATTAATATACAATATTTGGATAGGAAACATTATGCACTCGTAGATTCGAGAAGAAAAGGACTTGATCCATTGTCCTTCATCTCAACTCTTGTGTAATATGTAAATATTGACCTTTTTAACTGTGCCAAATGAGTCAATGCATGCATTCTGTAATATTCCAGCTTATATCTATCTACTTTTTTTGTAATGAAAACAAAAACTACGCATTTTTTAATACGGAACGTTTGATGGAGAGAGTTTGCGATAAATAATGGAATAATAGAGTGAGTTATGCCTTTCCCATACCTAAAAATGCCGTCTGAAAGAAAAAAACACAATTAAAAATTTAAGTAAGATGATGTACAGTACAACCTGCCGGGTTTGTCATGTGGCAATCTCTTTCAATTAACCAGAAAAATGTTACAGAGCCTTGAGGAAAACCCAGAGAGGAAACCTTTTTTTTTTCAAAATAGGGAACCAACGAGAATCGGACCCTTGGGAGACAGGTGTCTTTCCAACTTGATCATGGAGGTCATCAATGTATGACAAAATGTTGATTAAGCCACGAAGCACGTCTCTGCTGGCATGAACATTCTGTGTTGAATCCAGGCAGAACTCAGGAACTTCCAAAGAGGTCGTAGACAACTCTCGATGTGAAGTAACGGAGAGGTCTATTCCGCATATGATCTGATACTTTTATGCCTTTCGCTTTTCATTTTGTTTATATTCGAATCAAAGTAAATAGTGAAAAGCACTTGGGATATAACACATTCTTGTTTGACAACTTTCTTTTTATAAAACCATTCAGACAAATATGTTCACCTACTGTAACACCCGCTGTTATTTCCTTATATCTAGATGTAAACTACATACATGCAAATCTTAGGATGCACCTCTATGTTGGCCAACATTACGTTGATGCAAACCCGAAGACAAAAAAAAGTATCGTAAAAATAACAATTTAAAACTACAATACTTTATATTAAGGATCATAAAACTAAAGACACATCAAGGGACTTTTAAATACGAGTAAAATCTTTTGCAGTCAATATCGAAATTGATTCGAATATCAAGTTCTGATTTTACCAGGTTCACACGCATTTCGTATCGATTATTTCTTAAAACTGATTCCATAACATAAAAAAAGCATTCTACAAATGCGTTACTAACTAGGATAGTTAAAAAAAGTAAAGTTTGTTTTCATCTCATAAAATAGTCGACCACTTTTTTCGATACCGGTCGAGTATTGGTAATTTTTTTCATAATTCTCATAGATACCGCCGGCCGGTCAATGATATTTATTTCATTGTGCAATCGATTGTAATAAATTAGGGGTTTTAAATATTGATTCAATTTCTAGTATGTCTTCGTACTTGAGGTTCTTTATATAATTTCATTGTTATTGAGGATAAAATATATTTAAATAAATCATTTTTCTTACGAAATTTTGCACACACTTTTATTAACCCAAAAAAAACGTTCAACATCTGAAGCCCGAACAATTTTCCCTAGACCCGAATCATTCGGGTTAAAATAACGATGTGGGCAACCCTATGCAATATTTGCTAAAATCATTTGTAAATGCAATCTGCCGTATGAATATTTAACAAAATCATAAAATTACAATTTAAATACACAACGATCTGTTATGGACCTTTTGTGTTTCGAAATAGAGACTAATTAAATATCAGTAATCACTAGATCCACTGTTAAATTTTTGAAATCAGTCGGAATTATTTAGAATTGTAATTTTTTTTAATTTGTTTTATTATTTAGCCACATATAATTGCATAATGTATTTCATTTGGTGGCACAAATCATCCTGGTTTGGGTGGATTGACTATTTAAAAAAAAGTACGTGATTGTCATACATAGCGTAGAAAAGTACGTAATTATGTAAATTTTGTTTCTTTTTCATTATTTTATTTTAAGGTCTGCAGCGACCGTGACAAAATCAGATAAATAAAGACGTTTTTTACAAATATTTTTATGTTTTTTTAGAACACATCTTTCGATTTTTGATCATAAATTGCAGTCATACACCCGAGATTGTACAAATGAACAATAAATAAGTTAAAGGAATGGAGGTCTTGTAATTTTACACTGTTCCTAGCTAAATATATTTAATCTGTCATAATATATGATGTAAATGTGAATTTTTAATAAAATCTTTTACGAATATATTTATTGGAAGGTAGCATCTATGAGAAATAAAAAAAAATCATTTACCCACTTTACTAATATGAACAGTGTGGTAAATTTATTTTTAGTAAGAGCTTCAGTTGTGTATTAATAGATGGCAATACAAATAAAAAAAAGAAAGATATTTTGAGGATAATTTTAACAATTACGCAGTGTTATTATTATTTATAAAATTGATAAATAAATTTAAAACTGTTTAAGTAAATATGTCACTTGACGAATGTATATAAATTGTAGCTAAAAATATTGTCTTAAACGGAAGAAAAATATTACAATAGTTTTATATAGATGGCGCTTATAAATAGTAAATTATTTTTATAATAATAAAAATTTATTTATAAATAAATAAATAAACATTGTATAGTGTGTTATTTATCAAAAGTACTTTTAAAAAAAATTTTAAATCGATTGTTTATATTTATTTTTAAATTCAATAAATTTTGCATTACACAAGTGGTGCGTTTCTCACGTATACAAATTGCTCGCTTTGTGAAATTTACGTTTTAATGACATAAATATTGAATTTTTTTTTTGTTAATTTCATCTTCGTTCAATTTTTAACTCATCTGTGCTACTGAAAGAAGCAGCCTTTTGGCGCATATTTCTAAAATAATGAAAAAAAATATACATTATTTTTCAAGGCAAAACCAAATCATGCATTCGAGATATAAAAACATTGTAATGTAGATTTGTTTTAAAAGTAATAAAAAAATATTTCACGTTATATTGGAAATAAATATTTTTTGTTTTAAAGTACTCCAGTTAGACTACTTACTAGTAATTGTATACATATTGCCTGTTTCAAGTTCATAAAAAAATATTTTAAGATATTATTAATTAATTTAACAATTTCATACAAATATAACTTGTGCATTTATTGCTTTGTAGTAATGTATTTTAGTTAACCAATCCATAACAGAGTCTTAATGGTAGTGAATGAAAACAAAAAATAAATTTGATGATAAAAAAGGGTAATGATGGGAATTGAACAGGGGATCGATATTGACGTGATGTTGATAATACAGATATCGAGTATTGACATATTATTATTAATACCGATACAAAACCTGTAAATAAAAAATACACATTTTAACACCATAGTAGTAACTATTCTCTAAAGATTTACTTAATTCTTTGTGTTTTATATTGTTTTTTTTAACAGAATGAAATAAACAAAAATGAAATTAAGATAACTAGACCTATTGACTCGAGTTACTTCTGCAAGGTTGTTAATATACTGGAACATAGACAATCTCAGAACACCAAGCAATCATGTGCATAACGCACTTTTATATAATGACGCTTCAAAGAATTTCACTCTAGAACAGGCCTGGGCAAACTACGGCCTGTGGGCCGCATGCGACCCACCATTCATTCTCATGCAATCCCGTAAGTCACAGATTTAAAAAAAATGGTGAAAAAAATCTTGAGTTTGAAAAAAGGCGCCGACCACCGTATTTTCGATACTTTTTCTGTCATGGTAGCTAGCTGGTGCGCGGCGGCTTTAATATTGTGTATGTTTATGAGGCCCGCAAGCTGAAAAAATTTCCCATGTCTGATCTAGTCCTTATACAAACAAACGAACATTGTACTCGTATAATCTTGATATATTGTACTCGTATAATCTTATGTGAAGCGTTACTATTCATTTGTATTCAACAAAACTTCAATAACTGGTGACACATCAATCGATGATCATCATTAACATAGTAAACTCTGTACCAAGATGTCAAAAAAAGTGATATTGAATTATCAATGTCAGAATGTACTCGTATTATAAAAATAGTGCAAAAAATCTATGAATAAAATTGAAGGGTATTTTATCGTTTTTTGATAAAACACAAATACATTGAAAAAAATATTTTTTTCACTGTCAATTTGTTTGATTTTGACATTTAAATATAAAAAGTTAGTTCTTGATTACTTTGTATTGTATTACACTTTCGTTTCATACAGAAAAACCTTAAGTATTAATTACCATGTGGCAATCTCTATCCTCTCTGTCCACATAATGGCGATGATGACACGTATGGTACGTATGTTTATATGTATGAATTTAAATTTTTTTGTCATAATTGGTCAAACATATTTAGACCAAAAATTAATATGCGTTTAGTATTTTAGCCATGTAATAGATGTTATTTTTTAAAGAGACATTTTCAAATAATATATACATACGTAAATACTTTATTTTACAGGTATTATAATGAACACCTTGAACTATCCGGAACGTTCTGAAACTCATCTAAAGTGAAAATAAAAGAAAATCTTACAACAGACGTGGCCCAAGTTGCACATTAATATAAATTACAATTTAAATAGTTCTGATAAGTATTAAAGATGTCGCAATATTTTAACTTTTTTAAATAAAGTGAGGCGCTTTAAAATATTATTATTTAATTATAAAATTAAAATTATTTCTTCGTGCTCACATCATATTGTAGTGTTGAATAAATAACGAGTTAAGATTTTATTGTTTTGACATTCTGCTATCAGTTGATGTATCCGGCGGTATTGTTGTATTGAATGGAAGAAAATTTTGAACTTTTTTTTCTGTTTTTAAAAATACATATACATATTTTTCGGTTCTTTGTGCTCTAGCGCCGTTTTATAATAGTTCAGAAACATTATTGAAAACCCTCTGAAACCGTGCATGGCACAGGTAAGTTGTTTAGTTTATTTATAACAAAGCAGAATTTTTATAAATCAATCAATTGTGTTGTATTATAATTTCGGTGAAAATATACAGTTCTATCTATAAGATCTTTTTGCCAAGTAGCAATATTTCCAACCACCTAGAAATATGTTAACGAAGTCTAGTGAAAACTAGACTAAAACTGTGTTTAAAAAAATGCTTCCAACAGATATTGAACCCAGAACCCCCGGACCAGAAGATAGGAATATAGGCTACTGAGGTCATCCTATATCTATGCTTTGTTTTTTATATACATGTTGGCTAAACATGAGAAAACGTGTTTACTAAAAAGATTATTATTTCCTTGTTACGGAAATGTGTTCTACGAAGAAATTATATTTTTTAATATTTCCGGATTTTTTACACATTTCATTGATTGTATCATATTACACTTTCGTTATATTCAGTAAAACCTAGCTGGTTTATTGCCATGTGGCAATCTCTTCCAGCCAAACAGAATGAGGTTAAAGGAGGCGTTGAGTGAAAACCAAACTAGAATCATTTTTAAAAATCTGGGTTCCAACAGGAATCGAACCCGCAACCCCCGGATTGGGAGACGTGTGCCTTAGCAACTAGGCTACGGAGGTCGTTAGATTGTTCTTAGAAATAACTGATAATTGTCGTTTACTTTATTGTAAATAATTGTCGTGTACTTTAAATAATTGTCGTATACTTTATTACTATAACTGAATTAATATTTTTTTTTCCTTTAATACCATATTTGTGAGAATTGTTGTTAACTTTATATTTACAGCTGGAAAAATAATTATTAAATTTGAAACTTTAGATTATACGTGTATACAGCATTGATGCTCTGAGGGCTTTTACGAGAAGCTTTTGATTTATGTGGAGTCAAATGTTTGAAAATATAATTATGTAAAGTCGTTTTCAGATAATTCTATTAACAGAACAAAATCTCAACTTGGTTCTACCCCGCAGGTGATCTCCTTTAGAAATAATGTATCCACTCATGCGGTTAATCGGCTCATCCCCCATTAATCCACCTTCCCTAGGCATCATCTCCGCGCTGGACCAAGCACAAAGAAATATCCATAAGCTGATCATTCACATATGACTGCACTCTTACTTTGCTAATCCTGCTCATCGTCAGGAAAGTCACTGGTTCGGAATGGCTCGTGAGGCACGGATAACTTGAATTCGATTCCTTAGTTTCAGAAAACAGAACATGTTTAATATATGGAACGAAACCCATGAGGTATGTCATCAGAAAAAAAAGATGCTGCCTTTTTAAGGATATCTTTAGTGGTCTAATTAATATCCATGAGGTCGTGGAACAAGGAAAATACGACCTTTCACTTATTTCATGCAGTCTTTTTTCTGTATGATCTACAAGAGGCCGAGTTTTGCAAATAAGACTTTAAGATAAGCCTCCTTGAAAGTTGTTTCAGGCTTTGGGGGCTGTTTGATCAATCACTGATATAAAAACCGTAGATTGCATTGGCAATTCAGTAGGCATATTAGACTGTGTTAGGAAATCATTGAACGATAATGATTAGCATGCTTGTTAAGCATTGGTTTAATTCCAGGCAGGTTCTGCTTTGTTTTCAGAATTTTTCATGCATTATTTCATACTGGTTTCATTTTTTTATTTTATCATACTCATGCATTGTTTTTTCAGATATTTAAATTATTTATCTAATAACAATGTACAATATTTTATCCACCATCAAAAAAGGTTACAAGTGTAATACTGAAATAAGAATTTTAAATCCGTATGGATAAAATACAACTTGTCACAAAAAATATAAACATTTACATGAATCATATATGGTACAAAAACATCTAGTACGCACATACACACCACCTACCACATATAAAATACAAACTTGAGACAGGTCAAGGCTCAGGTAATATTCTACATTATATCTCGACGGTATCCATTTTTTTTAAATGGTACTACCATGGTTTAAACGTTCGCTCGATACTAAATGAATATATTAATTAACTAATAAATCAAAGAATTTTCCCTTCTTAAGGCAATGTCTCTTGTCGGAGGTTGGCCACCATCAGGGCAATTATTTTCCCATTTACTTGCAGCCAGGAATTCCTCAGAAGAGCTGCACTCAAACCGTTCTCGCAAGTTCTTAAGCCCGTTTAATAGATGCAGCATCTTTATCTGCTTAGTGTATAATTTATTTTTCTCTGCTTGATCAGTTACGTATTTTTTGCCTCTCATTATGTTATTGCAACGTGTGAACCTTCAAAATTTTAAGCAGTTCATGATCCTTGCGATATATGCGAGCAAACATTTCCACATTTGTAAAACGATTTATCCAGGGAATCTTGGGTTTCCAAGATAAGGTTTAGGAGTATCCATCTTGTAGTAGTAAGTACTTTGTACTTCCCAAACATGATCTATCATAACTGACCAGTGATTATTCGCACCCTCTGAACCTTGTAGGCCTGCCGAAGACTAAGAGCCATTCCTTTATTTTTTTCTCACCATTATGATTACTAGGGATAGATAATGTGGAAGTTTTCCCATCCGAATATTGCAGCCACCGGATTTTTTTTTCGTTTCATCAAGTCCCTTCCCTCTATTGTAATGTATGTGGTCACCCAGATCAATCCGCATACCACATTTTGTAGGACTGTGAGGAAAAGACAGTCTCACAACAGGGAGGAACTCAATACAGCTATACGTTGGACTACTTTCGGTTCAATTAGCTACTACAACCTTGTGGTGACCAGGGATAATTTTATAACTTTCTCCAATTTTTATGAAAAAAATGGTGTTACCCAAAATATTTGGGTAACACCAATTTTGAACACTTTCCCATCTTTCATCTATGTCCGTGGTATTTGAACTTGTGTCGATGCGACTGTTGATGTCGATGTAATTCTTTTCACACTTAGGTGTGGCGCCAACGAAAGACAGCCTCCTCACCGGAACATCACTCCATTGTCTGAATTCAAACTGTTTCGAAGTTCATCTTCTCCGTCTTTATTCTGTACTGATGACAATGTATTGTACTGTATTATACGGTACAGTGCATCGTCATCAGTACTTAACAAGTACAACCTGGCGCTCCTATTGCTATGTGAAAATCTTTTCTAACCAACCAGAAAGATAATAAATATGCCTTAAATGAAAACCAGTCTAGAATTCTTCTAAAAAAATCTGGGTTCCAATGCGAATCAAACCCACAACCCCCGGGCTGAAAATTAGGGACGTTTCCAACTAGGCCACGTAGGTTGACAAGTATTGTATTGTATTATACTTTCGCTGCATACTGTATAATGTTCCGGGCTTATTGCAATGTGACAATCTCTTCAACCCAACCAGAAAGATAATAAATATGCCTTAAATGAAAACCATATTAGAATTCATCACTTAAAAATTCAGAGTTCCAATAAGAATCAAACCCGCAACCCCAGGTAAGAAATCAGGCATATTTCCAACTAGGACACGTAGGTCGTCAATGGTCGTCAACGTTGTATAATATAAAAATAAATTGTTGTTTAAATTATAAATCAAATAGCTGGGGTTTATTCGAATAATCCAGAGTATTTCTCGGCGGCTATAATAGCAACACAGTTACTTAGTTTCCTCTCCCAAGGATATCCTCCCCCGCCAACAACATGTGGACATGACACTTGCACCTGATTTGCTAATCACCACAAAGCTCCTGAATCTCTTTGATGATGGTCTGAGTAGCGCAAGACAAAGGATCATACGATTAATCATCTTTCGTCTCGTTTCATTTTGACGTAAACTTCTACACATCAAAGCAAATAATGTGCAAGTCCATTTATATAACTTTTCAACAAGGTTTATGAGATATTTCTATTTGATTAACATACTAACCGAATACAGTAGAGCATCGTTTCTCAACCTTTTTAGTCTTGCGACCCCCCAAAAGATTTAAAAATAAGGCTTTGCGAACCTCCTGCAAAACGTTATATATTGCGGATGGGTACGCAAATGTTGTACTTGCACAAAGACGAAAAGTTTTATCAGCTAAACATTTCCTTTTTTACGCTTAAGTTATTTTTATTTTCACAACTATAAGTGGGAGTCGTATAGGACAACGCATTAAAACTACTTTATATAAAATTTCGATTAAGAAGTATTATATATATGATGCTTTTTTTTAAACAAGAACACCAGGTTTGTATTGTAATATTTGTATCCTCTGATTAACCAACGAAAAAAGAATCGTATTAAAATAGTAAAAAAGTTATTTTCAGTTAAATAAGATTAAAATTTAAAAAAAAATATTTTCATCTACGTAAGGAACTTCATCAAAATAACTTTTCTTATTGACATGATTGGACTATTGCCATAAACACCAGTTATCCTTGTCTGGTAAGACGTCCAAGGCATCATTGGAGTTGTGTGATGAGAGGTAGCTATGTCTGGTAAGACGTCCAAGGCATCATTGGAGTTGTGTGATGAGAGGTAGCTATGTCTGGTAAGACGTCCAAGGCATCATTGGAGTTGTGTGATGAGAGGTAGCTATGACGGAATGTGGTTAACAGAGAGGATAATGAAAAGAAACCTGTTTTAATTTTTATTTCAATTCTGGCATAAATTGATCAAATGATGATGAATTAAAAAAACAACTCTGAATGACATTTACAATATGGAAGTTATCTCCTTTTTTTCTCTTTCCAAATCTGTCCTGGAGCCAACGGCCTGAACTAGATCTATCCAAACGTTAATTTCAGGTCCTCGAAGATCTCGTACGACAATACCTTATCCAGACTTTGTAAGTCTGAGTTATTTTATGCCTTTGTTACCAACTATATAAAGCGTCTACGGTCCAAAATACGACATTTTTTTATACCTCCCCGATAAAAAACACAGTTTTTGTGTGTTGAAGGACTTGCTCACACCGTGATCAATTCTTCTACAATACTATCCATCTATGACCAACAACACTATAATTCCACATCAATAACTCATACATACTATTCTATTCCAATCTCCATTTTACCTATCTTTCAACTTACTTACACATAATGTACACTATAACTGTTGAAGAGGCACTTAGTAATAACACTCAATTCCATTTTTAACGTTTTTTTCGTCACAAATATTTTTTATATATACTCGTACCATCACACCATTTCCCTGTCGGTGTAGGTAGAGAGGACATACCAGACTTTTCCATTTCGACACACATCCTTTGCCACTTCTACATCCATAGATACACCTACTTATACAACTTTTAATATTTATCTGACTTTTCATTGCTTTCTGTTCTCAAAATATCTTTCACTTGATCCAATTATACTTTTCTTTGTCTTTTATTTTCGGTAAACACCTTTAATTCGGTATATGCTTATTCTATTTCTTATAGTATATTTTCGACATATGTCTTTTAAATCCCGGGACCGATTAATAAGCGGTATGTTTTAATTTCACTTTCAGACGTTGTTTTATTTATTTCAGTACTCTTAGTCAGAGTTATTTCAGTATTTTTAATTAGTAATTATTTGGAGCTCTGTTAAAATAATTTGGGTGATGGATATAAAATTTGAATACGATAATAGATAAAAATGAGTTAAAAAATATAATAACGGTAGTGAATGTACTATAATATTAAACTATTAAAAGTAAAAGTGAATACTTAACAATTATCAAATTTATAACTTACAATTAATTATAAATTTTCCAAGGAATAATTATATCAATATTAAATGGTCACTTGTGACGTATAAGGACGATACAATGTTGATATCAATGAACTGGTACACGAAGCATAAAATTTTAATGATTTTTGCAACAGATACTTGGCATTCTTATTTAACGATGAGTATCGAACCGAAATGGCAAAATATGTAACATTATTGAAATATTTGTAAAATGGCAAAAATGTACTAATGATGTCTGGATACATTAATTAGGAGCATATTTTGAAATACAAATGAAAGGAAATGTAACAAAGCGGATAAGATAAGTAGATGTACTTGCGTGTGTAAAATTAAGGACTTAAATATGTGACCAAAATTGGTAAAGCTGAAAATATAAAGTAAGTTGACATTCAATTAAAATTTTGAGTTACTAAGGATATCGAACGGTGTATAACGATAGGAAATGAAGTCAATTGGGTAATAAAACATGTATACTTACTTGAACCAGACAGTTTAAAAAACTGCTAACATGATAGTCTCCGACAATGTTACAGTACAAACTTTGATATACAGGTGAGAAATGTAGACGTGCAAAAGACTGAAAGATGCCGAATAAATACTGTATAAATGCATTTTTTTTTCATACAGTCTTTTGAAATGCCCAAAACTATATTATAGGGATTTTCTACACCTTACTTAATACATGGTTTATTTAGCAATATGTAGAACTCATTCTCTGACTGATAAGATGATTTTGTTTTTCAAATCTAGTATTCTATGGTGGGCATCTTTAATAAGATTTTAACAAAAAAAGTAAAATACTGGTATTTGGTTCGTGATTTTATAAAACTCGGATAATTTGAGTGATTTTGGAAGGTCAGTAAAGTCCATTATAAAACTAGTCTTAAATGATCTTGTAACTTTTTAACTTTTTTGTCTTCATTAGTAGTTAAAAAAAACATTAATAACCTTATATACGAGTATATTTCAATGATGCTGTTACTTTTTCAAGCGTTTGTGATACAAACTTTTCATGCAATAAATATGTTATTTTTCTCGTATATGTTTGACAAATTCATCTCACGATAATTTAGTTAAAAAGCCGATCAAACCTTTCGGAACTTTAGATTTATTATTGTTCACAACTATTCAAAATAGATTTATTAAATGTTTGCATATACGTTATCTAATACAGACCAACCATTGGTTTTCATGTTTTTTTAAGGTAGTAAATAAATATTCTTGGCGCTCGGGGAAAGTTACAATTTTTTTTTTTGGTTTTCATGAAAATTTATTGAATAGATTTTATGAAAATGAATTAGAAGATTCCACAAAAGTTCCACATCTTTATTTTTCACTATTCCCACGATTTGTCAAGTTTCTTTTAGATTTAGTGAAATTGTCTTTAGAATGTAAGTGGAGAGACAAGATCACGGACTTAATAGACACACCATAGTAAAATTATCTATAGAATGTAAGTGGATAAACGAGATCACAAACTTAATAGATACACCATAGTAAAATTATCTTTAGAATGTAAGTGGAGAGACAAGATCACGGACTTAATAGACACACCATAGTAAAATTATCTTTAAAATGTAAGTGGAGAGACAAGATCACGACTTAATACACACCATAGTAAAATTATCTTTAGAATGTAAGCGGAGAGACAAGATTACGGACTTAATTGACACACCATAGTAAAATTATCTTTAGAATGTAAGCGGAGAGACAAGATCACGGACTTAATAGACACACCACAGTAAAAACACCTTTGGCTCTTCTGAGATGGCAAAATTGACTAACGAACTAGATAAATCTCGTCCTTCAGTAATAAGTCACCGCTTAAAACAGCTCTATCCGCATATTTATTAATTTAACACATCAATATATTATCTTGAAGATAAAGTGTATTTCGAATTATGTCACATTGCTAGTGAACCATCTTTACAATTTCAGACTTTTTTCCATAATGTGGCCTGCTGTAATATGCCCTGTCTTCGGTGTACACTGTCTTCATTATGTTTCCATAAACCCATTAGAGTTACAAAACATGCACCGCTCTTCTACTGTGAAAATCACCAGACGGCATCCGCAGTGAAGTTAGTAATGACTCACCTTTATTTTTCCTGGTTAGTGAATGTGCCAGTGTGCACAAATTTTGGAACGAAATTACGCTAAACTATAAGATTTTATTCTATGATAGTTTGTTTCTTTTTCAACAATTATTCTGAGATTTATAACTGTTTGCTTTATTTTTGACCTACTTACTTTTTACTTTGTTTTCATACTAGAATAATCTACGAGGATTCCCATTTAAATGTATTTTATTCCCTCATTTGTCAATGGCATATTTTGCCTTAAGAATAAACGAAATAATAAGAAAATTGATATCTTAAATATCTCCTCTCAATTAAGAGTCTGGCGTGAAAACTTGAACGTTCAGACGCCATCATTACCTCAAATAAAACACGGCACCAAGATTAAATTTGACGTGCACTTCACATAAAACATGCAGACTTATGCGCGGGATTGGTTTGACGGGTGAAAAATGACGTGCTTCATTTTGGCGTGTTTTGTGAATTGCTCTCATATATCATGTGCAATCGACGGGTAAATTTTTAGATCTGGCGGTATTCGCTAAAAAAACTTATTCCAGATAAAACTGTAATGTTTCATTTCGTTGTAAGCATTTTTTTTTTACTTTATTTCGTTAAATTTGGTCAACTTCGTCAGACTTGAATCTCTGGAACACCCTTATTCTGCTTTGTTTTACTCTCGCTCAGATCTGTGGTCTGTTACCGACAAGACTGGCTCTGTTGATATGTTGACTCCCAACTATTCTTCCATGTGTTTTAAGGTCTTCCTGGGAGACAACGGTATGCGGGTTTTCCTTGATTGGCAATTTTGGGAATTTTTGATCTAGGTATCCATTTTCTTCATTTATCTCGCAAGTGTCTTCTGTGATTTTTATCTCATCTCACAATAAGTCTACGCATATTTCTCAAATACGGGTGTTTTTTTGCTCTATGTCTAAGTGTTTTGTTTGCAATGACTATAAGGATTTTCATTTCATTATTTCTGAGTAAACTTTCTGTGTTTGCTGCACCTACTCTAGTATCCATTTTGTAAGTCATGATATGCCTTAGATATGCTTTGTAAGTTTGATCTTACTTTTGTGGTTGTTTTTCCAAACCTTATTTTTTAGGCATCCGGAGACGGCAGTAGCTTTATTTACTTGAACTTTTATTTATGTTTAGAGATCATCGTAGCTCAGCAGATCAACAGCAACACATTTGCTAGAATCTCAATTTTTATGTGTAGTTTTAGCGCTCTTTATTGTTTAAGTCAGTGATTTAAAATACTTAATATAAGGTGTTAAATATTGACTAGCATTAGTTGAAAGCAGCAAATAAAGTATTCTATAAATTCTATTTCTGAGTTGTCATTTTCAGAACCGTAAAAAAATAAAATTTCTAATGGGAATTTTAAAACAGTAATTTAAAAAATACTAAAACAATATTTACCGACGACCTTCATCATCTAGTAGAAGAACGTTTTTCTTCCATCGACAGTTTTTTGCTTCAATAGCCGAAGATTTTTGATCTGGATTTTACAATTCCAAGGTTTTAAATATATTTGTTTTGTTTGTAAGAAATTTCTTCATGTAAATAACCCCAACATGTACACAATAATAGTCGAATAAATATAATGAAAACCAAATATACACCCATTAATTATTGTCCAAGTTAATTAAATGTTTCAATATTTATAAAGATAATTGAAGTGTTATGTGGAAAGTAGGTAGTTTTGAATAAAAAAGAATATTAATCAATTGTGAGAATTTAGTATGACACACGTGTAAGGAAATGCAAATACTTTCAAATAACTTTGAATTTTAAGATATCAAAGCTGTAAATTATATGGAAGAACAGAACCGTCATCATTACAATGAAAATGCGTTTAGTTAAGTACCTTGTCATCGCCATATTTATGTACGGCGCGGAGACGTAGACACTGTAGTAAGCAAGATACATAAAATAGTCGTAGATACATTTGAAATGTGATGCTGGAGAAAAATATTTCAAATTCCATAGAAAGCAAGACGGATTAATTCTCCATTCTTAAAGAACTGAGAGTCACCGACAGATTGGCTACAATATGCCTACGACGTATTCTCTGATTGTTTGAACACACTGCCCGTGACCATGGAAACTGTCTAAGTGGTTTGTAGTCACTATAAGTGTAGAAAGACGACACACAAGATAAATATCCCCAATGGGCTGTGATGACTACAATATGACTCTTAAACGTTGCTCTTCGAAATGTGGAGTGCAAGGATGAAAGAAGAGGAATCGTCAAGGATTACTATATGACGAGTACGGGAGTCATGAACCACACAAAAGGATGATGAATTTTAATAGTTGTATGTTTTTATTCTTCATGTACCGGGGCCGGTCTCTCTAACGTAGGTATTCTTGAGAAAATACATCGGCCTTTGAGAAAATATATCTGCGGCACGGAACAGCTTCTCAACTATCTAGATACTTGTGTATTCGCGAATGTTGCGTAACCATGACAGGTGCCTTCTACTGATCCCGTGTTGACCTTCAATTTTACCCATCAATATTCATTTTAGAATCTATTATTTTTCTCCTCTCAATATATGGCCCAATAGGCATTTTTATGCATATACATGTAAAAACAGTTATTTATATACATTAAAAATTATCTGTTAAATCCGTTCTTTTGAAATTTTGTCTTTTTTAATTAATTGAATCAAAAAAGGTTCGCTCTTTGATATTGTAAATCTCCACCTTCATTTAACTGTTATTTTAACGGACGGTACTTCCGATTTCATTGTAATAATCCATACGTGTTCAATTTAAAAGAAATAATGGTCATGATCATTATGGGATGCAGGTTTCATATCAGTTCTGCGGGTAATTGCTTTGCATCGACATGAGTGAGTTATCACGAGTAATAAAAATTCTCTCCAACCATTATCATTATCTTAAACGAGCCCACTTTTTTTACTTAAACAGTAAAATATGTAGTAAATTTACGAAAACGGAGTGCAAAGGTATAAAAAGTACGAATACGAGAACTGAAAATTAATTTAAATTCTACCTTGTCACAAAATATACAGCGGTATCTTAATATTTCACCGGAAAGTGCTTCTTAAAAGGTTGGTAATCGAAAATTTACTATAGATTTGCTTAAAAACATAAGATATAACTTGAGTGTTTTTACGGTTTCAATACTTGTTTTCGAATTGCTCGTATTTTTTTTAAAATATGATAAACTCAATAAAACGAATTATAAGAGTTTAAAAAATATATCACATATTTATTGCCTTATTTATGATTGTGATATTATTTATCACGCATTTTTTTATTTGAAATTACTGGAATAAATGTAAGCAATTAATAAGTTAGATTAAATGAAAAATATATATATTAAGGAATATTTCAAATCAATCTTTTTTTTGTTTTTATTTTTCTATTACAGATTATTAAGCACTGAGAAAATTTAAAATGACAACTCGGCGTTTACTATAATGAAATGAATAAGACTTTTAATTTATTTATAGTAATTTGTATACTTGTTTGAATATATTTAGTAGTATGTTTACGTCAGGTGCGCAAAGTAAAGCAAGATATTGAAATAAAGACGAGTAGCAGCAGGAAATACGGTAAACGGTTGATCATATCAATGCGTTGACCGATCGGAACATTTCAAGATAAGCAAAACTGACTGCTAATAATGGAATCTTGGTCCCGACATTAGGTTATATCAGCAAAACTTGAACATGGCCAAAAGTAATGATAATTTCAATGCGAAAGAAAGAAGAACATTGCGGACAATATGTGAAAAATATTGAATGAATGACAGAATAAAATATGAAGACATTAAGAATGACTGCTCACTGAAAGAAGGTGCAGCGCTTCAGAAGAAGTAGAAGAAAGGATACTTTAGATGGGTATGTTACGTAGATGGTAGTGAGCGATGAAAAATTTACAAAAATAATTTATACGAGTACTACAGAAAGAACGAAGCGTTTCAAATGGCCTATTACGTAAAAAAAATTGCATGACGAGGTGCATGGTCGTTGCAGAAGCGAAAAATATGTGCCAGGATCTAATGAAGATAATGTCTGTTCTCTCTGTTTACCCCAGGATCATGGGATGATGATGTTTCCACCTGTTGAATCGGAAGATTTTATCCGAGAATATTATTCGAGCTTTTTTACTGCAGACTATCAAAAAAAAGTTCAAGCTTATTTTAGTGTATGGAAGCTTCTTGATTTAAATGGATCCAGCAACTATTTGTAAGCTGTTGGACCAAGATATCAAAAATTTGTCTATGTCAGTGTTGCCATGATTTGGAATGCGATAATTGTTATGCCATTGCGTCGTACACAATTTATGGAATATTAAATCTTAAATATACAGAATTATTTTACACTAAATAATTTATTGATAAGATATCTAAAACTAAGTATGAAAGTAAATGTGATGCACGAGTATGGGTGAACAATGAAATATTGGAGCAAGTTGCGGGATTTTACTGTTTGGGTAGTATTTTCTCAGATGACGAAATAATTAAGAGGTATATCGAACAAAGTCAATAGGGTACTAAAAGATATACACTCGAACCGGGTAGCGCCAAAATCTGCTTATAATGATAGTCCACCATGGTATTTTAATATCAACTTTGATGTATGGAAGTGATCCGTTGACGTAGAAAAAGACTGAAAGAAGTCCAGTAAATGTTGAAGAAATGCGTGCTTTGAGATAATACATGGGTGACAATTTATGATAAAATACGAAGTGATTAGTGATGAATGTGAAAGAAAGTTAAATGAAGGAGAGCACTCTGATGCTTTGAACACGGAACGAATGAATAAAAAAAGACTAACGAAACAAATATACAGTGCAAATATGACTGAAAAGTGGGGTTTAAGAAGACCAATGAAACTATGATTCGATCAAGTGAATGGTATTTTAGATAAAGAAAAAGACAGATAAATCGTAGGAGCTGTATAATAAAGTGTATGGATATTGAAAAGCGAAGGAAGTGTTGCGAGATAGGAAAGTCTGGCGCTATGACATCACTGTCTATCCCATCGGGGATATTGTGTGATGATATGTATGTATGTACTCGTATACAAAACTATTCATAATCGTCTGTATGTGTATCTATAGGTTCTAAGTGAGAATTAATTCAACTTTAAAAGGTTCTAAGTTAGAATGAATTCAACTTTAAAGCAAGCAGTCCAGTCGAACAATCCAAGAATCTATTGAGCCGTTGAGTCTTAAGTCTATCCCGGGGCGAATCTCTTGTAAATTCAAATTTTAAATTTACTACTTAAAATAGTGGCATATTAAGTAGTCTTTTGAAGTTTTTAATGTTTTCAGACCTCTGTTACACTACATATAAGTAATCTACTCCAAGTTATATATATGGACAGCCTATTTATTATATGTGAAGGGCTTGTCTCAACATGACGACTTATATCCAACACGAATACAAAAGTAAAATCATTTACAAATATTACCTACGTCTTATTTTTCTACAAGGAAAAATCTATGGTTGTTTGAAAGAGGTCAAACAATAAACTAGAAATCATTTCACTGTACAATAGAATATTAAATAAATTATTAGATACAACTTGAATCTTACAAAAATATGTATTTTGTGTTTACTTCGTGTTAAATAGATTTGTTGGTTTAATAAAATAAATTTCCCACTACTTTTCTTTCTATTCGCCACTGTTTTATTAATTAAGTTTACTATCAGACATGTCTTCTTCAAAGTGAGAAATTCCTCACCACTGGATAAAGAAGTGAACTCAATTAATCCAATAGTGAATGCAATTAGTAAAACAGTTGTGAGTATAAAGAGAAATAGTATTTAATTTCTAAAACTATAAAATTCATATGCGTCACCATTTAAGTTCAAAATATTTTTAACTGGCGTATCTCATACGAAGATTTTTTTTATATACGTGTCAAATATTGCATCAAGTGTAGACGACCTCTGTAACCTAGTTGGTAAGGCGCTTGATTTTCGAATTCGATTCCCGATGGTATCCAAAAAAAAAATATTTCAGTTTGATTAAAAAGTAACAGTTTTTAATATGTCCTAATGACCGATTCGAATATGTTGAAGGGTGCTATACGAATTAAAAAAAAAAGTAAAAAGTTGTCACTTGATACAACTAAGGTCCAACAATTTCCAGCCTGAACATGTTAGAACGTGCAGGGTCAGATACCACCAGCCACGCCCAGGTCATGGTCAAGAGATAGTACTCTTAAAATTTGAGTCCTCTTCTCACAGTATTATATCAAATAGAGTCGATAAAAGACGAGTTGTTTCGTTATATTCTGAAATGTTAAAAAACAAATTGCTGTATGTGCTGTGTGCGAAGAATTTTCTCCATTATATCTGACCATACACGCTCTTACTTGTTCAGGACGGAAGTTTTTGGACCTTAATGGTATGAATTGTTAAAAAATACATCTATTGATAGTAAATCGTAAATTTGGAAGAAATAAAAACGGTCGAGTGGAAAAAACTTTTATTTTTCAAATACTTTGTACTAATGGAACTTTTGTTTTGCCACAGTGCCAAAGTATTCATACAGCTGTCCTAAATATCTTGTTTGCAGCCAATTGAAATATTTAAGTTTCGCGATGTACAGAAGTATATTTTAGTAACAGCACGTCAAGCCTTTCATCACGACTTTTTCATCTCTGCCCTATAAACGTTGATCGATTTATTATTCCGTTTTAAACATTATTACAGCGTGGGGCATTTAAAGAAACGTTAATGACTTCCACGAAGTAGTTGCGAGGGCGATTCAAGACATGAATTTATATTGCATCAAAATTACCGGATTTTTTTCGTGCTACTCAAAATTTATTTCAAATTAACTATATGTGTAAATGTCAAGAAGAGAAAATAATAAACGGTAAATGAAAAATAAAACAAATGAGCTGTTACCCCAACAATTGATAACAGTTCATAAGAGATTTTAGAACGAGTGTATTGAAAACTTTAAACGAATTTATAATTTTATCTTAAGCACGTGTACATTCTTGATTTTTTTTAATGTGATCATAACACTTTTGACCAATGTACGAGTAGGTCAGTGATTTAACGCATTTATGCCTTCCATAAATGCGTTAAATCCGGCTCTTAATTATTAGCTCCAATTCGAAGTAGAATTTTCAAACTATTTTTGTATTTAATTTTCAAATCCTATTTCATGTACGAAATATTATCGTATGTTTTATAAACTAGTTTACGAGTTAGAATTGTAAGGTTTGTGTAGAAGAGATGGACCGAAGAAAACATTGCTAGATAAAGTAGACCAGACTTTGAAGAGGGTGAAATGGAGAAATATGAATAATAAAAGATTGTACATGACAAAATATTTGAGTGTAGAGGAGGCGAAAGTTGTATGTAAAAAAGGATACATTATCATATACAGCACCGTTTCGAGAGTAGACTCGTGTGCTTGGATAGAAACATGAATATTTGCACTCTCTGTATATTTCAAGTGAGTTTTTTTAAGAAATCAGTCAGTTTTATTTATTGTTCTGCAGCAATACTTTCCAATAAAATTATTCTTTAGTTGGAATTTCTTTAAAATGAGATATATGTAAAGTTGAAAATGGATAGTTGTACGGTATGATAGCAAATACACATAAAAAAAGACAAAAAAATATCCCAAAAAACACGTTTTTTTTAATTGATACGTTTTAATTTTCATTTTGAGGTTATAATGGTGATTTTTTTGGTTTCAGCTACCAAATTATGTCATATGCAAAAAAAACGTTGTTATAAATCATTTACAGTTAAAACGTATATATTACAAAATAAAAAAAATTGTCTTATAAATTTATATTGTATGCGTGATTCTGCCAAGAAAAACTTAATTGTGGATGGAAATGGATAATTTATCGTAAAAAATTGCTAATTTTTGTTAAAAATAACATGAAGATATTGTGTTATTATTGAAGAGAATTATTCAATTATTAATTTAATTAATAATATTATATAAGCTTGTAGAAGTCTTGCGCTGCAATGCTTCACACGATGTTTATTGAATTTATTTTCGCCCAAAGCGAAACAGGTCAAAAAGTCAGAAGCATATGTGTGGATCCCCTAACTAAGCTTTTTCTTATTCCAAGAAAAAGGGTCATAAATCATTTCGCTACGAAAGGCAACAGGAAGTGTACTATAAACATTGTTTCCCGCCTTTTCCTTTGTAGTTGTCTCAACAGGATGTCGGAGGGAGGCTTTTGAGAACTACGAATGGAACTCAAGAAACAAGTAGAACAAGGGTCGTGAATAAAAGAAAAACAATTATTTTCCTCGGTGTAAGGTTATTTCTTTATTGGGGATAATTTTCCGAAATTATTTTTTCAGAAGAGTGGTGATAGTTTAATAAATTTTCGTTTAAAATTTAAAAATATTTATATGGAGTAGATTGATTTGGTACATAATTTTTGATATTTTCAGTTCTGCTTACATCTATTATAATATGTGGAATAGCTTTTTTAGGAACTCATATATTATTTGATTTACTATTCCGAATTATTTTATAAAAATAAACAAAACTTACTTGTGTAAAAATTATCTTCATTATGACATCAATAAAAATCCTTGTTTATAATAAACAATACAGTAACTGTTAAAAATAACATATTACGTTACATTTAATAATCAATGTAAAAAATAACCGTTTTTAACATTTTTCAAGTCTTAAGTTTTGTCAAAGTTATTGATAATAAATTAAACGAAGACGATATCTGTATAGTTTTTTGAAGTATGAGTTAGTACTATTTGTTTAAATGAGCGTAACCAAGTTTGACTTACCACAAAAGGAAATCACGTCAATTTCCATTTATAAGAAACAAAAATTTCATAATATA
This sequence comes from Odontocerum albicorne, assembly GCA_949825065.1. Lineage (NCBI taxonomy): Eukaryota > Metazoa > Arthropoda > Insecta > Trichoptera > Odontoceridae > Odontocerum > Odontocerum albicorne. The sequence goes on along the minus strand of OX463846.1, from coordinate 14,971,261 downwards.
AACAACTTAAATGTGGTAAATCTTGCTTTGAAGAATATTAATGTGTTTCGCGACAAAAAAATGAAGACTATAATTTTTATGATAGTTATTTTTATATATTTATGAAATTTACAGAAAATTTTCAAGTTATTTAAACTGAGTTTGAGTTTTCGTCGACGATATTTATATACTAGGAAAATGTTGACAATTATTTTCAAGAAAACTGTCATTAAATCTTCAGTAAATTTAAATGACAACCTTCGTTGCCTATTTGGTAAGACACATGGATTCTACCAGGGGTTTCGAGTTTGATTCCCCATGGTACTAGAAAAAATAAATTAAAACGTTTCCCACTGTGGTAACAATGCTTGAGCAATCCAGACTACTCTTTACATGTTAGCATTTCTAGCATGTACGATGGAATACGAATTCGCTATATTCCATTGCTTTCGGACTCGAAGGCTTGATTACCGATGACAATATTATATACCAATAACGCTTTTAATTGTCTCCGAACCGCCAATTTTTAATATCGTATGGTGCCTATTAATATTAAGTCAAAATATCAGTGACTCAATATTAAAATGTACCATACGAATGAATGAATCGATAAGTTTAAATAAAAGAAGTAAAGGAAGTTATGATTTTATAGAAAATCAACAAACACTTAGTCAATGAACAAAAAAATCATATGTAATAAAAATAAGACACCTTGGGAAATTATTTAAACCTTTTTTTATAAGAAATATAAAAAATCATAAGTACGAAGTAAAATATAATTTTCTTTCAAACCTTAAGCTCGCATTACTAGCTCGCATTACTCGCATCGGTAAACAAAATATCCAAAAAACATTATTTTAAACCAGACATAAACCGAAAAAATATTTCAATGCTATCCCCATATCCATAAAACTTCAAAACGTTCCAAAAAATCAGTAAACATCAGTATTCAAGTTGGTGTCTTCAACATCCCCAAGAATTAGAAGGCAACCGAAATAAATTTCACTTTTTCCTCCCCGTGTCAGGGGTGGGAAAACTTTTCCCGTTTCGGATTATTTATCGCATCCTGGCCAAGGGGTGTAAAATAAATATTTACATCCGACAGACATAAACATACCCTAATCTACGATCGTGTAAAGATAAGTGCTGTGAGCCACTCTGATATATTACGTATTTAGAGCGCAGTTTACGTAAAAGTGGAGAAATTTTTAAATTCTCCCCCATTTTGCAATGTTCTATTCACTGGTGGACAATAATTAGAAAAAGTAAATTATTATCGGTATGAAAAAAATATATATTGAAGATATAGAATTTGTGATGGATATTATTTCCCTTAATTATTCTGCCAGTTTTTGTTTTATTAATCTTGCATACTTTGGATTATATAGTTACAAATATTTTGTATGAAATAACTAATAATTATATGGGGTTTTTCATATAGTTACAAATATTGTGTTATATAGTTACAAATATTTTGAATTAAATAACTAATTATAACTTTGTGTTATACAGTTACAAATATTTTGTATTAAATAACTAATTATTATACAGACTTTGTGTTGTATAGTTACATAAATATTGTGTTTTATAGTTACAAATATTTTGTGTTAAATAACTCATTATTACTTTGTGTTATATAGTTACAAATATTTTGTTTTAAATAACTAATTATTATATGGATTTTTTATATAGTTACAAATATTTTGTATTAAATAACTAATTATTACTTTGTGTTATATAGTTACAAATATTTTGTATTAAATAACAAATTATTATACAGACTTTGTGTTATATAGTTACAAATATTTTGTATTAAATAACTAATTATTATATGGCTTTTTTCAACATATTAGAATTATGTTAAAAAGCCGGCACATAAAAAAATAGGCTAGAAGCATTTTGGATCACCGATTATGGAAAGAATTTCGGGAATCGATCACGGAAGACCCTTATAGTGGATCAAAGTTCTGTTACTAGGCAATGGAGAAGTCAGCTTTTAGTTACAACGTTGGGTTTTTGTAAAACAAATACGTAACATACAATTTGTTCTATAACAAATTAATGTGTTAGCGAAATTTACACAAGTCGTAAATAACGAGTATTTCAGTATATATTTAAAAAAATCGGACCTGAATGAATCTGGGAAAAGAAGCGCTTGGTCTTAGATTTAAGAAAGAATTTGAGAAAGACAATCTGCCAAAAATGTTGTTTGAGATGTTTGATTAAATGATTAATATTTGACAAAATGGAACATCTTTTGAGATGATACTTCAAACCCAATTCCGAGGTAATCTTAAACATTCGGTTCTCCCACTCAGAGCCGATGTTCAAGTGAAGTAAACTTCAAAGGCCTTCAGACCAATATAACTTTCCTAAGTTTGCTGGAAGTTGAAATAAATATGTTGTGAAAAGTCGTAGCTTAGAAAATTTGATCGCTTTCCATGATAAGGGAAAACTTGCGTATATATACATAGATAAGGTGGTGAAAATATTTCCCGCTTGTGAAAAAAAATGGAAGAAAAACAGCGGTTGGCGGTCGTTAAGTGCTGTACTTAACCCGAGACTTGGGCGGGAGTGTTAAAAGGAATTATTATTTCGGGTTCACTTAATTTTTTAATAAAGTTTACTAACTTATGTGTACTGCTTAAAGTATAAATAATTACAGTATAAAGTAATAACTTTGATTTATGGAAGTGAAGCATGCATGTGGAAAAAGACTGAAAGGAGTCAAATAAATTATGTAGAAATGCTTGCACCGAAGGGGGACCTCGGGGGATAATATATGACAGAATATTAAACAAAGAGATTAGACGTGAATGTGAACTTAAAGTTGATGTGTTGAGTAAGACAAAGAAGAGAACTCTGAAAAGGTTTGAGCATGTAGAATGAAAAAAGATTAACAAAACAAATATTTAAGCAAATTTGAGTGGGAGAAGTGGATAGAGGACAAACAAAGAAAGCACGGTTGAATCAACTGAAAAATATTTTTAAAGAAGAAAATATAGAAAGTCAGAGAAGTCGTATCGATACAGAGAAGTCGATCCTCTCTGCCCACCCCGAAAAGGTGTATAAAGGTATGTGTATTTACAAAATAATTATATGCATGTGTAACGGAAAGTTTTGGGATTTTTTAACTGATCAATCGGCGGTCAGTGAAAGCATTCCAAAATATTAAAATTTATTGAAATCCGTAATAATTATACCTGCCAATCTCTACATGTTATACAAGTAAGAATTATACCTGCCAATCTCTAAATGTTATACAAGTAAGAATTAGTATGACGTTCTGCTTGTCTGTTATTGTGAAAATGTTGTAAAGATTTTTAACATCACTAAAAAATGATTCAGGATGTGGTATATAAAATTTCGAAGTTATCAAATTTTTCAATCATAACTTTTCAATAAATTAGAAGTTTGCTTCAAGTTATCAAACTTTTCAATGAATTATTTTAAATATATATTTCTAAATTAACTACTAAAATATGTTAAATTTGTTCACAACTTTTAACATCAAAGTTCTTAGAAATTAATTTCGGGAATCGATTCACAAGCCCCGGATTGAACGGCAGGTTTCTTATCAACTAGGCTACGACGGTGTCAATTATTTAAAGAAAGATGAAAACAAACGCAATTCATAAATTATTAACAAATACTAAAAATCATTATTGTTTTCATTAAACTAGCGTTAATATTTTATAACTTCTTTGAAGACTAACATTCTACAAACCAACTTAAAAGTAGGTGACAGGTCTGTTTTTTTCCGTAAAAGTATTTCTAAACTGTTAGAGTCGTAAAAGAAAACAGTACATAATTAATTGTTCTTAAGGGAAAAAAATCTTTTGATGTTTCATTAATTTTTCATACAAACTATTTTGTCGGATCTAAAGAAGAATATTAATTTTGCTGAAAACCCTCAGGAATAAAAAAGGAAATGACTAAGCTCTTCAACTTCCTGTCGACTGAGGTAAACAAGAGTAATGATACTGCCCCCTACCGGAAAATAAGCTACCTTTACCAAACAGGACAGTTTTGTTTCATTTTGACAAATTACCTGGCTCACAGTGAAAAGGTCCAGTTTTTAATCTGTTTCGATCATGATAAAAGTCAAAAGGAACCATATCTTTCATCAAGGTGGAACAATGTTATTTACTTTATTGCCTTTATCCTTAACACAAAGGGTTTTATTGGCTGAAAAGTGTTAAAAAGCAATCTAACATAAGTAAAAAGGAGAAATTATTGAATTTTCTCCTTTGGGACGTGAACTTTAAGAGTTATTTTGGTGGGATTCCTATTTTGCACTCTGACCTTTGTGCCTAAGTAGATTTGCCGTTACGCACGAACGCCAATCTGATTAATCTTCTTTTTTCTTTTTTACTTCACCTCTCTCAACGAAATTCGCCACAAAGCGCAAAGGGTTGATAGGGTCAGGCAAAAAGTGAGTCCATTGTTTTTGTACCAAAGCTGATGCAGCGACGCGAATGGTGATTTGCTTGGCATCGACAGTATTTAGGGTAAACCATTTCTCTTTATGTTTCGTTATTTTTCATAATGAAAAGCCTTGTTTCTTGATTTTATTAATAAAAAATGACATTTTTCACGCTGTTTCTTTATGGAATATCATTTGTTTTAAAAGAGTGATGAAAGTAAAATAAATTCTATAGAAATGTTAGCGTTGTATGGAATGTAGAAGAAAAAAATGTCTGACAAAATAGGTCATGAGAACATTAAGAAACAATATAATAAACTGCCCGCTTCTACTGCCGGCATTTAAATTTTCAATTGCAATTAAGCTTCTGATTTCTGGCATAATATATTAATTGCTAAAACCTACTTCAAAAGCAGATAATAAATTCCAAGAAGCTGTAATTGCTCTAGCCTTCGTAAGATAATTATTTATTATTGGCCTTCTTTTATTTACGGTGTGTCACCCCATCTACGTATTGATGACTTCACGTGAAAAGGAACGATTTTTAGTTTCTTCAGAAAAATCGTATATTATTTTCAGAACATAACTCCACACGAAGACTATTTCACTGGACAGGTCCAGCAATACAGAATACCCTATGGAAAATCATTGATTTGTTAGTCCTGTTGGCTTGTTGACCCAATTCATTGAAATGACGGATCTAAGAGCTCGACCCCAAATTGCAGGAGCATTTCAACAGAAATACATAAAAAAAGAAGACTATGGGGCACAAACCCTAGACGACTATAAGGCACAATTTGTAAATAATAATTCCCTCGAACATCAGCAAGTGGAGTTTACCCAAAAGTAGCACCATATGCTTGCGTAAATTAGTTCCATGAATAAGCTCAGAAACAGAGTCTGGCCCCACATTGAAATCGTTTAGTTATGAATCAAAACATTCCAAATGTGTGTAAAAAAATTGCGTTTTGTTGAAAAAGTTTTCCACAATTTTCCATTCTATTTCTCATCACTTGCCAGCCCGTTACTCTGGGTAAACACCCACATGATAGATTATAGTGTTCATTCCCTGCAGGAAGACTCATTCATCTTTTGTTCCTCATTTGGAAGACGTATGGATCCACGATCCATTCCTATGACAAAAGGTACTTGAAGTTCGTACGTATAAAGTATAAATGATAGCCTATCACTCATTCCGATCAACGCAATACTTAATTATTACTTTGATTTATTTTTCTAGATTTATCTTGAATTCATACTCTTTGAATTGTTCGCTGAGAGGTTTGTTTATTTATCGTACTAATATAGTATATTGTATTTCAATTTGTTGTATGCAATAGACGTGCGACAACAATGCGGATGTGATGATTTTTCTTAACCAACCATGATTATATTTAAAAGCATGAATAATAATAATAGTAAAAAAACAATTCATTCAGCGCCGTTTAGATAGCACACTCTTCTCAAGAGAGCTCTAACTTGGGATTCGAACCCATTATTACTGACAGATTAAAAATATTACAAAAATAAATACATGAGTTGCGAGTAAAGATAGGAAGGTGGTAGCTGTGGCCATTAGATAAGGCACTTCCACGTATCTAAATGTGTTTTGAAAAATAAATTTGGTAAGATAAACGCAGAAAACTTACCAACAGAATACAAACTACAAAGAAACCCTTGTAAATCTTCTAATATGTGATAGTAATACATTCAGTTTTAGGTATAGTGTAGTGTTCATATATAATCGTAAATTATGATAAGACTTCTTCAAAAAAGGTTGTCTTAAAGTGCTACCATCCATATGCTTACACATAAAGGCAAACCATTCCACGTCACAGGGTCAACCACGGCTAAAGCTCTATCAAGATCTATAAAGGTTAATTGTAGTTCGCTCTCCCTTGGTAAGTTTTATGCGGTGGTTTTACTTATTTTTGAAAACATATGCAGATGCGGGGAGTTTCTTATCTAATGGTCACAGCTACCACCTTCCTATCCTTACACCAGTTTATTTTTATTGTAATATGTTTAATCTCTCAAGCCCAATGGGTTCGAATCCCGAGTATACTCTCTTACGGCGCTAAATAAATTATCCTTCTAGTAATATTATAAATATACACTTTTATTGTATGCAGTACACCTTTGTTGCCATATAATAATCTTTATCAACCAACCATGTGTTAAACATTTATGAGAAAACGAGACAAGAACATTTTTTTTTTTAATCTGGGTACCAACAATCAAACCCCCAACCTCTGATTGGAAGACAGACGTCTTATCAACTAAGCTACGAAAGTCGTCACACCGATACATCTCCTTAATAAACATTTATGTAAATGTGTGTAAAACATGTTTATTACGAGATGCATGGCCGCTCAGGAACTCTATGGTATGCTAGAAATCACAGGTTTGAAATTCGCATTCTTTAGAGATAATAGTGATTATATATTTTCTTTTGTTAGAAAGGCGCTGAATTAAACCAGAATAAGTTTAATGAAAAATCAAAAAATATATTTACATTATATAAACTACTTGTTTGAATGTATAATATACGACTTGATTAAAATAACGCTTGCCATGTGTCTGACAGGGCTGATTTTAACCCATACCACACGTGTGATCACCAACCAAAATAATGACTTTTTCATAATGCTATGTCTAACCCCCGCAGGCCCGCGCCGCGTGCAGCATACCTAACGTGACCATTTATTTTTTGACTCAAAACGGGACATTGGTTTATTTAAGTCAAATAACCATAGGTAGTCATTGAAAAAAAAAATACTTTTTAAAGTTATATTGATGTATTTAGAAAAATTAAGATAACATTAAAGTTACTAATTGAAATCCAAAATGTTTAGTTATATTTATATTTTTCAGAGGAACAAATTTGTTTTAAAACATTTGGTGATGATTTTAAGTAGGAATGAAACTCTTGGCACGTTTTTTTTATATTGACCTTGGTAATCAACATCGCCTTTAAAACTGGAATTTGTAACTGAGTTTTCTCAGATGTCCATAATTTGTTCATCATAGAAAATACTCTTTCTACTGGAGCATTTGTAGCAGGCAAACATAAAATATATTCAATTAAAACAGAAAAATTTTCATGCTGCAGATTGTTGGCGTGAAAATGTTTGAATACTTCCACCCAACGAGTTTCCGTGGAAACATTTTGATTATTCCATTCTGTTACCTTTTGCGATGTAATGTAGTTAGAAATTAATGAAAATTCGTCAAAAACTTCTGTATCTTTATTACTATCAATATATTCCTTTTCAATTAGGACATCCAGAGCTTTTTGAATGTCTTCCCATGCGGGGACGTTTTTTAAATCTGCCCAAAAAAATATCTCCATTTCTTTGGTTAGAAAGCAAGTCCACTGCTCCAGATATTCACGGCTTGTTTTATAAAATTCTGTAGCCGTCCTTTTCACAAACTCTTCATCGATACCAGTACCATTATCTTTCAATTTCACCATAAATTGACGGACTGAAAATGGGAGAAACTGATTGGTCTGTTTCTGAGTGAAATTATCTTTTAGTTGATTGATTTCTTTTGCAGCTTCAATTGCTGATACAGTCTGACCTTCAAGTTTCAATACAGCTTGATGAAAACTTGCTGACTGAGCGTGTAAAAAATAAAGCCACAATTCTGATGTGGGATCTTCAAAAAAGTTTTTTAGTAAAATGGGACATTTTTCAATACTCAAAAAGTAGTTTTTTAATGGCTGATACATTTTTAAAACCCTTTCTAATGCAGGCATAAGAGCAAGCCATCTGGTTTTGCTATAGCCGAGCATTTGTTGATATTCCGTTTCAGTTTCGGCGCAAAACTCCTTTAGAGCTTCAACTCGAATCGTGTAAATATAAAAAAATTAATATATCTTCACAATTATACTTTCATAATCTAAGGGTAGCCCATCTGCAGCAGATTTTACAGCATTATGAATTACATGGGCTCCACATCCAATACCTATTAATGGCTTTTTCATAAATGTTTGTAATTTTGTCAAGACATTGTTAGTTCCTCGCCTAGCTGCGCCCCCGAAATTGACGTTGGCATTGTCCCCACAAAATGCCACGACTTTTTCTGTTAAATTGTAATCTGTCAACACTTGGTTTAAATAATTGACAATAATATCTGAAGTCTCACCTGGCTGTTCTTGTAGGTCTAAAATTTTCACTTGTACACCTACGTAGGGTAGAAAAAAGCGCACTACAATAGGGTATATTTTCTTACTACCATGGTTTGAAGCGTCAGTCAAAATTGTAATACAATTCGCCGTATCAAGATCATCTTTTAATTCTTTCATCGCTGTACGCGCCAAAACATTTACTGCAATAGCTTCTGATTTCGTACGCGCGCATGTAAATTTCAAATCAAAACATGATTGAATTATTTTCGAAGCACAATCATTGGAGCGAAAACTGTGATTTTCTTGTATCGTGTGATAAGCCCAGACGCCTTCTGCCGCAGCGATATCCAAATCCTTTGTCGTTGGCGCGTCTGATTTCTTAAAAAAATTTAACATCGAAGAACTCGAAGCGGCGGCACGGTCGGCATTTTTATGCTTTTCAGATTTTAAATGTTGTTCAATATCACCTGCACCACTATGAGAAACACTAAATTCTGTACGACACTTTTCGCATCTGACATCTGAGGGAGTATTTATTTGCCTAATAAAAGGATATTTTGCTTGTAAGCTAACATTAAACGAACACTTACGTTTTGGCATATTAACTTAGGATTCCAAAACAAAAGAAGTTAAAGAAAATTACTAATCGAGCATCAAACAACAAAACAATGAGCCAGAAGTGAGCGAACGAAAACTCTGTCAAATAACAATAATAAGCCAAAGCGCGCGCGAACGTTGGCATCCTCGGCTACTCTCGGTTATCGTCGCGTCAACGGACGACGCGGTCGGTCTTGCTCTCGCACACTGCTCGCGTCCAGCCGACCGTACGGTAAGCTTTGGTTCCTCAATTTTCGCGCGGATTCCGAAAACGGGACAATTTTGCGTCCGAGAATTTATTTCGGGGACACCGGGACTCGTAATTATAAAATGGGACAGTCCCGTTCAAAACGGGACGTCTGGTCACGTTAAGCATACCCCCTATATATAACCATTATACTCTTATCCCGACACTTGATTGTATGTTACATGAATAAAGCATGTTGCGTACACAGTGGGACTTGACGGGTTAGAAGGAATATAATAAATCTATGTTTTAATTCAAATATAAAGGCACACATAAATATTTCCAAACAAGTTTTTTCATGATTTTTGTCATCACCATTACGACATATTCCAATTGCGACAGATAGAGAGAACATAACAATTATCTACTTAATTCTATTCTGGAATACATAATTCGCTTCTGCCACTTCCATGCTCTCTTTTTATTAGGGCGATTCACTCTTTCAGAATTTGATTCATTTGGTGGTGCCACGTTTTTATAGATCTTTTCAATAATCTCGTACTTACTATACAGCTCGTATAGATTATTTTTGAAAATCTATCATCATTCATTATTCACATAACATATGTTGTGTTTGTATTAAGAATTTGAAAATAACGATCCCAATTTATAGATCATTCAACCAGAAGTCATTTTGCAATAGTGTGAGTAACAGTGCATTTACTTATCACTTCATTTTTTTAATGAAGTGAAAAAGCAAAAAAATATAAAAATAATATTTTATATTCAAACATTGAAATAAATACGTACGTTTTGTAAATAAAAAATCAGCTTAAATTGTAATAATCTAAAATTAAAATGAAAGTAAGTTTATTTCACATATTAATTGTTTAGGCATGGCAGATTCTAGGAAACATAAAATAACCAGAATGAAATTTTTCAAGATTAAAAATAAATATAAGTACAAGTATTGTAAAGTAAAAATGTTCGTCAGCTTTAATTAGACTGTACATAAAAATAAAACGAATGTAAGATTATTTAACATATTAATGTATCATAATTACGATGCCAAAAATAAAGTTTTAAAATAATAGGGGATAGACTGATACCAAATTTCAGGAAACTTTAAGTTATAACAAAGTACGTTTTCGAAAAAAATTGAATTTTACATTACATTAGACAAAAATCGTACTTCTAATTTCGACATGGTAGTGTTTTTCTAATCCCCGAGTATTTTAACAACAATACAAACGTGCGCTCTGCGCGAACCAATCGTGTGGCATTCTAAACCAATACCACTTAATAAGTTGTGCAATACAGAGTGTTACTTACACTATTGCAAAATGGCTATTCTGGCTGAAGATCTATACTCTTGCTTCAAAAAATTTATTAAATTGCACGTTTTTGTTCCCATTTTAGGTTTCAAAATATAATTTTTTGAAGCCATATGTTAATATAATATAAAATATTTTGTGTTCTAATTTTAAACATTTTTTGTATAACTCAAAGTATATTTGTTTTCTATTTGAGAAAAAACAAATAAAATTCACATTTATTGTGTCGTTTTATTCCGTTTATTTTTAATAAATCACAAAAAATTTTGCTTTCAAGATTTATTTATGCATTTTACTTCTTCATTTATTAAGAAAGGGTCGACATTTTCAGTTTTCATGTTATTTTAATTTATTTCAACGGTCAAATTACCTTTTTCATACAATTGTTTAAAAAACAAATAAAATTCCATGTTAACAGTTACACGCTAGAATAATTCATCCTGATAAGAACAATAAGACGACCTCCGTGATCTGGTGGTCAGACACTTGTCTGCCGATCCGGAGGTTGTGGGTTCGATCCCCGCTGGAACCCAGATTTTTTTAAATAGGATTCCAGTCTGGTTAACGCTTAGGGCCTATAAAAACAGCTTTCTGGTTGGTTGGAAGAGATTGCCACATATCAACAAACTCGCCAGGTTAAAAAAAACAACTTCTACACGCCTGTAAGTAATCAAAATCACACGAAAGTCCATACAATGCCCATATTGAGTACTAAATCTGTGTAGTCTTATTACACAAGAGTGGTTTGAATAATTAGTTATAACCACTTCACTATGGAACAAATCATTTTGTCAGGTGGGCCTATAATGAACGTGTAACATGACGTGTTTTGAGGGGAAACCAAATGTGGAATTAGTACGTAATGAAAATGTATTTCAAAAAGCCCAAAGTTACAACGTATTTATATTTAATTTATTATTTAAATCAAATCAGTTTACTTCAATCCAGTGGTTGAGAAAATATCAAAACCATAAAATCTGAAAAATTAATGGTTTAATTGAATTATAAAAACACTTTCATACTTATAAAAAAAAGGTTTCCTCAAATATCTCAATAAAGCTAAAATAAAATATGGGTCATATCTCTTTTCCTAAAGATAAAAAAATATGTAATGTGTCATTATATATTTTCTCCGAATACTATTGTACATAAAATACTTTCTTCTTAATCTTTATTCTTGAAAGTGTCTTTTCTTCTTGAGTTAATATATTGAGTGTTCTTGATTAGTTTTATGTATTTGCTAATCTTTCTGTACTACGATTTCTGTTTTATTTTCTCTCCTGCTTAGATAACCTCATTTGAATGTGTGTTTATTATCTCAAAGTATTAATTTTATTCAAAAAGTCAGTTCTGACTATCCGAGGCGATTAAGTCAGCAAAAATATTTTTATTCAAGAGAATTTGTCAAAAAAAAATAACAATTATAATTTACACTTTTTTAATATTCTGAACCAAAGCGCAACAATGAAGAACATTTTTTATTCTTAAAATTAATTTAGGCATGAAATTTAGAAATAAATTTGATATACGATTTCGCCATTGGTGTGGAAGACCCACTAAGCTGCACACAATACAGTATCATTATTACGCCAGTCGCTACAGGACCTTAATTAGACCTCTTCGTGGGGAGACAATGTGGGGTTTAAAGGACCCCCCGCTTTGCTTAATATATTTTTTTACTGATCTGCCTGTAAGGGGTTAGAATATGGACACAGATTATTTTTTAACATTATATGACTTAACAAAAGCATTAATAAAAAAAATATAAAATCAGTTTTATATTAAAAATGTATGATTAGGCAAATTACTTTGATAATGATTAGTTTGATATTTTATGGACCACATGTCTTTAAATCAGCATTATTTATATGGATAGCGACAGGGAGCAAAGAAAAATTTGCGCTTAATGTAAAACTAGTTGCAGCCCGTGAAATATTCACGGAAGTAAAACAAATTCTACTTTTGAAAATTTGTGGACCTTGTTTTTATAAGAATCGAAGTGTTCCTCTCTCGCTCTCTTGTATTCAAAATTCAATTCCCGTATTCTTTCCTTGCCGACAACCGTCGTACGGGTTTTTGCCTATTTATATTATGATACAAAGACCGCATTATATCAAAATAAACAAAAATGACAATATATGATAGTGACATATGGAAGTGAAATCTACCTTGACGTATGTAAGTGCAACGTGGACTTAACAGAAGAAGGATAAAATTAAGATGATTGGTTTAGAGATGCGTACACTAAGAAAAAATTGAGGAGTGTCAATGTATGAACGAAGGCGGAATGAAGACACCAGAAATGAAAGTAAGGATCGAAATGGATGTTTTAAGTAAGATTTAAAAAAAGGTAAAATTAACAGTATGAATAATAAAATAATAAAAGAGTGGTCATGACGAAATGCATGAATGTGGGGGAGATAAAAGTTGTGTGTTAAAAAAAAATTATTTATTCACTGTGCAGGGGATACGAATTGATGATATGTGTGTATTAAATTAGATAGAAACCCGTCAGAACTATGCGTGTAAAACAAAAATTAAATATGTTTATTCTAGAAATAGGGGTTTTTTAACTTTATATGTAAGATGAAGAGAGATAACCTCTTCAGATGGAGATTTAATACAGGAGACCTTACACTATACATTTACGTGAAATTCAATCAATGTCTCACCATTTCTCCACTTTGCCTCGTGAGTTGCTCGAAAGAGGTATTGCTCAGTAATTATTTTATCTTAATTTTTTATACTTGCCAATATGTTAATATTCTTTTTGTAGATTATAAATAAATGTAAAAAATATACAAAATGAAAAACTGTCATAAAGTTTCGTGTATATTTCTAAAACTTAACATAAATTTATTACAAATGGAATAGAAATAACTTTTTTTACGAAGACATTTAAAAAGGCTGACGTATTTCCCATTTTTTAGATTTTTGACGTCAATTTTAGATATTAGTTTATAAAAAAAATTATACAAAGATATAAATCGTCACCGAGTAAAAATTAGTCTCAAATGGACTAGATTTTTAATAAAGATAAAGGCTAAGAAAGGAAAAGCATGAATAATACAAAAAAATCTCCTCTTTCATGCATTGACAGAAGTTCACGCGTCTTAACTTAATATTTTTTTAGTTTCAGTCGAACATGTCAAGTAGGTATTTCTCGCTTATTATTACCGCATTTGTTTTATATTTCGTCAAGTGCTTCGTTCATCTCATTGGGGCATGAATCTCCACAATATCAATCGTACTTGTAAAATAAATAAAATACGTTAGCAAGCAAGCAAGACGGTTCTAGTATTTATGTTGAAATTAATAATATCGTATGTTGAAATTAATAATAACGTTTTTCTTATTTTGTGTCAGTGATTTCAGGGATTACATTATCCACTGTTGTGTTATCTGTGTGCATGTGGGGTGTTTATCTATATATACTTTGAGGAAATATTTGAGCAATTTTATATGGGTCCTCCCTCTAAGCCTCATAGTTGCTCGAAAGAGGACCTCCTCTAAAAATACGTTACTATTTTACAATATTTTATGTTTACATGCCAATTCCTTCACATTTGCATTATAGATTTTTTTTTAGTATTTAGTCATTCATTCGTTCTACATGGCAAAACCATTTCAGTTTGCTCTTCTTAATCTTACTCAACCCATCAGCCTTAAGTTCACATTCTCTAACCACCCCATTTCGTATTCTTTCATACAATATCCGCCATGTATTATTTTCGGTGCACGTATTTCTACAGCATTAATTAGGATCTTTTCACTATTTTTCCAGATCCACGTTTCATTTCAACACATCAAAGTTGGTACTAAAATACTGCTGCGGAGTATCACCGTATCAGATTGATACTATCCGGTTCGAATATATATGTTTAAATACCCCATTGTCTTCTATCGCTGCACGTCGTTCAATATCAGTTTTAACTCATCCACCATCTACTACCCAAATAGCAGAATCAAATACAACCCAAATTCCTCAACTTGCTCCTATCTTTCATTGTTCACCCATATATAGTATTAACTTTCATTGTTCACCCATATATCGTATTAACTTTCATTGTACACCCATATATCGTATTAATTTTCATTGTTCACCCATATATCGTATTAACTTTCTTTATTCACCCATATATCGTACTAACTTTCATTATTCACACATATATCGTATTAACTTTCCTTTTCACACTTTTCTATCACCATGACTTTGGATTTCGCAACATTCATTCTCAGATACGTTTTATACAATTTACTCTCATATTTAGTATAAGAATATTTATTGGACATACGGTCATACATTTAAAATATGTGTGCTACCAAATTTGTCTATACTTTAACACATTTCAAAATGAAAACCTCTCCATTGAATTCAAAAGTTTCCCTTATGTCAGACAAGAGCCGTCGGTAGTCTTTCATTATACACCAGATAACTATATCTCCACACATCAACCAACAACAAAAGATTTCCATCTGCCTTAACAATAGTCTGTTTCTACGTGGGCAAATTACTAGAAAAGAAGTATCTGTTTACAATAATACAATGTATCCGAATTCATGGGCGCGGTGACTTAAGCCAAACACAAAAACTATAATCCTCGGGAGATTCATAATAGACTCCGGTATACTGGGATAGTGAACGGCAGTGGAAAAAAATCATCCAGTCAATAGATGGATTTGTGAAGGCTTTACACAAATGAACACAGTCATCAAGGCGTGAAATTGTTGGAGTGCGGCCGCCAGTTGCTGTATATCGCTTTCGGTACATGAGCCAATAGACTTAAGAAGGTGGTAATTTGTTCTGACACATCATTGGAAGTGCTTCGAAAATTAATTATTTATTTATTTTTATTCTTTTGTATACATGGTTAAACATGGTATATCTGACGGGCTTATTGTTATATAGCAATTAATTCCAGCCAATCAACTCATTTTAGATACATTACACTGTTTCAATCCATGAGAGATTTGATCCATTAAATTTAAGTAAAACAAAAACAAAGAAATTAGTAATCTCTAATATTAATTGTAGAACTAGTGGGCAGGAATTTATCTAAGAATAAGGAAAGAAATCAAAAAAATATTAATATATAAGGATATTCTAAGTTATACAATATTTTTTCAGTTCTCTCTTAAACGTAAATATGGATGGTGCACGTCTGATAAATCTTGATTTGTTTCACAGTCCCACTGAGTAAACCGCAAATAAAGACGTATATATGTATAAACTGTGGTATAGTGTGTTGGTATGCAAAGAAGTATCTCATTGCATTATCAAAGAGAACGAAAATTTTATATGTACCTAATTTATTATTCAGGTAAATGTAAAACATAAGCATAACGTCTAACAAATATTTAAATAAAAATCAACTTATAAAATTAAAAAAAAAAACATCCAAGGCATAGTTGTTAAGGCACTTGTATTCTTATCCCAGGTTGTGGATTCGATTTACGTTAGTAAACAGAGCGTGTTTTTCATTACTTACGAATTTCCTCGAAGTCACGCCAGAATTATTGAAATAAAATATTCATTTTTATTTAAATATATTCAATTCATCTTAATTCTAACAATCACCTCTTATGTATTGAAACATGCGATTGAAATTAACGTAATCATAGGAAAGTATTATTATAATCTATTACAATCTTATTGTACTATACACTATACAATCTGGCAAGTTTTTGCTGTTATGGAAATTTATTACAATCGTTCAGAAATATGTAACGTTTTTTTTTTAATTCATATATTTCATTATTTGATAACATGTCATATTTGGATTAATAACACAATGTTATCAACGATATCTGTGGCTCAATCTATATAACGCTTGACTTTTTATCCATGTTCTTCAGGTTCGATTTCTGGTGGAATTCAAAAGAAATTCGAAGTCTGATTTTTCACATCAGGTACTTGAATAAATTTCTGGTTGTTTAGTAAAACATGCTATATGACAATAAGTCCAATTGCCAGCCAGATTGTATTGAATGCAATGAAAGTGTAATATAATACAATGACACTGAATAATGTGTATGGTGTCAGAACGCTGTGAGGTGATTAAATGGTGACATGAGACACTGTTTAACGCGCGAGAATAATTAACTAATCTTTATTAGTATCAAGTTATCTGTAAGTTAATATCAGTGGAGTTTGAACATTGTTTTTCG
This sequence comes from Odontocerum albicorne, assembly GCA_949825065.1. Taxonomy (NCBI): domain Eukaryota; kingdom Metazoa; phylum Arthropoda; class Insecta; order Trichoptera; family Odontoceridae; genus Odontocerum; species Odontocerum albicorne. Next base: position 14,954,438 of record OX463846.1, on the reverse strand, counting down.
ATATTCGTTCATTTTCTATCCGAAATTTGTTAATTACTTTAAAGTTTATGTTTTATTTTTTGCATAAAATGTTTAATATTGTTTCAAGTATGAGTATGTAAATTATGTCTAAAAACTGTTTAACATTTTGACAAAACATTTATTTTAATATGTGTATAAAACCAATTTTAATGTATTTAAAAAAAACATTTGCGGATAGAGGAAAAAAGTAAATCTAAAACCAGTCATAATTTTTTTTCTCAAAATATCACAAAACACTCTTGTGTTCTAAAATGGCAATGCATTAAAATAAAAACACTTTTGATATCAATTAAAATAGTTGTCCAAATAGAGTTCAAAACATTTTATTGTAACCACAACCCCATTTCAACAATTTCCTCTTTAACACATAATCTCTATGTGAATAACTACCCCCTTTGATGGAGTCATCCCTGTGTTGATTTATCTTTTAGTATAGTGATCATTGTTCTTTTTCATCTTGAAATATCAATTACGCGAGGAAATAGGCGTTGCGACATCAAAACACCCTTCATCCGCCACCATTGTATGGCGGTCCTCAGCAGCCTCCCCCATGCCCTAGCTCCGAGGGATGTGGTGTGATGAGAATCATATAACACCCATCGACAAGTGGTTGCCGATAAGGGTGGAGCGAAAATCGTGATTCTTTTTACACACTCATTCATTTTTCTTTACTTGGTCTAAAAAGGCTCGATTTACTTGGTCGATCTAACTTGGCATAGCATCAGATTTCTTATATGGTGACATTTTGTGTGTGTCAAAAAGGTTCATCTTTAAATGTTTTCTAAAGCTGCACATGCCACCCATATATACATAAATATATTATATATATATATATATATATATATATATATATATATATATATATATATATATATATATATATATATATATATATATATATATATATATATATATATATATATATATATATATATATATATATATATATATATATATATATATATATATATATATATATATATATATATATATATAAATATATATATACATACATATATATATATATATATATATATATATATATATATATATATATATATATATATATATATATATATATATATATATATATATATATATATATATATATATATATATATATATATATATATATATATATATATATATATATATATATATATATATATATATATATATATATATATAATACTTGGAGGTAAAAAAATATCGATCTAAGGGAAATATTACTCGAGAAAAGAACATAAACCAAAACTAAAAATGATTATGTGATTAAATATGACTTGCAATAGCGAAATGAACACGTTAAAATGACAAAAAATTCACTGTTATCGAATAAAAGTAATCAAGAAATGGACTATAAATGTAATGGTTTGTTATGCGAAGAGTTCGAAATACCTAAATAGCCAAAACTCTAAAAATCACAATTTAATTTAAACATTTAAATTATGAAGAACAAACTACGTCAATAGTAAATAAAAATAATTTTTCGATTTGTCTATTGAAATGTAACTCTTTAGTTCAAATCATACTTATTAATCTTAATGCCGAAAAATTAAACAAGATAATCGGATTTTTCTTCTTTCGTGTGGTGCCTTTCAACATATTCAAATAGTTGATTCGGGCATATTAAACAGCATGCCCAAAAGACAATCGAAATCGAATCCAAAACCCCCGGGTAGAATTCAAATCTATAACCATTTAGGTATTGGAAATTGTCGACATCAGGTCAAAGGTATACACAAAATAAACATGTGTAGGGATTTTACATATTTCATTATTTAATTTTATTGTCAATGCCAAAACAATCGATCCATGCATTTGTCAGGGCTGCTTCTATTTAGTACTTTACCGTTATTAATATTAATTGAATTTATTAATTGAATTTTTTTCTGTACCGCCCTATATAGTGGGTATTGGTTTTTAATATCTCAACCCGCACGTCATCCGCAGGAATTTGTTTGTGAGCCGTTTGACAGAGTCTTTGTGGCGTGTGTTTACAAATATAGCGGGCTGATAATTATTGGGGCTCTTTGTTGTCGACTGGTGGCACGAGGGGTGCTTTGTCTGCGCGTCACAGCCATCCTGCATTATCATCAATTCTGCCGCTCGAAGATTGCTCTTCGTTCCACTACTGTTACATTGTTTTCTGTCAGTAATTGATTTTGCCTGCCCCTGAAAGATTTTGCCTAAAATACCTTTGCTAGTACTCGATTACATTACAATTACAGATATGTATACGAAAAGAATTACGAATAAACATAATTAAGGATAATGAAATTATATTCTCGTTTTTTTTCTAAAATTCATATCATACATACGGACTCGCCCTTATTATATGTTTTTTTTATTATGGTTCATTATTCTTAAATATTTTAAACCGAAGCTCAAAAAGCGCAAAATGAGCATAAACATTATTTCCAACTTATTTATTCCAAATATGCGGTATATTATAGACTCCATCCATCCTGTCCTGTAGTTCATGACTGAGAATTTTTACTTTCACGATAGGCTTTGATAACACCTCTCTATCTACCCTTGAACTACACAGTTCACAGAGCAGTTGTTAAGGTTAGTCATGTTGTGCCTCTCACTTGGTCAGTCAAATGCATTGACACTCTTGGTCTCTTGACACGACTGGGGCTCTTCGTCTTGTGTGTCGTCCTACCACATTTACTTCCCGTCCTCTAGGGCAATTTAGAGCTAGATGGTATGTCTCTACAGGCAAAATCTAGCCGCTGGGATCTCATGTTTCTCTCCACTCGTTGTTCCTAGTACCTGCAGAGGGCTGTTCTAGAACCTTATTAGTCTTAATAAAACTATGTCTGGATTTCAACCTGGGGCTTGAATGCTGGTGATTATGCAAATTATGTATTGGGGCATTCAGTTGGTTGGATGAGTTGAGTGAGTTATAAAAAGAGTTCTTGCAGTTCGTGGAAATCAAGACTCAAAAGAGAGAAAACGTTTACATGATGGAGCCAATACGAACTTTGGACTTGAGAAAGTAATCTACGCGCTCAAACACCAGCTATTTAAAAAAATCTATTATTATGGTACTACACAATATATACAAATTAGTGACGTCGACATATTGAAGAGCGTAACCAGGAGACAACATTGTCTTCGAACCCATTAATCGAGCCTTCAGATCTTTAGAACTACTGAAAATGTCACGGAACTCGTAGTTCATAATCGCACGTTTTTGACAATACTACCGCACGTAAAGGAACAACAAAACTTGCACACTAAACACACACTTTTACCGCATTAAAACCTTTCATTTTTTTAGTATCATTTGGAATTGAACCCAAAATCCTCAGTTAAGTTAAGTTAAGAACTTACCTACTAAACCACGGAGATTTATTTTATACGATCTGGCCACGAAGGCTGAAGTTAATTACTACTTTACCTATTTTTTTCCTCACATAAAGATTAACACTGGACGCTTTTTCTCCAGTATTCCCTCAATCTTAAGTCTTGACAGAGAAACTGGTTATTAAATTTTATCTAAAGCATTTATTCATGGGTCAATCCAATTATGATTTTTTTTCTTTTCAATAAATAATCCACAACTGTCACCACATAACTGTTAAACTTAACAGGGTAAATTAAACGACATACATTTATGTATACAAATAACTCATTCAGCGAATGCACCCATCGCTGAGTGTTTCTCATTCAATAAAAGCGGGTGTAAATTGATTCTCCCAACAATTTGCCATCATGCTGTTGACACGTCAATTTCAAAAAGCAATTATTTTCAACAACACACGTGATGTCGATCAACAACATTGTCAAAAATGTCATACCATTATATATCCAGTGAATTTAATTTGTTTTTCATTACAATAGGGAATTTAAATGACAAATATTTATGTCAATTCTGTGAAATATTAATTTGATTTTATGTTTTGAGTCCTGAAGACTTATATAATTTTTAAATATTATGATTTATCCGATCCTTTGAGTTCATTAACTAATTTCAAGCCAATGAAAAAGGATTCTTAAGTCATGTATCTTTCAAAAGTATGCTATCTCAATAATTAAGAATCACACGCCTGTTCAACACATAAATCATATTTGAACCTCTCTTCTGTATTAAACTGAATCCACTTATATATCAAACTGAAGTCATCTTTACACTAAACTGAAGCTGCATTTGTATTAAATCGAAGGAATATTTATATTTCTCATACATGTCAAACTCAATTTACTGACTGAGAAAAAAATAGAACGAGGAAGGTGTAGAACAGATGAGTACACAATATAAACAGAGCGAGGAAGGTGTAGAACAGATGAGTACACAAGATAAACAGTGTATATCAGACATCTTACTAAGCTATTTTCCTGTTCGGAGACAACTAACTTGAACCCGCGAAATCCATATATAAACATACATAAACAATACTACAAGCCTAAGCTGCAGCCGCTCGTGAGATTTGACAACTCTCAGCAAAAAAACCCCTCTTATTTATTTAAGCGCTACGATTCCGCGTCAGCGACTCGACCGACAGAGTCGTACGGAAGATTTGGCTATATAATTTTTTTAAATCCACAAATTACAGCAGCATATGTATTAATCAAGTGGGCGATACAGATAAATCAATCTTAGAGAGAGAGAGAGAGAGGCTGGAGGCTGGAGATTTATTTGCCGCATCGGACGGGGGCGCTAGGCGAGCTTTTAAAAATGAAAAAAAAAAACATATAGGGTGATCACGGTTTTGAATACTACCCATTTTTTATGCTTTACTAATTTTAGAGTACCAAAAAAGTGTTCAGGAAACACTCAGATTAACATGTTCTGATAAAATAAATTCGTTCCCAAGATAGCACAGAACAGACTAATTTGAAGAAATTACGTGGCAACGAAAGCTCGACTATAATAGATAATGGGGATGAAGATACGGCGAAATTGTTATCGGAGCGTGGTTGTTATTGCGACAGGATTTTGAGTACTTGGGCTTTCAGGATGAATGACGAGTGGAAAGGATTTATGTGAGCTCGTGAGTGTGCGTCTCTGTGTGCTTCTTGTTGTTTTAATTTTGGTTGTTTTTGTATTTGTGTTTCTGTGTGTTTTTCTTTTTTTCTTCTTTTTTTTGTTTTGGATTTGTTTTGATTTTTATTCTTATGATTGTGTGCGGTATATTATGGGATGAATATTTTTGGTCTTTCTGGAGTGATAATGTGTGAGGAGTTGAGTTTCGCAAGATGTTTCCAGTTGTAGTTGAGTGTCACTGTTTGTCAGGTTGATGAGAGCGTGCAACGGGGTTTTTTGTGTTATCAAAAATCGGAAAGAAGTATCGATTTATTTTTTCATGCTAAATATCCTCAGTGAGATACAGGCAAAAGCCTAGTTTACTGGGGATACGACAAATGAAAGGCAACAAACCCAGATCCATTAAAATTATATGTCCAAATCAAATTACCTGTTGTTTTTTCTCAAATTGTGTATATTTCTTGTCATGTGTAATAATAATAATAATTATTATTATTAGAGTATGAATTTCAGACGACTATATCGGTTTTTTTTTATAATTTACATGCACAAGGGTGTGGACTGCTGAAAAAATACTTGACATATTCGCGGCCGAGCTTGCCCTCCTATTGGTGGAAGAGTGTCTTGATTAAGAGGATGTTATGAGATGATAAAAATTATTTTTTCATTGTTTTAACAAATAATATGTTTTATTTCAAAATATATTAGATAGACCATGACAACACTGCAGCTCCGGTTTTAATGGATAAAGGTGATGAAGATGAGATGAGATTTTCAGAAAGAATGATTATATAATTATTGTGTTGTATTATATCACACTTTCGTCGTATGTATAACCTCGTGAGCTTATTACCACATTCAAACAGAACTCGACCTGCAGCCCCCTAAAATTTGCATTATTTAGTGTTAAGCAACTGGTATTGAAGAATTTAATTTAAAATGACTAAATTACTAGTTGCAACCCGTGAAATATTCACTGAAGTAAAACAAATTCTACATTTATGAAAATATATATTCATAAATGTAAAATTTCTTTATATATATATATATATATATATATATATATATATATATATATATATATATATATATATATATATATATATATATATATATATATATATATATATATATATATAAATATATATATATATATATATATATATATATATATATATATATATATATATATATATATATATATATATATATATATATATATATTATATATATATATATATATATATATATATATATATATATATATATATATATATATATATATATATATATATATATATATATATATTATATATATATATATATATATATATCATTTATACATCGTCCCCTTTTACACCGGTTCAAAAATTGTAAGCTAGATATTTAAAATTCGTTCAGTATCACGGACCCACCGAGATTCAAATTTTGAATTACTTTCGAAGAGAATACAAGTATTCCTCTCTCGCGCTCTTGTATTCAAAATTTAATTCTCGTATTCTTTCTTTGGCGACAACCGTCGTATGGGTTTTGGCTATTTATACTATGATATACTGTTTTACACTTTTTTACTGATTTTAGACGTCTCTTGTCTGAAAAATAACCACGTGGAAATGAGATTGTAATATATGGAACGATTACAATGTAAACTTTTTGATACATATTGACTATTTTTATCTTGAATATTTCCTCACTTAACCAATTAACCGTTATTGTTTAAAGCCACTATGGCAAAAGTGAGTAAATAAACAGATCATAATGTGTACGGAAGGGACAGAATAAAGTATGAACATTGAAATAACATGAAGTCTGCTCGCTGAAATCTTATTACTAGCTAAAAACCATATTACTTACTAGTTATTTTGATTCCTCGAGTTTTCATGAAGAGCTCATAAAAAACCGCATCCGCTACCTTTCTCTCCTGAAACTTTTAACCCTCGTAACTTACAGTGCTACAAAAGACATGTCAATATCACCATTATACTCTTAATTTCAAGTTAATTATTTTACGTATTTCATTTCCGATTTGCCTTTCCTCTCCTCCGTTTTTTTCTATTTTCATCGATTGATCTCATTTTTATTGTTGTTATTTATAGTTTTCATGAATTTAGTAAAAAATATAATAATAAAAATTTATCATTTGCTTTTGTTTAGTTGGTTGGAAGAGATTACCGCCTGGCATTAATCTCGTCAAATTGTTATACAATGAAGCCTTAATTAAGAAAGTTACATTCCATTATTAATGCAGATCTTTCTATATTAATTATTAAATTTGATCAAGTGAATGATATTTTGCAAAAAAGAATCTAAGAAAGTTAATTAAATCGTGGCAGTTGTACGAGAAGGCATATGGATGGGGAAGATGCAAAGGATGTATGTAGATATAGGAAAGTCTGGAGCTCGATCCTCTTTATCTACCCTGACATGAAATTGACGTGATGGTAAATATGTATGTATTATACTTGATTAAATAAAAAAAGTTAAAGAAAGTTTAAGGGTTTTGTATTTGAATTATTTTTGTTAAACTTTCGTTGTATACAATATGGCGGGTTCATTTCCAAATTACCAAAAAAATATATTATAGAACCTTCAAGTAGAAACCACACTGGAGACTTTTTTTTTAAATCGAGTAGCAACGGGAATCGAATCCGCAACCCCAGATCGTAAGACAGTTGTCTTACCAACTACAATAGGTACTGGAGGTAGTCTTTAGAATGTCAATAAAATAAAACTCCGATTTCGTTTGCTGAAACCCTGTAGTGAAATATTTTGGGGAAAAATGATAACCGGAGCTGTAAACAAAGCCGTCTGCCGTGAGATATGTGCGCGAGGCTACGGCGCGACGCCCTCACTAAGAGTGGCTATCACTCTTTCTGCGAAGAACCACCAGTCACTGCTTCTCCGTGTTATTAACCTTTCACTTATCCCTTTTGACGTGAGGGTATTTTTCAAACGTCTGAGAAAAAATGAACTGTCCAAAGGATCTGATGTATCATGTCTTCAAAAAGGAAAATTGTGTATTACTAAGGTAATACACAATTTTGTAAAACTAAGGTAATACACAATTAAATAAATTTAATATATTTTGTCCAGAAATAGTCCAAGAGGAACAAAAACAAATAAACTCGATCAAAATAGTATTCTTAGATGATGTTTCACAACAGGACAATGACACAAATTTCGAACATGGGAGTAAAACATTGATTTGAAAAAATATTCATTAATTTGTATGAACTTGAAATGCTGAAGAGCATCGTAGGGAAACATATATTATCTTTGACCTTTATCTTTAGAACCACTGGAAAATGCACGGAAATCGTTAGCAATCGCACGTATTAGCAAAATTACGTGCATTAATATGTTACAACATTTGCACACATTTAGCCCGTATGAATTTATGTTACTATGCGAACTTCACCAGATTGAGCCCCATTTTTTAATTCTTTTCGGGTTCCATCGGAAATCAAATACAAAATCCCTCGGTTAAGCATTTTACCAACTAAGCTACATATGCCGTGAATAAAAGCTCCAAGTCATTTGGGTCGAGATCTGACAGTCTAAATAATATGTGGAGTATATACCATACTCGTACAACAATTGACAGTTTTGAAATTGCGAAGGGGCTATGGGTCATCTACATGACAGACTAATGTCTTTATCATCCGATAATTAGCGATAAATGAAAGACTTTCAACAACATGCGAAAAAAGAATTCTTGCGTTATTTGAGCATGTTGCCAAAAAGACTATCGAAAATTTTGAGAGACTCGTGATCACTGGGACATTTGAAAAAAAAAGAGTAAGTAAAAGATCTCCTAAATAGTGGAGTTAACAGGGCTCTCTTTAAACGCAGTATTCAACATAGTCCAAGACTAGGAAGGACGGTCACAGATGGAGTACCAAGTTCCAGAGAGAACAGAAGACCACGACATCACCATTGAGCACGCCATGAAGGAGTTTGAGGAATCAAAAAAGTTGATACAAAATGTATCGATAGAATAGCTTCGCGCTCTGTGATGTTATCGAGGTCGAGCCAAGAATCCCCTCGCAATCACAACGTAAATTCAGTTGGAAAGTGAAGCTGTGCCGTGGAGTTTTCGTCTCTTTCTTCTATTTTCTCATATTTTAGTGAGTGCGCCATTTACACACCAGCAAACTCACTGGTCATACCACTGTACTATATCCGATGGCATACCTGATGAGAGACGATCGGAGTACGAAGGCATGTTTTTTCCCATTTTTTTAAAGAATATGTATGACCAAAGTCATATGTATCTTATACCCCCGAGTATTAGACGGAAAAACGCCTGATTTATTCAAGAGGAGTAGCACAGTGTGGGGCTCGAACCGGCAACCTTCCGAACGGAAGTCCATTACGTTACCACGCGGTCATGTACCTCGTCATATACGTACGAATTTGTCGGAAAGAGTATTTTTATTTTTATCTAAATTGTACCTAATTTGTTTGTTTTCAATTCAAACCTTTAATTTAGGTTTTGTTGTTATTTTACTCCAAAACATCCAGTTTTGAAAGAGCATTTGCAGAGAACTGCTGCTTGAAATGATCTTGAGAATTTTGGGCCAGTCTTATCTCCATTCTTCATTACTGTAGCTAAGGAATATATATTACGCAAATGCAGACGGCCTGGATATCACAGATCGAAACGATACAACTCAATTTAGAAGGAAAACACAGATAACTTGGAAGTACAGACGCCCTAAGCCCTAAATGTAACAAATATGCATTTTAAAAATTGCCTTGCATAGTCATCTCAAGTAGCACCAACTACGAGTATATGTTGTACTAGTACGAGTATACCATGATCTTGATAACTTTGTATTGGACGGGTATATCTTAATTTAAGCATAATCGAGTTGTTTGTTTTCGTTGGTTCGTTCCATACGTTTTAGGCGTTGTTCTTTTTCTAACGACAGTTGGACGTTGCAATTAATAGTGAGAATGCAACAATTGGGTAACTCCGTCTCTGGTTTGGTGAATATTTTTAATGTTGTTGAGTTCAAAAAGGTCCATCTCATGCATTTCCTCCGTCTTAGATCTTGACTGGGATACATTATTCCATTTTCATTGTGTTTTAATTACTTTATTTTGTTTTTAACTATTTTCATGGATTGTATTTGAGTTTTTTTTTCAGTATGTGTAATTGTATTATACGAGTACATTAGCGATTTCTCTGCAATATATAGGGATATTTTTTGAGTTAATGCTGCTATGATTTGTAAAGGACATCTAAAAATTGTGCATTTACTAAATAAATTGTCAAAATATAAGGAAAGTAATAGACAAGGAATAAATTTGTTTTGAATAAAGTAAAAATTCAAATATTTATACAATCTGAATAGTTCAGTTTACTCATCAATATTTCTTTCAAGTAGATTATTTATTAAGTCAAGCACGATTTACAGAGAGCAGGGTTTCTTTTTACTATATATGTATATTCTCCCTCCCTAGTGAAATAATAGGATATAAATCAAGTCGCGGGGAATATGCAAGGTTCGCATAAAGATTTGAGGATTTCATCTGCATATAAATAGGTTCTATCTATTTTATAATAAAGTACTTCATTCACCTTATAAGATTAGCTAATATTAAAATGTATATTAGTTTTACACTCATATGTATCAAATAAAATAATAATACCCATGAATTTATTGACCAATACTCAAAATTATTCATAATCAAAATTCACACACAAAATTATTTTTTTAAAGACATGTTTTAGAATAATGCAAGTATTTTAATCCAATCCGCCACAATCCAAGTTGTCCTCAATATCTGAGTGAAAAATTAAATTTTCTTTCTGAGCATAGACCGTCCCTCCGATCTGGAGACAGCAGAATCCTTTGTATATCAACACATCACAGATCATTCTACACATCATCTTATGTAATTCACTCGGCTTGACTTTGGAATATTTCTGACTCAATCATACGTGTTACATAATTATTGATATTGGAAAAAAAAACAAATGAAACATTATTTATCCCAAAATATGTCTCTCCCTTTATTTTCATATTTCATCATAGGAGGTTACGATACAAGAGTCCCATTGACTTGTTTCTTATCGTTACATACCCTTAGATATTCCTCGTAACTCTTACATCATCGGAGTAAATACTACCTAAATAGCAAAATTCTTCAACTTGCTCTAATCTTTCATTTCTCATCCATATATCACATTTGCTTTTCCTTTCATACTTTTCTATCAACGTGACTTTGGATTTCTCAACGTTCATTATCGGTATTCATTATTAACATCTCTCATACAATTTATTATACTTATCAGACAGTCTCTGTAATTTATCCTCATTCTCCAACGATTAGCATCCATCAAAACACTGCGTCATATTTTTTGACGGGGAATATAATACACTTAATAATGTCCTTTTAGTGATTTTTCACCTAAAACAACTTTTATCAAGAGAATAGAGAAAGAGAGGGGTGCTAGGGGTGAGATTCGGACAGATTTCCGTAGTTGGGCCGTAACGATCCCGGCATCCGTAACTCGACGTGATGGCGCACACTGGATCGAAAATTATCATCTTGTAAAAAAAGGAATAACTACTTATTACAATAATAATAAATGAGCAATTGAAATATGCTATAATGCCGTTTAGAAAACAAACACTCCGCAAAGGTGCTCAAAGTCGGAATTTTAGCCCAATAGTATTGACAGATTAAAAATATTACAAGAATAAATAGTTTTATGTACAGGAAGGTAGTGGTTTCAGTCATTAAGTAAGAAGACCGCTAAAAACTTACTAAGTAGAAATGAACTATAGACGAACCTTCATAGATTTCCCAATATGTATAGGTAATATATTCGGCTTCGAGTGGTGTGTAGTAATCATATATTATCAAAAATGTTGATAAGTCCTCCGAAAATTCCTCTCATACGCCTTCCACTCACATTTGTACCATATATCTGTTTTGTTAGTCTTTCTTCATTCATTCCTTCCACATGCCCAAACCATCTCAGCGTGCTCTTTTTCATCTTACTCAACACATTTGTATTAAGTTCACATTCAACCCTAATCACTTGATTCCGTATTTGCCATATATTGGCCCTCTATGTATTAGTCTTAAAGCACGCATTTCTACAGCATTTATTCGGATCCACTTAATATTTCTCCTGGTCCACGTTTCACTTCAATAAAACAAAGTTGGGCTAAAATGCTATCGTAGACTATCATTTTAGCACAAACTCAATAAATTTTTGTACAAAAAATGTCTAAAACAAAACACGCAAACTCATACATTTACAAACATAACCCCAGATTCTCTGTCAGCCTACAGATTTTTTAAAAAGAAGTCATTCAGGAAAAATCACAAATTAACTAAAATACTTTTTTTTTACTGAGAGTTGTCAAATCGCATATACAGCTGCAGTTCGGATTTGTAGAAACTATTTAAGTGTATCAAATTTTAAGATATATTTAAAATCATAACGAAGAAAACTTGTCAAAATGTCTATATCTATGAAAGCGTAATATTCGATCCAGTGTGCAACTCGGGGGATAGTATCGGGAATCGGGAGTCACATGATTTATGTTCCGGGCGTGATTTATGTGCCCGCCCGGCCCTGGTATTGAATACACAGGGCCGGAGTCACAAATCATACCGGCCCTCGCCTCTGCAGCACTGTCTACATAAATTTGCCGATTCGTCCTGTGCGCTGAACATAAAATGAGATTCGCTGTATCTATGTGGAAATACGTTTTTAGTAATTCAAAGAGACTAAATCGAACTTGTTTGAATATCGTTTGGATAGTATTTAGATTCAGATACCTCGAAAAAATCGTTTGGATAGTATTTAGATGCAGATACCTCAAGAAAATCGTTTGGATAGTATTTAGATGCAGATACCTCAAGAAAAGAGATAGACTTTTCCACGTCAACGTTTTGTTATCATATTAAAATTTTCATGAAATATGTCAATCTTATATTTATTTTTAAGTTCGACCTACTTTATCTAAATATTTCACAGAAAATAAATTTTATATTGTCTTTTGTGTCTCATTTTTAACAGGAATATGCAGTTGTTCCTTCTCCTCTCACGCTGTCTTTAAAAACGAATAACGTATCCTTACAATGCGATCGTACACTATATAAAAAATTTGATTTGGTATACTAGTTAAAAGAGTTGTTAGAAAAGGATTTTAGTGGCTGAGAGATGGACAAATACTACTACCAAAGACGTATTTTAAATTAAGTTAAAGAAAGTAATAATATGAATATAATGATTCACATTCCACCCAAAAATAAGCTCCTCATCTATAAAACCCGTATTCGTCCTATATTATGACCTATGCTGCACCCGTTTGGGGTAGTGTGAGCAACACGGATCACCTGAAACTCCAGAGAGTGCAGAACAAGGCATTCAAGATATCTTTTAACACCCATCCCAGAACAAACCTTACCCGACTTCACGCCGAACAGCGAGAAGAAACCCTACAACACCACATCCTCGCTTGGACCGTGAAGTTCTATAAAAGTCAACAAAATCACAGCAATCCTTTAGTCGCTGCCCTGGGGGCTTAACATACGAGAGTAAATCCGACCTACCCTTCCGTTATAAGCACAGGCTCCCGAAGCATTATCTGTTGCCTGACTAGTCCACCTACAGTATTAACTGGGACGACCAAGGTCTGAGTGAATGTGATGGAATACAAGTAGCCTAAACGAGTGGACTTGTTCTTGCTAAATAATTCATTGTAAGAATTGTTATCTAGTTATAAGTAGTAAGTAGGTGTAAATTATTTCTAAGAAATCATATATTAAGATTGTAAAAAATAAAAATGAAATGGCATGTAGGAAAATAAGATTAAGTAAGTTCATAAATTATAACATATAAATAAGATTAGTTAAGTAAAAAAAATTTATATACAATACTATATGTATAGCCTTGACAAATATTTGTACAATATATTACTTTGTTTAATAAAAAAAAAACATTCCGGCCACAAACGAGGACTAAAATGATTCAATAAGTCATAAGACTATTCCTGGTCGCCATAAGGTCAGAGTAGGCAATAAAGTTGATTTTCATCATGTCCTGAAGATGGGAAATGCAACTATCATATGTGTTGAAGTTTTCGCGGTCTTCGTACCAGTCGTATAAGATCTTGGAGGATAATAAAGCGTGAATTGGGTTCTGATGTCGGGATTTGGGAAATAAAACGTTCTCAAAACATCAAACATTATGCCAAGAGCCCACAGTACAATCTTCAAAAGTCCTACAACTTCATTTCAAAATAATCGCGAATGTGTTCAAACAAAACTTTCTGAATGTTGAAAGAAAAATTGACCAGACACAAATATATTTGAAAGTAAGGTACTGACATTGTTTGTCTTAATGTTGCATTTCGAGAATAAATGGCAATTGTGTATGATAACATTGTAAACATATTTCATGAATGAATGTAACATGCCCGTTTTTGAAGTTTGCGAAATAGGCGTACTCGTAACATTCGCAAAAAGGCCTCGACCGTGGGTCACTTTTATGCCTGACCTCCCCCCAACTATGCTGTTCTTCTCCCCCCATTTTTCTGCCTTCTGTTGCTTTCTGGCCTCGCCTTTTGAATATTATTTTTATGGTCAGGGGCCAGTTTTATTACACCACTTATAAATCATCATAATGTGCCCAATGCTCGTGAAAACAAACCAAGTATGCTAATTTAATAATTTTATTTTGTCTACAAAATGTGAAAAGTAAATTTTACATGCGGGTGATTATATAAAGACGAGAGAAAGTTGAAGAATATTGCTATTTACGTAGAATTTTCTCAGATGATGGAAGAGTTACGAAGGATATCGAACGGCGTGTAGCGATAGGAAACAATGTCAATTGCGCACTAATACTCGAAACCGACAACACCAAAATCTGGTAAGAAGATATTCAGTAACAGTATTTCGTACCGTGTTTGATGTATGGTAGTGTAATTTGGACGCAGAAAAACATTGAAAATGTATGAAAGAATACGTAATGACGAATATGAACTTAAGGAATGATGTATTGAATACGAGTATCATAAAGAAGAGCGCTCTGAAATTATTTAGGCTAGTAAAACGAAATTAATCAAGTAAGATGAATAAGATTACATAGAAATGGTTTGGGCCCAATGAACGAATGAATGAAGAAATAATAACAAAACCAAATATACAATGCCAATGTAAGTGGAAGGTTTGGAAGATCAAGAAAGTGTGGTTGGTTCAATTAATGATATTTTGAAAGTAGGAAATGTAAGAAGTTGGAGAAATCATATTAAGTATGAGAAGGTGTATGGATGTGGAAGAGGCAAAATATGCGTGTCGAGATAGGAAAGTCTGATGCTCTGTCCTCTCTGTTTACCCCAGAAGGGAAACGACATGATGGTATGTACGAGTATGTATTTTGTATGTAATCCAATAAATATTTCCATAGACTCACAAAACACGCCCTGTAGGGGAATCAATGAGCATGCGAGAGATCGTTGAGCAGAGAAAGCGCAATGACAGTCTGCAGGAGTCACTAGCTTTGTGCAGGACTTCTGAAGTCAAAAGGCAGGTTGCTCGAGATTGTGAAGCATATATAGCCATATGTTCCAGTTAGATGTAGGAGAAACAATCAAGTGCTGGGAACATGCATCCGCATGTCCAGGTGGCTTAACGGAATCCACATGTCTGTGACGTCAGATAAATGGAGTCTGCATCTTGCATCGGGCTCTTATCTCGAAGTATAATAGATGTCATTATCGACGTGGAGGAGCAACTCGGGATTTACGTTGGAATGGTGAGGGGATCCTTGGATACGAAACTCCGCAACGACGACGATTTTATTTGTTTTTGTGATGAAATATTCGTCGTCATCTTAAGAATGGGTCTATTCACTTCTGGATAAACACTTCTCTTAATAACCTCTACTCTCTCTTCTATTTTGATACCGGTGTAGTCTTTCCTATATAATATATCTATCTATTTAAGGTCACTCAGCTGGTCTGACTATGAGTTGCCTCTTTCTTTCGAACAATATCTTCGTCCAATGATAAAAAAGAGATTCCAATCTTGTTTAGACATAAGGAATCTTTAATACTTTTCTAGTTGGTTGGAAGAAACTGCCATATAGGAACAAGTCCACCACGGTTGACTGTATACAATGAAAATGCAATACAACTAATTGGGACGTCAGAGCCATGGTTTTCGATCCACATGTTAGAAATCAACAAAAGAAGGATGCAATCAAGGAAAAGGGTATTATTACAACATTGTCCCATACCAAAATAATACATAAAAAGTATACCACTATCCTTCTTCAAAAGTAATACATATGAATTCAGCTTTATATACCGGTATTTTTGACAATTTAATTACGTATTAGAAATAAAATCCTTCCTGTCATGTTTTTTGTTTAAAATATTTTCATAAATTAGGAAAAAACTGGACGTAGGACGATCCGGCCGTTGCATATCTTGACTATTTTCTGTATGTTTGTTTACGGTACGCACAAATTTGTGCGTTTCAGAAACCGTCTATTGCCACAGTGTGCACATATTTGTGCATTTCGGTTACGTTCAACTTCATACATAAAAAACACATGTTAAACTTCTTATTTCTTCTGTCGTGTTTGCTTTGCTTATTATATTTTTTTTAATTAACATGTATTTTTATTAAATATTTTTAATAAACAATAAAGTATTTTTAATAAACACCCCCGTAAACAATGTGTTAAAAAAACTTGTTTTTAAAAACGTTAGCAACCTTTTTTGTACATAAATAATATTTGAAACAATTTTGAAACTCAAGTTATGTATTTTTGATATAACAGTTTTTCATAACTTAAATTTTGCACGACATACATATAACACTAAAAGAAGTTCTCAGGATATTTCAAGTCTTTCAAAATAATATCAACAGATTAAGGACATATTTAACTACTTTATGGATTGAGAGACACATTTTTTTGGCTGATATAAAACCATTTTTTTCAAATCATAAATTATGTATAAAAAACTCTTGGTGAAATTGTATTAATTTGATATTACAATCTGAGGTAACTTGTATACGAGTCGCGATGATAATATTTAATCAGCAATTTCGTATGCTATCCATCACGATTTTTTTAACGAAAATGTCAATTACCCCGTTTTATTGGAACAGCCACTGGTTCGGCCATTATTATTCCTTTTATAGCGCGTAGCCCTTTGTTTGGGACCCGACTTCATTATTATTATGTGCCGCGATCAAGATGGACAGCCTCGGCGGAAAATTGCGATGCCATGGCGGAATAAAGAAAGAAAAAGAGCGTCGTAAAAATATCAAGCGTTGAGTTACGGGCTGATGATGAGGCTTGAAAAGGTTTGAAAGTGACGACTTATCCACGAAACCTTAAAAACTGGGCCTTCGAGATCATGAAGCCAGCCAACCAATTGAATACCACGTATCACGTTTTGTACAAGAAACTTATACAACACTTGAAAATATGTGTATTTATTTGACTTTCATATACAGGTTATACTCAATTATATACAGATGTTGAAGAGAAATACCACCAAGGTCACAAAGTTTCCAGTTTGAAGGCCATATTAGACAATGTTACAATTCAAATTTAATACCACCACCCTCGGTAATATGTCAACCGATAACCAATAAGCCGATAGAAAACGTGTTGTTTCGTTATATTCTGAAATGTTAAAAAATAATATCGCGCAGTTATCAAGTTTCTAACAAAAGAGAAGTTTGTTTACGGAGAATATGTTCCGTAGACAATCTTTTCTATTGAAAAAAAATTGATGCGCGTCACTTAACTTTCAATATTTCACAATACAACGAAACAAAACGTCTTATATTGACCCTAGTTGACATCTTATTAAGGGTAGACGTATCAAATTTTAACTGCAACTAACACGGTTTAACTTGTTCATGCCCGAAACTCTTTGACCTTAATGGTACCAATATACAGTATAAAATGGTCAAATAATAAATATGTAAGTGTTTAGTCGATACAACTTCCTCCCATTACTAAGAAAATTATTTCTTTAAAAACATTTTCGAAAATGTTGAAGTTATTAATTTCCGCAGCCCAGTTCAAAAGGCCGCAGTCCGCGAAACAAGAGCACATGGCAAGTTAATTATAATTATTGCCAGTCTAAAAAATCAATATTTCTGTGTTTATAACAGTTGTTAGGAAAAATAAACTTACCAAGGGAAGACGAACTACAAAGAAACCTTGGTAGATCTTTCCATATTCAGCTTTAGATGTAGATCAGAATACGTATGAAGTGTTTATGTATATAGTAAGCATAAACGTTGATGTCCCAAAAATAGTTGTTTTTAATTGCTTCATATCGCTAACATATCGCTAACACCTAGAGGTAGATCATTTCATGACACAAGACCAGTAAAAGCCCTCTCATAAACCCCGCCCTATTGAATCGATTCGGAACAATTAGTTTATTTTGAAGACGAAATCGGCCTAAAAGTTCTTCTCCTCTCCGAAGGAACATCTTTCAGACAAATCTTCGAAAGCTACTATTGGAGACATTCCATTAAGAGCTTGAATACAAAGAAACAAAGTTTGAAATAAATCCATTCGTGAACTTAAGGATAGTGTATTAAGTACAGTCAAAAACAGCAATCTGAGATGGTTTGGATATATAAAAAGAATGAATGGAGAAAGAAGACTGGCAATACAAATATATTGTGCAAATGCGAGTTAAAGGCATGGTAGAGAAAGACCAAGGAAGTATGGTTAGATCAGATATTCAAGTACATCCCTATAGAGGACCAAGTGAATATAATTATCATAGAACGAAAGGTTATGACTTCCAACTTTAAGGTATGGGAATGAAATGTGGACGTGAAAAAATACTAAAAATAGTCAAATAAATGCTATAGAAATGCGTGCACCTAGGATAATGCATGAGGTAGCAAGGTATGAGAGAATATAAAATAAGGTAAATAGATATGAGTGTGAACTTATTATGTGTTGAGTACGATGAAGAAGAGCTCTCCGAGATGGTTTAGGTACGTGAAATAAACGAATGAAAGACTAGCAAAACAAGGTAAATAGATATGAATGTGAACTTATTATGTGTTGAGTACGATGAAGAAGAGCTCTCCGAGATGGTTTAGGTACGTGAAATAAACGAATGAAAGACTAGCAAAACAAGGTAAATAGATATGAATGTGAACTTATTATGTGTTGAGTACGATGAAGAAGAGCTCTCCGAGATGGTTTAGGTACGTGAAATAAACGAATGAAAGACTAGCAAAATAAGGTAAATAGATATGAATGTGAACTTATTATGTGTTGAGTACGATGAAGAAGAGCTCTCCGAGATGGTTTAGGTACATGAAATAAACGAATGAAAGACTAGCAAAATAAGGTAAATAGATATGAATGTGAACTTATTATGTGTTGAGTACGATGAAGAAGAGCTCTCCGAGATGGTTTAGGTACATGAAATAAACGAATGAAAGACTAGCAAAATAAGGTAAATAGATATGAATGTGAACTTATTATGTGTTGAGTACGATGAAGAAGAGTTTTCCGAGATCGTTTAGATACGTGAAACGAACGAATGAAAGACTAGCAATATAAACATACAGTGCATTGAGTAGAATGCGTAATACAAGATGACGATTGATAGTAGAGTTAAATTAAGTGTATGATATTTTAAAAGATGAAACGTAAAAAGTCAGAGTTGTACAAGAAAAGTGTACGGATATATTATAAAAGAGGAAAATGTGTGTCGTGATTAGAAAGTCTTGCGCTCTCTTCTCTCTACCTACCCCGACAGGGAGAAGGCGTGATAGTATGTAGGAACTAATATTTGTATTTTAGGATTTGTACTACTCCAAATTTTAATCGAAAAGATTCAGCGGTAAAATGGTATATTCTTTGATAGTTATTGTTACCCTTACAGTTTATTTTCCACTTCTTTCAAGTATGTAAATCATGATAAAAAAATCCAAGATCCTTATTACTTAAGAAAACTAAGGTTTCTATATTTTGATAGATTATTTAACAAATTATAATATAAGGGCTGGATACGTGCTATAATTAGGAGAATTTCTTGTTTCTGACCGAGATTAGGTACTCCTTCGCAGCGTTAAAAATATGATAATGGAAAATTATATAAAGTTATTTATTGTTGGTCGAATGAAGATGACTGAGAGGTCAGGTATGAATCAGGTTTTTTATTAAAAATTATTGGAAAAATATATGAGAGACTGAAGAAAAAAATAAAAAAAAACATAAATAAGTTTAAATCATTTTATAAGATATTGAATTGAATTACACTTTCATCGTATGCAGTACAGCCTGGCGGGCTTATTACCATGTATCTTTCGATCAACCAGACAAAATGTTTAAGAAGCCTTAAGTGAAACGTCCGACTGGAATCCTTTTTTTTTAAATCGGGGTTCCAGCGGGATTTGAACCCGCAGCCTCCGTGCTGGGAAACAAACAGGCATCTTACCAGCTTGCCCACGGAGTCCGATAAACGTGGTATTATTCCCAATTTTTATAGCATTAACTTTTCGCTATAATATTTCTAGAACATAATCTATATACTCAAAAAATATAATCAACTTAGCGTTGCCCACTAACTGAGAACACCCAAACTTGGGTAAGTAGGTAAAAAGATTTTTCCTTTAAATATTAATTTTATATCTTAAACATCACCAAGATTCACATATTATCTCTATTGAATAATATATTTAACTGTTCCAATCATGGACTTGCGTTACGCTCAAACAGATATTGTTTATTGGCTTTCCCAGATCCCCGCACTTCTTTTTTTACGCCGTCATTTACTGTCCATACAGTGAGACTCTGGAACCAGTTACAAACCAATGTTCGACTCGCCCCGTCTTTGGCATGCTTTAAGTGGGGTCTAAAAACTCTTTATTTCAAGTCAACGTGTTTCATTCCTGATTTTTCTTTTCTATCCACCATCCCTTCCTTTTCCTATGATTGATGATATCTCACTTTAACTATGTGCTAGTATAGTGTTCATTAATTTTGTAAATTAGAATAATAATTTAAATACTTTTTTTGCCAACATATTACTTCCTTTATTTACATGTGGTTGGTTGAAAGAGTTGCCACCTGGCCAAAAGTCCAACAGATTGTTTTTTTTTTTTTTACAAATGTCAAAATAAAAATAATTAATAAATAACAAACACATTTTTAAATATGAACGCCAATATTTTCAAAAACAATATAAAACTGTTGATTTTGTAAACTAAGTTTTCTAAATTACCTGAAAATCATTAGTAAAATCACGAAAAAATGGTTTAAATCATATTTTTTAAGAAATTATAAATATTTTTTTTTAAATTCTACCTCATTAGTAAAAAAATTACCACGTACAAATATATGTTGTATTTTAAAAACAAGGAACAATTTTAATTTTAATTCAATACTTAAATGTACTCGTGTATATTTTTAATGTCTAAATTTCAATGTTAATACATATATACTCGTAAGCTAAAATTTATAAGTCAAAATTGCATTTTTATTTATGGCAGTATAATGTCAAAAAAACACTCATAATGCACAAAAAACAAGAAAGAAGAATACGTTTTCATTGGGGTTAAGAATGTGCTGTATAAATACTAAAAAGTATAAAAACAATAAACAATACGTGCATGTTCCTGTAAAATACCATTTTAGGAGATTCTACAAAAAAAGGTGTCATATAGTTGGCAAAACACATTACTCCTTCAATTTTATTCACTCGATCATCAAGATAGCATTGAAAGTGCAATGAATAAAGAATTGTATTGTGAAATTTTAAGTTGTCAACTGGAAATTCAAGGCACTTTTTTTTTCAATTTAACGATAATAAGAACCAATTGTAGGGAATCAAACGAGTTGTAATATAAGGGTTTATTATGAAAAACAAGTTTCTTTTTAAAAGAAACATTAAAAAGCATTTAAAGTTTATGGACTCATTTTATTGTGTAATTGATATATCCGTCATCAAGGAAATATTTTTAATGGTTTCGAGTAAGAAGTTAAAAAAATATTATTTGGAATCTTATCAAAGTGTATTTTATAAAGTTCACTTCAATCATTTTATTAGATATTTATTGTTACTGAGAATTTAACACAGTTATATATAATAATAATGTTATTTATCTAAAATTTCTGATAGCTACTGAATATATTTAATGAATACTAGAGCTTCTCGGCAAGATAAAGTGGAGTTTTTGCTGGATTAGGTCAACCACCAGTATTCCGTTTACATTTATGTTATGTTATCTTATAATGAAATTGCCAAAGCGACTTTGAAATTATTTCAAATCTATGTAACATAGAGTCAAAGATACAAACATTACAACTAATAATAATTAAAAGCAGCGTAACATCCTACACCCAACCCTGACGGAGTTGATCGCCTTTAGAAGAAGACCATCAAGTTGAGCAGTGATGAGTGTGAAGGGAGTGTGTTTGCCAAGTATTTATTAGGCCCGCCTTCGTAATTTCATGTTGGACATACTTGCCCTCGGGACACCCATCTGTGATTACGTCTTAACGAAATTTATGCATCAATCAATGCTACAATTAACAATGGATATTGCGTTTTATACAATTTGTGATTATTTTGTATTTTTGCCGGAATTTTTTACTGTACCGATATGTAGAAAAGTATAATAATTAAATAACTCTGGACAAAATCAACACGTGGTTGAAAGAGGTTGGAAGGAATCGAGTTATTAGAGTATTACGAAAATCAAGGTAAGATGCAGACAGGCATATGAATAGTTCACTAGGAATACGACAAATTAAAGGCAACAAACCCAGATCCATACAAATTGAGGTCACTTTAAATTACCTGTTGTATATGTTTTTCATATATGTACTACGTATACATATAATTACTTATATGTATACATAGTACATATATAACAGAAAAGGTATTGGCTAGACTGCTTATGTTTTTAGTCATTCTGTATCAGTATTTTTGTTTATTTCTTTCGGTCTTGTTTTGGAACATGCAGTTATTGTTTAGCTGTTGTATCCCCTTCATTGTAATTGTTTATAGTGTAATAACACACTATAAACAATCACAATGAAGGGGATACAACAGAAGTATCTAATTGGAGAAATTATACTCTGTACTGCTGCGATATATCGGGAATAGCCAGCCAGCGGTCATGGCCTCTATTTGGTGAAGTTTTTCTTTTTATATATTTTTATCGCTCGTATTTTTTTTGTACGTTTCTTTATTTTGCTGAAATAAATTTATTATTAGCAAAACCGTATTATATTAGTTTCGATTGTTTATTGATCTAGAGGTACAGCAAATAGAAAAATGACTTAATTAATAAAATATAAATACTCCCGTCATCATGTGTTTAGTATGAAATAAATTTAGCTAACCATTTGATGAACTTAAATCAGCACAAATAAAATCTACAACATTTGAAATTTTAACTCAAACTATGGTATACTCCGTGGTCTAGGTACTTGAAGATCTTCCGTGGCCTAGTTTATACTCGTATAATATTTGTCTTCCACCTGAGTGTTTGGGTTCCAATCCCGCAAGGTGCCCAAGAAAAGTATTGAAGCTTTTTTTACATACATCTTTCTGATCCATCATATGAAAATAATCCCGCTTGTACTGAAATATCGGAAGTGTAATACAATAATATAATGTGTAAGCCTTTAAATATATTTTTCATTCTAATATTAGATATTTTTTATTCTAGTAAAACGAACAAAATTCACGGGTTCGCAGTATATCATATTGAACTGTAGCTCAATCATATGAAACTCAAGAAGAATCCAAAACTCACTAATGACTGAGAAAGTCCGAAAAAATATTCCTGTTATGCCTTTATTTCAAGGAATATGAGTTTTACCCATGGCTAATACTTCTTTTTTGTGTTTTTTTATTTACTTTTTTCGGCTAATACGTATTATTTTTTCAATGGGTATACTTGGTTAATAATTTTGAAGCATTAGAAGAGAACTAAGTATATGTTTGTACATAGACATATTACGAAAAATATAAATGACGAACCCTTTGTTGATTGACAAACTTCTGTAACATATACAAAACAGCTATTTACATAATTGTAAATAAATATTGTTTCGGTGCCATATTCACGAAATGGGGTATTGAGAGCGTTCCCAATCGCACACGAGATGTACTCGTTGAACGGATTTTCCTAAATCGATACCTGTCATATTTGGGTGAATAAATTAGGGATTGAGAATGTTCAATATACTATAGACATAACTGAGCCACTTTACCGAGAAGTATGAGTTATTATACTCATATTGATATTACTTTTAGAGTTTTATATCGACTTTTTCATTTGGTTTGATGTGTATAAATTAAGTTTGTATCAACAATAACATATATTTTTTTAAATATAGCACTATTTATTTTTAATTTATATTTGGAAAATCAGTATATTGTGCTATAGTCGTTCAGACTGAACTTCTATATAGTTCAGACTGAACTTCTATCAAACATTTAAAATTACTTTAGTTGTCGATAAGTCTTAAACAGTATGCAGCATCCCTGTAGTATTAAACAATATGCAGCATCCCTGTACCAATAATAAATCATTGAACTGCGCAGCTATCATCTTGTTCATCGTGATCCATTTAACAGCAGCAGCTGTGATTAGAATTTAACGCTGGAACTGGATTGCAAAACCTTTTTGTTGCAGCCTTCTCTTTAGGATCCCGCCTTACTTATTGAGTTGCAACCGGGTTGCATGTAAATAATACGCCTCTGAATGAAGCAAGGCATAATTAAAGGCAGTTATCTCTGGAATAATGAAAGGTGCCTTGGCAAAGGATCCTCGGTGAGGAGGTCCTGATTATAGCCCTCAGGCACTTTGTGCTCACTGTCGATTACACCTCATTCTTTATGGCAAAATATACACGATGTTCTTTTCAAAAAGATTGACGAGAGAATAAATATTTTTTTAATTTCCTTTCCTGCGAAATTGTTATAATCAAGATAAAGGAGCAGAATACAATAAAGATTATTTCTACCACACTTTTAATAGTTAAATAAAAAAAAATTAAAATAATAAATATAATTTTGGATCTTTGTAGCCTAACCTAGACCTTAACCCGGGGCTCGCGATTCTGTTTTTTTTACCGAAATATTCCATTCTGGTTTTTACCGAAGCCCTTTTGACATATTTCTGAATGGTTCTTAGATATTGGATCTTCAATAAGGTGGATAGATCAAATCAAAGAGGTGACTAGTTGCTCATTTCGTACTGAACTCATCATGACTCAGAACCGGAAAAAGTGGAGACTACAAATCTGATCACTTCAAGATCACCAGTAAACCATGAAGCCAGCCATGGGTAACACGACTAAGAAGAAGAAGAATCAATAATAGATTGCCATAAGGCAACAACATTTCTAAGTTGTATTGTATATAATGAAATTGGCATACAATACAATGCTTTGAAAATCTGCACAATTATTAAATGTTAAATAAGGAATGTAAATTAAGTAAATAGGGAAAAAGATCCTTAACAAAAGAACATCTACAACAAAAAAAATCCCCTCTTTAAAAAAACTTTGTTGTATGATCATTAATTTTATTTCATTTTTTACGTATTAAATGTTATAAAGGTTAAAAAATAAAACAGTTAATACATAGGAACACAGTGAGACGTCATCAGACCGAGAGATTTGATGGACAGAGCTGGTAACCCAAAAGAAAATAGAAGGGTCCATATTATTAGGCAAATAACAAACGCGACAGACATAGTTAGGAATACAACTAAGCTCCTTAAAAGAGAGTAGTAGAAATGTAAAACTGAATGTAAGAAATGGAAATATATCATTTTTCTAAGTGCAGCCAATTCGCTCGCTAGATCAAATTTAAATAACACGATCGCTCTGTAAAGAGCATAACGAATAAGGAGAGAAATTAATTTTAGATGAGTTTAATAGTTTACAGTTTTGGTCTTTCTATCAATTTTCTACGTTGAACTCTTTAGCCTGCAGGATATTGATATATACATCGTCGTTACTGGGCCTCGTACTCAAGGATCCCCTCGCCATCCCAATGTTAATTCTGTCAGAAAACGATGCTGTGCCGTAGAGCTTTTTGTTTTTTTTTAAGTGGGTAAGCTGTAGCACGTCAGCAAACTCACTGGCTACACCGCTGTACTGAATCCGATGGCACACCGAAGTGAAACGATCGGTGCACACCAGCATGTTTTCCCCCCCTCTTTTTTAAAGAATAGATATGACCAAAATTAGAGGTATCCTTATATCCCCGAATACTAGGCGAAAAAAAATTCCTGTGCCATTCGAGGGTAGTAGCACAGGGCGGGGCTCAAACCGGTGACCTTCCTCACGGAAGTCAAATGGAAATGCGGACACACATACGAGTATATAGATTAAGCATTCAAATTTATGCTAAAATTTACTTGCTACAATAATTAAGGCTAAGATAAATTGCAGGTAACGAGCTCAGAACCTCAGAAGAATAACTGATCTTTGTTTATCTTACTGTTATATTCTTCTTTAATGTTAAAATTATTTGTCATAAAATGCGTCACAAATATATTTTTTAATAATGTCAAACATAAAGTGTTTAATTTTTAATTTTCACGAACGTTTGTGATTTTCGGTGCCCTCAGCTTCGTTATAAATTTACCAACCTTCATTTTCACATTTCGCCCCAAACATCTCTCTTGATAATAAATTTGCACTTGTAGCATGAAACATCACAAGAAAATAAATTTTTTGGATGTTTTATGCAAAAATATCACTGAAAACGCCTCAACTTGACAATGAATGATTGTTGTATATCTCGAGATCTCATTTTTCATCCAATTATTTCCAATCGTTTTGTCAAGGGGGGGCGGGTCCTTGAGACACACTGTGCGCTTTTTCAATTGCACCCCTGGACTAAATATGATCGTATTTCAGCAAAAAAATACCCAACCTGAATTCTTCTTGTGAAATATAACATAAGTTCGTCTTCTACGTATATCTGTGGAATCGACTCATTAAAAGTTCGAATTTAACACTTAAAAAATCATAACCGGTTGACTATTTCAACTCTCAAATGAAGGATTGTAGTTAATATTTAAAATAAGTTGAAGAAAAAATGTTGTGTGGATTGGTTCGATTAAGTAAATATGAGCAAATATGAACAAGTGGCCGTTCCGACGATGGATTGAAGGCGAAACCTGGCAAAAGTCACGATCAAGGGCGGAGCGACACGCCCATCCGATGCGGAGATAATGGTTCATAACAGGTACTCGAACATTTGAACACCATCCAACGTTTAATTTCTCATTTTTCGATTCATTTAGCGAAATTCAGAAGATGCAAATATTGAAAAAAAGGATGCGTTAATTTATAAGATTTCTGGAGCGGATTGCACTTAAATTACATTAATTAGCGAAGTTTTGGGAGAGATGTTAGCAAAATAATATTCAATAAAGGATAACAATTTTACAATGTTAAATTTATATAAAGGTTTTTATATCGAGAAAATCGTAGCCATTGTCTCTTTTTTTCATTTTCGACACGAATGATAAATACACGTTGTTATTTTTTTGTAATTTTATTGATAGTTAATTGTTTTATTCCGGGATAGATGAAAGTGAAAAATCCTTTACGTTTGTTTTCGTTCAAAATAAAATTGTTTAAAACAGTATATATAAAAAACATTTAACGCAATGGATTTTTAAACTTTGCGGTTACACATTTGTGTTTGATACATTTCGTTATTGGGCTTAATTTTTTACTTAGTTTAATAGTATCAAGTCATAAGCAGACATTTTTAACATCTTGAACGGTCGAGGATGTGTTATTGGAGTAATTTTAACATCTTGAATAGTCGAGGATGTGTTATTGAAGTAATTTTAACATCTTGAATGGTCGAGGATGTGTTATTGAAGTAATTTTAACATCTTGAATGGTCGAGGATGTGTTATTGGAGTAATTTTAACATCTTGAATGGTCGGTGGTTATTGGAGTAATTTCGATGACTTTATAGCGTTAAAGATAAATATGATAGATAATGCAATTAAACTTTTTTCGGAGATTTACTGAATATTTCATATTTAAGATAAGAAAATAAATAAAAAACAATGATTTTAAATGCGTACAATTTTCATCCACGTTATTTTAGTTTATAATTAAAAGTTTTAATAATGCACGTTACCTATAATATAATGAGAAATACATTATCAATGTTTAAACTTGAATAATAAATTAATACTTTTGCAAATTGTCACACAGTTTATATCTCAATTTGCAAAAGTCCTGTGGCGTAGAATCGTCTGCCTCTAAGTGTTCCACTGCTGGATGAAGGTCTCCCCAAGTTGACTCCAAACAGTTCGGTCCTTTGCTCGCCGATGCCACGTGATGCTGCCATGCTTCCTGATTTCGTCCATCCAGCGTACCTTCGGTCTTCTTCTAGGCCTCTTTATGCCTCTTGGATACCACTGGATTATTTCGGATGTCCATCGGGAGTCTGACATTCTGGCTATGTGTCCGGCCCATTGCCACTTCATTCTTTTGCACACCTTTATAACGTCTTCTACCTTTGTTATATTGCGAATCCAGGTGTTTCGTTTACGGTCTCTTTTAGTATATCCTAACATGCATCTCTCCATGCCCCTTTGTGCGGTCTGGAGCTTTTGCGTGTTCTTTACTGTGAGCGTCCATGTCTCGCAGCCATATGTAAGTACTGGAAGAATGCACTGGTTGTAGACCCTTCGCTTTAAGGATATTGGGAGATTACTTTTGAAGATGTTGTTCAAACGTCCAAATGAGCTCCACGCCAGTTTTGTCCTTCGTGCTATTTCCTCCGATATGCCACCTACAAAGGAAATAAGTTGGCCCAGATACACATATTCCTGGACAAGTTCTAGCGGCTTTCCATCTACGTTTATTGGTTTTGGGGTAGCAAAGCCGTTCATCATATATTTGGTTTTTGAAATATTCATTTTTAAACCAACTCCCCTGCTGACCTCTGCCAATTCTTGCAGTTGGTGCTGAAGATCATTCGGGTTTTGTGAGAATATAACGATATCGTCTGCAAATCTCAAATGGCTCAGGTATTTTCCATCAATCGCCAGCCCTTTATTTTCCCATTCTAGTTTTTTAAATATGTATTCCAGTGTAGCTGTGAATAATTTTGGGGAAATAGTGTCTCCTTGACGAACTCCCTTATCGATTCGGAAGGTTTCTGAGGATTTGTGGAGATGTATTTTTGCTGTTGCATCCTTATAGATGTTATTGAACAACTGAATGTACGCTCTATCAATACCTTGTGTCTTTAGAGCTTCTAGTATGGCAGTTTTTTTGACTGAGTCAAATGCCTTTTCGTAGTCCACAAATGCTAGATACAAAGGGAGTTCGTATTCCTCACATCGTTCTATTATTTCTCGCAGCACTTGAATATGATCCATGGTACTGAAACCCTTCCTGAATCCAGCCTGTTCTCGTGGTTGGTATATATATATATTTATATATATATATATATATATATATATATATATATATATATATATATATATATATATATATATATATATATATATATATATATATATATATATATATATATATATATATATATATATATATATATATATATATATATATATATATATATATATATATATATTATATATATATATATAAATATATATATATATATATATATATATATATATATATATATATATATATTATATATATATATATATATATATATATATATATATTATATATATATATATATATAATATATATATATATATATATATATATATATATATATATATATATATATATATATATATATATATATATATATTATATATATATATATATATATATATATATATATATATATATATATATATATATATATATATATATATATATATATATATATATATATATATATATATATATATATATATATATATATATATATATATATATATATATATAAATATATATATATATATATATATATATATATATATATATATATATATATATATATATATATATATATATATATATATATATATATATATATATATATATATATATATATATATATATATATATATATATATATATATATATATATATATATATATATATATATATATATATATATATATATATATATATATATATATATATATATATATATATATATATATATATATATATATATATATATATATATATATATATATATATATATATATATATATATATATATATATATATATATATATATATATATATATATATATATATATATATATATATATATATATATATATATATATATATATATATATATGGGTGGCGTGTGCAGTTTTAGGAAGCACTTGAAGATAATGCTTTTTGTGAGGTCTCTTCAAAATTCATGATTACCTATATAGGAACACTACACATATACACTAAATTACACCTAAACCTGAATACTATCACATGTCGAAATATCTACAAAGGTTTCTTGGTAGTTCGTCTTCCCTTTGGTAAATTTTGTTAGATTTTCTTACTAAATATTTATCCCTAAATGTATGCCGGTGGGGGGGGGAGTACCTAATCTAATGGCCGCAGCCACCACGTTCCTTTCTTTACACTCAACATAAATACATTTATTTTGTTATATTTTTAATTTGTCGATAATAGTAGGTGCGAGTCCCAAATCGAAGAGTCCTTGAGGAGAGTGTAGTATCTAAAAGGTGCTGTATGGATCGTCCTTTTATTATGATTATATCGTCCCTTTTCCAATAACCCATTTTCGTTTATTTGGTTCATAGAAAAATAGTCCCAAGACGAAATAAATATGAGAAATTCAATTTTACATTTCCTTCTTAAGTGCCACCCAAAAATGTAAACGTGACTTGACGTGTGATCCAAACCCCCCTATGTAGCATGAATGAGGACACTCCTTAAGTGACAGCAGCATCCGGCTTTTGTGACGAGCTAGAGGTGAGCATTATAATGGCGACAATCCATAGGTAAACTTATATCTATTCATGAACTGCTTTATAGTAGAGTAAATATATATATTGTTCAATTAACTGGTTACCCTTCTATACTAAGAA
Organism: Odontocerum albicorne; assembly: GCA_949825065.1. Classification (NCBI taxonomy): domain Eukaryota; kingdom Metazoa; phylum Arthropoda; class Insecta; order Trichoptera; family Odontoceridae; genus Odontocerum; species Odontocerum albicorne. The sequence continues at coordinate 14,923,324 of OX463846.1, read as the reverse complement.
CAGTCATAGCTTACGTCATTGTCAAATCTAGAAAAATTGTTTCAAAATTTATTTTATTTTGTAACAAAATATTCAAAGAGTAACAATCATAACTTTCTTGGTCTAACGAAAATCGTGAAACTTTGACAAAAGGGAGAAACAACTCGGTTTATTCGACTCAACTTGGGAACGATCTTATTAGCACAACCAGACGTATGTTACTCCTTCCTTATATATTATTTAAAAAAAATTGATACAGCATTATTCATCTCAAAATATTACTCATCCCTGATATAAATATAATTTCTATTGTTTTTCCTATTTTTCTCGAGATTAACCTATTGTTATTTTCACTCGCATATTATACTATTATTGGCCTTTACAGAGATTGTTTATTGGTATTTCCAGTTCACCACTCCTCTTTTTTTACGTCGTCCTTTACTTTCCATGCAGTGAGACTCTGGAATCAGTTACAAACCAATGTTAGACTCGCTTCGTCCTTAGCGTGCTTTAAGAATCGACTAAAAAAACTCTTAATTTCTAGTCAGTAAAATAACGTGTTTCATTCCTGATTTTTTTCGTTTCCTCTCCACCATCCCTTCCTGTTCCTTTGATTGATGATATCTCACTTTATATGAAATAGAATGTTAGGGTGATTGCCCGTCTTTGTGGAGTTTGTGGGCATATGCTCACGTACGTGTTCATGGATTTCGTGGGGATGGATAGTCATTTGAATGTTTTTTGCGACTATGTAACTTGCTTCATTTACTTTTGTCTGGTTGGTTGGAAGGGATTGCCGCTTGGCAAAATACCCGCCAGAATATATTTTCAATAAAAGTATTAAATAAAAATAAATTTATTAATTAATATTACTTTATTACAGTTTAACGGTCACGGTACCGATAATAGTTTTGAAATAAAAGCTGGTTCACTTGAAGACATACTTAAAAGCAATAAATCTACCAGATATAACATACATAAAAATGTTAGAATAAAATTACTAAAGAACTAAAATTTGCTAAGAAGATGTAAAAAATATTTGTTTTCTTAGTTACTTAATTAAAAATCATTGTTTGTCTGTAATATGTCGATATGTTTCTTAACGCTTAGAATTTTTTGCCGAACAAATTATAAAGAAGTTAAATTGACATTTTTGAAAATATTTTAATGTTATATTAGAGTGATAACACATAATACCATTCTAACTTTTTTCGCCTTTTTTCGCATTTAGGAAATATTAATACTTATTTATAATGCGTGATATCTTAAATTTTATAATGAGGTAAACATTTCATTTCAACGGGCTTCAACTTAAGAAGCAATTTATGAATAAAAAAAATATTAAAAATATATTCAGATTTCATTTTATCAACACTAATAATCTTTTTTGTGACAAACGATGGACCTATGGTCTTAAAAACATATTTAATTTGAATCATAAACGTAAAACAATTTTTTATTTTAATTATTCTTATTTATCCGGAATGAATATTGATATCTCTAAGTTTATAAATCGACATTTCTAAGAAATTATACTTAAAACTGGTTTAGGTCATTTTACCTTTAGTCCCTTGCTAAAATATTTTTGTCTATATATTAATCAACGCTTTGACAATGAAACATTATTCTCGAAACAAGGCGGGAATTTTTTTAAATATTAAAACATTTTGTTTGTTTTCTAATATTTATTTTAAAATGTGGTTAAGGGCATTTACATGACGTTATTTTAAAATGTGGTTAAGGGCATTAATTTTAGTCAAACACTGTTTATTCCACTTAATATGACGGTATAACCCTACCAGTTTTAAGGTTTTTACCTCATCTTGAGTGTTGTTTGTGCTCTCCTGATTATGAGGGAAAAAGTTAGAAACCGACAGGGTTAAACTATTATAGCTTGGACTTCTTTTGTATGACTGAACAACATTTTCAAGAGTAATCTCTCACCCTGTCTCAAACGGAAGGTATTTAACCAATGCTTCTTACCAGTACTAACATATGAATGTGAAACATGGACGCTTTCTGTGTGAATGAAACAAAAGCTCCAGAAAACACAACGTAGCATGGATAGGTTGTAACAGGAAAGACCGCAAACGGACCAAACAAAAGTTGACGATGTCACGGAAGACGTAAAAAGAGTTATGTGGAAGTGGGCTGGGCACGTCGCCCGAACAACGGGCTATCGTTGGACGTGTGAGGTGATCCAGTGGTACTCAATAGGAAGAACTAGGCCTGTAAGAAGACCAAAGGTACGCTGGATGGACGAAATACATAAGCAAGCAGCCATTACGTGGCAGCAATGCGTAAAGGACAGGATTTTTTGGAAACAACTTGGAGATACCTATATCCTGCCGTGGATGAATGTATGCTGATGATGAAACAAATTGACTAAAAATCATACACAAATTATCAAAATACTTCAGGAAGTAAATTTATCTATTTATGATTCATACAAAAATAAAATGAATTCTCATTTCTTGTATGATTTTTTTAAATGAATCGTAAACAGTCATTCAAAAATAAAATTTGGTATCGTCCCCAAAATGTCAAACACGTATTATTAAAAGCATATGTCTAACTCTTCCATCATTCATTTGTCAGTTGACGTTGGTGTTCCAGCAGATATGATCTGGGTGTCAAGGATTCGGGAGTAAATAAATAAATAAATAAGGAAGCAGTCCGTGTGACGTGGCAACAATAACTCCTGTTACCATGTGTCAACTGTCACAGGATACAATGGACCTTAATCACACCGTGTGGCAACAGGAGAAGAGGATCTATTGTCAATGGATTTTACTCACATCATAATATCAAAAGGTTTTAGTTAAGTCTTCAATGGCAGGAACTAATCAAAATCCCTTTGAATTTTAACTTTTTTATTATACTCCTGATAATTTTTTTTCTATTAGTTTGCTTTTAACTTAACTAGCAGTTATTTTAGATTTGAATATGATGAAATTTAAAAACATAGAGTGCTGGCAATTATATGATGATAAAAATTATACTGTTTTTTATCAAATTATTACCTATGTAAATAAAAAAATACCTCATATATAACTCAACTTTTATTGAATACAAAATAATTTTACGGACTTATTACCATGTGCAAACTCTTCCAACCAACCAGAAAAATGTTATAGATACCTTAAGTGAAAACCAAACTGGAATCCTTTTGAAAAAAATCTAGGAAACAGCCGAAATGAAATATAAATATAGTAGAGACTACGTTTTAGAATTATACATTTAAAAAATGGTTCATTTGAGGAGAGTCTGCTATCTAAACAGCGCAATATAAATTTTCATTTTATTATTGTTTTGTATAGTACCCCTCAACACACCCGAATTGATAATTCGGACATATTGAAGGACGTGGCTGTAAAACAATTGTGATGACCTCCGTGGTAAGACATTAGTCTCGCTACCCGAGTATCGTGGGTTCGACTCCCGATGTTTTGCCGATTTATTTTAAATGTGTTCTAAACTAGTTTTCACTAACGTGCTCTTCAATTTTTTTCTGGTCATCTGGAAGAAATTGACATATGGTATAAACTCACTAGGTTTAACTGTGTACAACGAAAGTGTAAAATATTATCTTCGATCTCTGTAATCAAGCCTTCGGGTTAAGAAACACTGGATTTAGCAAGTAATTTAAAGTTTGCCATAGTACGTAATGGAAATACTACCGTACGTGGATAGGAAACAACACTCACACTCGTCTAGTGTAAGTATTGCTACTAGACGAACACTTTAACCAAAATACCACAGATCTTAGTTTTTTTCTAGCTTTTTATGGTACAATCGGAAATCGAACCTGAAAACTCCGGGTGGAAATCCAGCGTCTTGCCAACTTGGACATGAACGTCGTAAAAATGGTTAGTAAAATCGACTTCGTAAAGAGATATGAATTGTAAACACTTACGTGGTGGTTATAAAATATTCTAAGTTGAATAACAATAATTGTTCTATAAACCAACAAATAATAATTGTTCTATAAACTAACAAACTACATTTTTGTAATTAAAAAGTATAGTTCTGATAAAAGTACCATTAACTACAATATATTTGAGAGAAAAAAAATTATCACTTTTGACAGCGATCGAGGAAATTTTCCGATTCGTATTTAGAAAAGCTTTTTTTGCCAACACTATAAAATAATTAAATAATTTGATTTTACATAAATTATTTTTATAATTTTTTTTCTCGTATATTTTAATGGGCTTAACTTGTATATTTTTTTCTCTGTTGTAACAGTCCAAACTTATATTTTAATATAAGTTTGGACTGTTAACACGAGCCTGGACTGGCGCACGTACTCGTATATACTCGTATAATAAATAATAAATGGTAATTTACACTTCAATATTCCATTGACGCGGTCATAGAGACGCAAATAATTATAATATTTATATACAGGGCAGACATTATCTCACTTTTAATACATAATATTCCTCTAAGAGGAAAGTAGAGTGGAGAGAGGACAAAAAGTGTATAATCACACTATACTCCTTTTACCTCATCCACGTCTTCTGATTCAGTTCATATTGTTTCTCTTATTCGTTACCAATAATAGGTACATACATTCCACCATTTCCCTGCTGGGATAGGCAGATAGGACAGAGTAACAGTCTTTCCTATCTTGACACACATCCTTAGCCTCTTCCACACAAATACTTTCTCATACAGCTCCTACGATTTCTCTGACTTTCTACATTTCTTTATTTTAAAGCATCATTCACTTAATCCAACTATACTTTGAATCGTCATCTTGTACTACGCCTTCTACTCCCATTTGCACTGCATGTTTGTTTTGGTAGTCATTCATTTATTCATGTGTTCCACGTGTCTACAATATCTCAGAGAGCTCTTCTTCATCGTACTCAACACATCAGTCTTAAGTTCACATTAATCTTTAACTACATATTCTATCATCCATTGTAACCTCATGTATTCTTCCAAGTGCACGCATTTATATAATATATATTGGACTCTTTTCAGTATTTTTCCCTGTCCCCATTTCACTCCTATACATCACAGTTGGGAATGAAATGTGTAAAATTTTGCTTCCATTAAAAATACATTCACTTGGTCCTCTGTATATGCACATACACATGAAAGAGGATCCATGGTGTCTTTAGGTTACAACGCGATAGTTCCGTCCTTAGTTAACTTTGTTTTATTCTTTATTACCACATAAAATATGGGATGGATATTATTTGGACATACGACGTAATGCTAAACGCAAATTATATTATCTCATATTACCTTGATCAAAAAGTTTTAGGACTTTATTCACAAAATCGAAAATTCAAGTTTATTCATCAAAATCGATATGGTCCCCTTCAAAGTACTCCCCATCGACTGCAACGCACTTACGCCAGCGGTTGATCCAATCCTCGAAACACCGCTGGTACTCAATTTTCGGTATGTCCATCAGAGCCGTCTTCGATTTTTTCATGACATCCTCTCGGGTGCTGTAACGCGTTCCGCGAAGCGGTTTTTTAAGTCGATTGAACAGGAAAAAGTCGCAGGGAGCCAGATCATGTGAATCCGAAGGCTGCTGGATAGTATTCGTGTTGCTTTTGGTCAAAAACTCATGGAAATAATGTATTTCGCGATTTCAACTCGGTCCTTTTTTTGCATGAAATTGAGGTCTTTCGGCACTAGTTTTGTAGCGACACGTCTGAGGCCCAAATCACTAACCAAAATGTCTTGAACGGATCCATAAGCGATGTTCAAGTCCTCTGCCAGCTCTCTGATGGTCAATTTGCGGTTTTCGGCCAATATATCTTTGGTTTTATCGATACTCACGACCACTTCTGAAGCGTTCGTGCCACCGAAAAACACTTCTCTAACATTTCCAAGGTCTGCGGACCGTTAAATCCGTTTTTTACACAAAGTTTAATGCAAACTCGTTGATGCACAGTTGATGCAATTTTCAAACTTGTAAAAAATCGAAAACACGCACAAAGGTAGATGTACTCAGTACAGCGTAACTTTTACAAATGTCAAGCTATGACGCTGAAGTTTAGAGGGAAATGTCAATGATAGATGTGGTAACCTAACAAAAAAAAAAGAATTCCAATCGGGTGACTGACAGCGCCACACGGTGGCCGGTCCTAAAACTTTTTGATGAAGGTAGTATTTCATTATATTAACCACATTTTGTATATTATTTCACCAATACTTAATTAATTTCAATGGTTATATGATTCTTCACAAGGACTGAAGAGATAACAACATTTTCTTGTATACGTACCTAATGGTTGTATTAAATATTTACGAAGACTTTAAATGATGGGTGTAGGAAAAGGGTTAAGAATGGAATGGAGTTTTTTAAAGAGAAATGACGTAAAGGGAACATATTAAAAGAGGGCTGTTAAAGATATTCTATTTGATGCTTAATTATTTCTAATAATTGTGTATTTTTTGGAGAAAAAGTAAAGGGCAAGCGAGGAATATAACCTAAAACCCCGGTGCAGAGACAAGTGCCTTGACCAAATACGCTAAGACCCCTCCGCTGATAAAAATATTTATTAAATTGATTGAATAGAGAAAAGTGTATGTAATATATTCTTTAATAACATCAACATGTTAAAATTTAATCCGTCAACATTTTTTTATTTGATAAATTGCACCACCGAGATTAAACTCGCTTTAAATAAATACTCGTATCTTCGAAAAAGATTTTATAAATACATATTTCGTGCAAAATTTTTACATAAGAAAACACACGAAGTGATGATCTCATACCAAGATAAATGGACTTTTATTAAAAAACTACAATAACTATAGTACTTTTTGCGTTTTTAATGTTGCATTTCATGAACAAATGATCAAATAAATTCAAAACGTTTTTTTTTTGATAATTTATTTTCAGAATTTTATTAAAAACTTGTTTGTTTGATGTTCACTTTTTATTAATAATTTATGTTTGTCTTTTTAAGGAATCATTCAAGTCAGTCCGTAGTGCTTAAGGTTATAAAGGAGTATTGAGATTGTTCGACCACGTAGAAATAATTATTGTTGATAGACTTAGAAAAATTATGTATACAGATAATATACATTGTGCGAGAAGTTTGGAAAGGTATAACATGACGACCAAATGAATCCCAATCGAAAAAAGTAAAAATCTTTATAACAGGAAAGTATGTATGACGAAGTGCTTCGGCATTGTAGAAGTGAATGATGAGTGCTAGATGAAATATGAGTGATGAGGAAATAAAAAAGTGAAGGTATGTACTCTCAGCCTACCCCAATAGGGGCATGACGTAATGGTGGGATGCAATATTTATATGTAAGTAAAACTATGTTAATTTTGAAGGAAATAAATAAATGCTTAAAACGAAACAAAAAATTATCGAAATTTTTTAGAGGTTTTGAACCAATTTTCAACATTATTTTTTAATTTTTTTTTTATCCACTTTGCACGGATTTCTCCTTTTACACAAACAGAGTCTGCTTCTAGCGTTAGCTTGTTCGTTAGGAATAATATCAGCCAGGATGCTTCTCATACTGCTAGACTGTACCGAGAATATATCAACCGTGTCATTCAGTTGGTTCAATATCTCTATACCACGCGTGACTGACTGCTTAGCCATGATATTCGTCCTGTAAGTTGGTATGTAGAACAGAGGGTGATTCCTTGCACGGCTATATTTATTGGGTACATATAAACTTAGAGCTTCTAGAATCACGGGGCAGTTAAAAGAACCTTGGAAAACCTTTAGTAGGAATATCGCAATGGATTCTCGCCTTCTTGTTTCAAGGCTTCTATAGTTACACACCGTGAGAAGTTCGGCATGGTGAGCATATTTTTGGTAATCGCCCTTTGTTCTGTACCATAGATATCTGAGGATTTTTTTTTGTATTTGTTATATATTGTTTTTATATTTGAGCTGATGAGGAGCCCAAACCGTAGATGCATATTCTAATTTGGTTCTAATTAGATAATTATATAAGTTTCGGAGGATATCGGTGCTGTTAAATTCTCTTGATATTCTCATTATAAAACCGAGTAGTTTGTAACAGTCCGATATCAAACGTGAGACATGGTTAACGAACGTGAGTCCGACATCGAAGGTTACGCCCAAATCCTTGAATTCAGAAACTCTGTTTAGTGCCACTCCCTGTATAGTATACTGATGGTGGATTGGTGAAAACGATCGACTATAAGATACACAGACACATTTATTAATGTTGAACAGAAGATGGTTTTGCTCACTCCAGGAGACTAGGAAGTCTAGATCCTGTTGTAACTATGCACAGTCGTGAGATGAATTGATCTTTTTGAAAATTTTCAAGTCGTCAGCGAACAATAAACATGTCGAGTGAATTATGGAATTTTGAATGTCGTCTATTAATATGAGAAATAGTAGGGGACCTAAATTGGATCCTTGTGGTATACCAGATCTTGCGATAAATTCCGCAGAAGACTTGTTACGAATTGTTACGTATTGAGATCTTTCTTTTAGGTATGATGCAAATAATCCAATTAGATTATCGCTGATTATGTATTTATTTCAATTAAAAAACATGATTAAATCATAATTAGGTGAAGTCTTTGCTGTGACATGTAAATGATACAAATGCTAGACAAAAGGTTTCTTAAGAGTTTTTTTAGGGCAGGTCAAATGGGAGAAAACTAGTAGTTAGAGCTTGAAACAAGCTCGTAATGCAATTGTGCGAGGAGATATTAGGAATTCCGCAACACCGACTTGAAAGGATAAATTGAAAAACGAAGTTGGTGATGATAATTTGGAAGGCTCAACGTAGCAAATCTTTATTAGTGCATGTGTCATTCGGGAAAAGTCTAAGTTTACATATTAACTGTTATGGAAGTGACGTTTGAACCATTAAATATTTTCTCATCAAGGGTAATTTATAGGATCAGTATTATGGGACATTCCAATAATTACTTCACTTGGATAGGAAATATGAATTCAAGAAATGGTCAGAAACAAATTCGGGAATATTCGTCCGTTGCTTTATTGAATGAAAAAATATAACGTTGGCTTTTTAACACATAACTGTATAAATGAAAAAAATAGTTCTCGTCGATGCGTGAAAAATTGGAAGACATGTAACAGTAGCAAATAATGAACATTAAACTTAAAAATTGGAAGACATGTAACAGTAGCAAATAATGAACATTAAATTTAAAAAAAGTATATTGTCATACTCTTCCTCTTTAAATTCTATCCAATTCTATTAGATTTGTCTTGCATTTTATTTTTTGTTATTTAAATATTTACTTAGCATTACTTTTTATTCAGTTAGCTTTATGATAGACCCGGTCATGGATTCCGATGATAATCAATTATAAAATAAAAGCTGATTGATCGGAAGAAATTTATTTCAAAGCAACAAATCCGCCAAATGTATTTGCATGAAAATTTTAAATAAGTAAATTATTATCATGTTGCTGAATTTCATATTTTTTCTTTAAAACACAACGATTAAACTAAAATGTTCCTATCTTTAAGTTTGGAACACTAAGGTACATTACCCGGCGGTAAGTAATATACATCGTACATAGACTCAAAACGTATGAATGACAGAGACGACGCTCTACAAAGCCGAAGTTAGCCGATTTTGGACATAATCGGCTAACTTCGGCTTTGTAGAGCGTCGTCTCTGTCATTCATACGTTTTGAGTTTAAGCCCGATGTGTATTACTTACCGCCGGATAATGTACATAGTTTGAACCACGAAATACCAAGTTTAAAAAGTAAGGTACGTAAGGTTCGATACACATTATTTCGCAATAACGCAAGGTACAACTTTTGGTACACATGATTTAAATGCAAAAGTTTGGACCTGAAAATACAATGTTTGAAACGTAATGTACAACTTTTGATACATATGGATCAAATGCAAAAATTTGAGAATCAAAATACTAAGTTTGAAATGTAAGGTACAACGTTTGATACACATGGTTCCAATGCGAGTCACAAAATACAAAATTTGAAACATTAGGTTTTAACACAACAAAAATTATTTTATTCCCGTATTTTTGTAAACATCTAAATAGTATAATAAGTGCCTAAATTATGGAGAAATAACCTAATTTTTCATCAAAAATATATGCCTTATAAAGAAAAGAAGCAAAATCTGAGACAGCGGGAGAGAGACGTGTTTTGAAAACAAGTCAAGATATGTTTTGTACGTTAGACTGTTTTCCAAAATAATCTGTTTTGTTTGTCACGCGTTCTTAAATATATGAGCGACAATGTTGGAGCGAAAATGTCTCATTTCACTTAAAACGTGATTTATTTTGGCGTGTTTTGATGAAAATAAAAAAAAATGCGTAGAAACGCCGCGCTACAACGCGCAATGTCATCCGCGTTGGGCCAACTGTCAGGTGGCGTTAGCAGCTTTCATTTCTCGCCGACAGATGGTAGGACAGCTAAATTATGAATAATGACATTTTGTATTATGCTGTCAGTTGATATTTTTTAAACTGCGTTACATTAAGAGAATTTATTTTTTAACACACTGCTACTCGAAATGTTTTGATGAAGCAATTTATGAAAATTTATATTAATTGATAAAAGCTCTTTTTATTATTTCAGTTTAAAATGTTTTATTTTGTTTAACAAAGTACCTAATACATGGTACAAATATTTGCCAAAGGATTTACCTACATACAAATTTATATCTCAACTAATCTTATTAATATATAATACTCGTATTTTAATTATCAACTAACTTAATTTTAATTTCCTACATGCCATTTTATTTTTATTTTTATAATCTTAATATATATTTTCTTAGAATTATTTAACACCTACATACTAGGTATTTATAACTAGATAACAATTCTTACAACTAATTATTTTGCAAGAACAAGTCCACTCGTTCAGGTTACTTGTATTCCATCACATTCACTCAGACCTTGGTCCTCCCAGCTAATACTGTAGGTGGACTAGTCAGGCAACAGATGATGTTTTGGGAGCCTGTGCTTATAACGGAAAAGTAGTTCAGATTTACTTCCGTAAGCGCACAGGATAGCGATTAGGGAATTGTTGTGATTTTGTTGATTTTTATAAAACTTCACGGTCCAAGCGAGGATGTGGTGATAGAGGGTCTCTTCACGCTGTTCAGCGTGAAGTCAGGAGAGGTGTATTCTGGCATGGGTGTTGAAAGAGATCTTGAATACATTGTTCTGCACTCTGCAGTTTCAGGTAATTCGTGTTGCTTACACTTCCCCAAATAGGTGCAGCATAGGTCAAGATAGGATGACTAAGGGTTTTATAGAAGAGGAGCTTATTTTTGGGTGAAAGGAAGCTGCGTCGATGGAATATCGAACTGATAGCCTCTATGCCCTTTTGACCTTTCTGTCTGATGGTATTCAGATGGGTTTTCCACGTCAGTCACCGGTCGATGTGCAGGCCAAGGTATTTGACTATGTCTTGCCTCAGGCAACCACCCATGAATAAAGTCATCGATGGCATTCTTTCCTAGACTATACGGGAGAACATGATGGCCTCAGTTTTCGCGTCATTGATGCCAGTAATAAAAATATTATAACGTAATTTTTTTTTCAATGGGCATTTCTTTGCTTCTATATATAGCGCTTTTCCCCAATAATTAGGATCAGTTCAAAAGCGTTTTCTAACAACCTCAAACTATTAAGAAAATAAAGGAGGATGAGAGACTCCAATGTTACTAACAAGAGCGATATCTGGATTCATGAAATCAGATGTTAAATGTTCTAACTAAAACATGCCCGGAAATAAATCCGCCAGGAATCTAACCTTGGGGCGCCTGGCTGTTAAACGTGAATGCTAACTATTAGACCACGACCGCCAACAAACCTCAAGCGTTAGAAGATATCTACGAGCCTGTTTGCAAATATACAAATTACTATATCAAAAAATAGCAAACCATTTGTTGATTGAAAAACTTTTATTTATAATGTACATGACAATTATTTATGCCGTTATTAATTATGACTGTTTTCGGTGCAGTGAGCACGTACTGAGAATATGGAATGTCTCGCATACGGAATGGCCTTATTGAAATAATTTTCCGATATCTTCCATATCTCGGAGGATACATTGTAGACAGATGTAGACATAACTGAACCACTTCACAGGGAATCATCAGTAATTATCGTTCCTATTGTTATTATTTCTAGGTTTTCACTTTTTTCTTACGTAATACATTTTTAATTAATGGAATTGAGTTAAACGTATGTCAAATGTAAAATAAATTTAAAAAAACTAATAAAACTGGTAAATTACCTGTGTTTTTTATTCAGAAAAAAATTGTTTGCTTGTTTATTTGAAATAAATACATAAAAAAATATATTGCTTATTTAAGAATTATAACGATTTGGCAAGAAAATAATAAACATACGTAAAAAAGCAACGAAAAACTGAAGGTTTTTCCTTATTTTTCAAGAATACGTACTTATATCATATATATTTTAATATGTTCATATGTTAGTACAATCACATTATACCCCAAATTTCTTCATACATGTAAGTGGTTGGATAAAATTTGATGCTTTTTTAATATTAAAAATCCACAAGGTACCATTTAAATATTTATTTTTCTTCGAAATTAAACGATGGACTATTTTCCGATTGTACTTAAATTGTTTTTTAAGTTAATCAATATCACACGATATAGAATATTAATATGATACATAAAAATAATTATATATTTATTTTTAAATTTTGTTAAAAAGTAACAGCGGATTTTTTATTTGTTTATTATTTATCAATAATATTTTTTTTCGCTGTTAATACATTTCAACCAAATTTCCTATAGAATTTTCACTTGTTCTCAGATAATATAATAGTTATGAACCAAACAAATATACAATAGACCTGAACCAAAAACCATTAAAATTATAACGAACTGCAAGTGACTAAACACGAATTCATGAGGTAATGGCAATGTTGTCTAACAGTCATGTTTTTTTTTATATAACCGTACCACCAATGTGCATATATTATGTTTAAGAATGCCATATGATTGAATATATTTTATTTTATTTTTTACATGATCTGCCCAATAAATGAGGAATTAAAAATCGTTCATCCTAAACCGGTTGTGTTTTCCTCAATAGGTGTGTCTTCCATTTGAGGGTGAAGAACTTTCAATGATGCCTAAAAAAATATAAAATGAGTTTCAGTATGCTTAACCCTGAGAGATCGGCGCACTGCTATAGCAGTGGAAGAAATTTGTTCTACCCTTGTATTCTAAATGAATGATATTCATTTAGAATACAAGGGTACATATTCTAAGATATATTTATGTTGTAAAAATATTTGTTTTTTTGTTTTTCTGTTTAAAATAAATATTTATCACGAACGTCCGAATCGTAAATATATCTCAGCACTAGATAGACAATTATATTTTTTTCTCGTAGCGCTCTCAGGGTTAAAAATTCATCGACGAGATTATAGATCCATTTCGAGTGTGGGAACATAATCATCACGTATTACGACGAATTGCGAGTTACGAGCATATTTGAGTGGTTCTAAGTCCGAAGTTCGACCTCTGTGGCCTAGTTGGTAAGATTCCTGTCGCCAAGATATTTTAAAATCCAGATATTTTAAAAAAGGATTCTAATCTGGTTTTCCCTTAAGGCCTCTACGACATGTTTTTGGTTGGTTGAAAGAGATTGCCTCATGGCATAAGCCCACCAGGTTTTACAGTATACAACGAAAGTGTAATACAATACAATACAAAGAATCGATCAACAAGACCGAAGACCATGTCATCTTAAAAAGCTTTCTCCCTGCAATATTTTTTAACACGTTGACATTTAACGTTATGCTCGTAGGCATACTAAGGACTTGCATAAAAATTATTTAATATTTATCGAAATAAAATAAAATCTTTTAAAAAACATTTTTCGCACTTAAAACATGTTTGTAAGTATAGGAAATGGTGTAAAAATTTAATGGATTCGACGAGTTTTTTTTAAGATTTAGAAACATCGTAACTCACAAGCTTAATTCCTTAAGATCATTCATTTGTAATTAAGGGACACCCACATGTATATAAATGAAAATGTCTCCCGTTTATACCGTAATTTATTATCAGCTATAAAATACACAGTAAAAAAAGCGAAATAAAAAGTCATGACATCCATATGTAGGGATATAAGGATTCTTAAGTCTCGGTTTACAGCGTATTAACGGCGTCGAATTGTCAAAGTTTAACATTTGTTAAAAAATATCGTGTTTTAAAACGCTCCCCCGCTGTATTCAAAACAGCGAGCGGTCTGTCATAATGTTATATAGATACTGTTTCGAAAAATGATATGACGCGATTAATAGTACGATGACCAATCGATTATGCAGAAAAAAATGTTGTTCAGTGTAGTGTTGTTATTATCAATAGCACGCGATGTTGTTTAATTGCATCAAGAAATAATTGAAAAAAATAGTAAATGAAATGTGTTTTTAATGTAAACAAATATAAAATTTACGTAGAGAGAAATCTTAACAACGACTGTGAATTTAATTATATGCTTGCTGAGACAAGCAAACTTCACATCAAAACAGTTTTGAAAATATAATTAAACAAGTAAACCTCACGTCAAAACAGTTTTGAAATGGTAAAATGGTAAATTGATGCATTTTCAGTACGTTATAAAAGTACTGTTATTTTAATACACCATTTGATTCTTTACTATAACCTAACGTTTACATTCCCAAAACAAACAAATTTGCACACTTGCATTGTCTATATGAGCCCAGTATCTTATATCGAAGAGGACTTGATTCGTGGAACGCCCAGAGATATACAAGTGTCAGAATTCTGGTCGGAAGTAGTATAGTGCCGTTGATATGATAAGAAGACGATTATTTTTGTGTAAGGATTCTGAAGATTAAAGAAAAAGTTTTAGGGAAGCAAGGTGACCAGCTTTGAGCCCGGGAGTCAAGAAAGTGTTTCAATGCGTTTAAGCGAATAACCAGTCACATTATTTAAACATTTAATTAAAATTGAGAAACATTTTTTGTCATCGCCCTGAGAATGAAGGCAGTAACGATTTCAAAAATTCAGCCATCATATAAGTCAACTTAACACGGCAACAACTCCAAAAAATATTTTCAACTAGCGGAAAACAATCGAGAAAATCATAAAACATATGAGTTGTTCAGAAGCCAAAAGTGAACCAAGTCCAAAAATATTGAATTTAAGATCACTTCATGAAAGGTGTGCGAAAAGCTTTAGCTCTAGCAGAAAATGATTTTGTACAAATTAAGTGTAATAAATGTACTCAATATAACACTTTTCAGAATTGCGATCATACCCTTACAGAATTAGAAACACTAAAATATGTTTGAACCTAGTTTACTCAAAACAAACCAGAATGGACTTGGTTCACTTGGCTTGTGAACGACTCATATGTAACATATATGTAACATGTTATTTAGTCAGATTAATACGACGAAGATGAAGACGACCTCCATAATTCGTAAATTGCCTATCTTTCAACCCCCCTTACAAGTTTGATTCTCGTTGGAAACCGGATTAAAAAATATATTCCAGTCTGATTTTCACATCAGGTCTCTAACTTTTTTTTTGGTTGTTTGCAAGAGATTTACAAATAGCAACAAACTCGCCAGGTCTTACTCTATATAACGAAAACTTAATATAATAATAAAAATGAAAAAATGACATTATGTGAGTTAAAATCAATGAAGGTACATAATCCATGGCACATTGTTTATTCAATTACCTAATAGCAATAATTTTCCTTTTTTTATTTAATTTCTACATTGTTAATAGAAAGATGTCGCCATTAGCTAAAAACTCGTCGTTTAGAACAATTAAATATCGAGCGATAAACTCTTTGTATAAAATACATAAATAATGACTTTGAACGATGAACTCGCAAATCACGATGAACTCGCTCAACTCAAGATCACGATGAACTCTCAAAACATAAACTGAAAACATCAAAACGTTTTCAAATATTATTTTTGTATATAATTTAGTGAACATTCAACTACAGAAATGTCAAAAATTGTATTTTGTGAATCATTCTGTATAATATTAACGCATAACTGGAAAGCTTCTCGTATAAAATTATACGTTTTATTGGACACTGAATGCCATCTTGTGACTGGGGTCCGACATTTTGAAATTACAGTTAAAAATTGACGTTTTAAACGTTTTTATTCCTCTCAGCGAATAAGACATTGTATTTTATTGACATTTACGGTACGCGAATGAGGTTTTTAGCATATTTTATTGTAAGAAAAGGAGTGATTTTCTTATTATATTGCGCAATTTATGAGACATTTCATTATAATTGTAACGTTTTATTTAATTTTCAATGTTTATTAGGCGTTTAAGATGGTATTTTTATGGTCTAAGATTTGATTGCCAAAGTTTTCAATTTTAGCAATTTCTTTGATTTTTTTGGCACGAGCCCAAATCATAGACTTTTTTGCCTTGTTTTTTTTTCGAGGTCTCGTTCGAATATTAAAATGTATTTTTAAACCGATTCGATTTCGATATATTAAAATGGAAAATAGTTGAATGGCTTAAGAGAAAAAAAACCATTCAAAGATTTACATTTCGTTTTGTAACACAGTCGTTAGTCCAATTATATATCTAAGGATTTGTATAAGATATTCAATAATACAAGTAGTGAGAAAAGATAAATTAAATGGAAAAAATATAAAGTGAACCCATGCCGGAGATATCCACCAGGAATACAATCCGGGTTAAGAATGTTTAACGAGCACGTTCACCATTATACAACCGAATCGGATAACTATATTACAAAAAAATCCTAAACGAAGTGCATATCGTTCGTTCCTGGTAGAGGTAGACCAAGGTAAATGTGACTGTAAAATATGTGATGAGAAACTAACCATTTCTTTTGTTGTGAATTCCTGGTGAAATGTTCGTTGCATCATTGTCAATTAGCAATTTTAATGCTGATTAAGCCGTCACAATGGCTGGGAATGCATTTTTCTGCAAATGCGAACGTGGGTACGTGAAGTGAAGACATAAATTTAATCAAAGATGATCGCCGACACTGATAATAAGAAATTTCTTTCATGTTTTCTCATACAACAAATATTTCAAAGTTTATAACAATGGAGTGATAAGTGTGAAAATATTTAATTTCTCAAACTATATTATATTATACTTTTGTTGTATAAATCTTATTTTTTTTCAATCTGTATTATATTACGTGTATATTACACTTTTGTTGTATAAATCTTTAATTTCTCAATCTGTATTATATTAAACTTTTGTTGTATAAATCACAACCGGACGGACTTAATATTATATATGCTAGCCTCTTGCGACCAATCAGAAAGATGCTAAGGAACCCTTGAGCGAAAACCGGACTGGAATCGAATTCACACCCTCAGGTCAGAAAACGGGCATCTTATTTACCAGGCCACAGAGATCCTCGATATCAATAATGGGTAACGTTTATTTACCAGTCTATTTAAAACAGACATGTTAATCTGTCTGTGATATTCGAGTAGATTTCTAGACTATTTCAATATAGTATAATAATATTGGATGATAATTTTACTGGGGTTGGTTCCAATGAAACCATCATCCAACATTGTGCTACCTTTGGGTAGCTTCTAAAATGTATATCAAGTTTACTTCCGTGACCTAGCTGGTAAGACTGTAATGTATCCCTACCAATGTTAATATGCTAATATTATCGTATACTCTTATCCACTTCCAATAAATATTATAAGTTATCATGCAAACCAATGTTAAGCTAACCATATCTGTACTATGTAATCTAGAACCTATAAATATTAGTGTTATCATATGTATGTCAAACTTAGCTCAATGTATTATGTTTAAATTTATTATCTTGTTGGCGGTTATCTATCCAAATTCAATAAAGATTTGGTATCACTAAATGGAAGTAAACTGCGAACGAGATAAATCGCCTGATATCGATTTGACCTTAAGGGCATCGATAACATACCCGAAAAATTCCTTTTTAATCTATCGAAGGGTCGTGCGTATGATTATCTTGGCTTTAAATAGGTCGCCATATCAGAGGCAGCAATCACTATTCTTAAAACCACTACGATGTTAACATCATCGTTATTATTACTTCTATAACACTGTTAATATTATACTACAATGTAATTCAACGATTATACAAATAAAATTACACAGTTCAAATTCTAAAAGTGTTTTCGTTGCAAAAGGTCATAACAAGACTGTTGTCTCTCAGTCTAGGGGTTGCGGGTTCGATTCCCATTAGACTTTTTTTTTCAATAAATTCCAGTCTGGTTTTCACTTAAGGCTTCTTCTCCGTCTTTCTTGTTGATTGGAAGATATTGCTACATGATAATAAGACTGCCAGGTAATACTGTATACGGCCAAAGTGTAATACAATGCAGTACAATCTATGTGATTGCAGGCTCGATTCCCATTGGTACCCAGATTTCTTGAAAACAGCTCGTCTGGTTTTCATTTAAGGCTTATTAAAACCCCTGGTTCATTTCACTCAAGTCTCATTCTCTTTAGTTGAAAGAGATTATCACGTGGTAATAAACCCTTCAAATTGTATTGTATACAACGAAAGTATAACACAATAATTCTTTTACTAAAAAAATATTGCGAAATTGTATCCATGGTGCGATTTTAAATATTTTTTTCATATATCACATTATTGCCCGAATCGTACGCCTCGACTTTTTTATCTTAAGCTTTTTCCCGGCAGCGTAGAAAAAATATAAATAATTTACGATTGTACGTAATAACAACACAATAACGAGCGTGTTTAAAAATGCCAGCTGGCAATTAGAATTTATTTAAGCACTGCTGAACATATTAGCGTAGCATATCTTCGTGTTATTTATCCTACCTCTACCAGCAATATCAAACGCTGCTCTCGAGAAGGATTTTGTTAATGGAAAAAAATATTTATGTAAAAATTCTTCTATAATCATACAATGTATTATTGTGCTTAATAAAAATATATTATTTCTTCAATATATTTTTAATGAGATTTTATAACTTTAATTAAAAAAACTGTTAGCGTTGATAATGGAATGTCAGTTTTAGTGAATAATGAAAATGAATTGTATTATTGTCTTACAATTTCGTTGAGTACAATGCACCCTACTGTGCTTATTGCCATGTATCAATCTTTTTCAACCAACCAGAAAGATGTTAAGGAGGCCTTAAGTGAGAATCACACTGAGATCCTTTTTGTTTTTTTAAAACTGCAGCCCTCGGCTCGGAAGACATGTGTCTTACCAGAATGTAAATAGCAGCGTATGATAAGTAATTTACACATTAAAAATACATCTATGAACTTATGTTCTGAAATTCAATGTCATTGTTATTGAAAAAAATGAAAGGTAAATGTGATATTTGGGTGAACAATGAAAGATAAATGTGATATTTGGGTGAACAATGCAAATTAAATGTAATATTTGGGTGAACAATGAAAGATAAGTGTGATATTTAGGTGAACAATAAAAGATTAGAGCAAATTGAAGAATTCCCTGTTTGGAAAGAATATTCTCAGACTTTAATCCTCAGAAAGGTAGAAAGAGATATTAAACGTCTAGTTGTAAAAGGAAACAACTGAAGTGCTAAAAGACATATAACATACTCAAACCAAGCAATCTCAAGATTTGGCAAAATTATGGTTCACGACAGTTTATTAACGCCAACATTTTTGTATGCATGGGAGTGAAACGTGGAAGGAAAATTAATAAAATCAGACGAGTAAATGTTAGAATATGCACCCTCGACTTTTTCTTTTTGATTCTGACAGTGGCGGCTCTGGACTCTATCCTGTATGTCATTATGGGGCGGAAACAGGTTTTATATATCATCACCTTGCTTTGGATGTTCATATGCTTGTTTTTCCAGATAGTGTTCTTTAAACATCCGGAAATAGCTGCGGCCTTTTGTGATTGTTCAAGCACTTCGCCATAGAGGTCATTATTGCACATTATGCTAGCACACAAGTATTAAAATTTTGTTACTTGTTCAATTGGTGTATCGTTGATCGCCACACTGCATCCAACTTGCTCTCTGGCTAGAGTCATGCATTTAGTTGTCAGATGGGGACGACAGAGAAGGTTCTACAGAACCTTTCTTGTTGTCGTATTGCATTTTCTTTCTTGTTGTCGTGTTGCATTCTGGATACGTGTTCGTTACAACGAACACGTATCCAGAATGCCGGAACCAAGAGCCGTAAGAATGGCCAGGGACAGTATCCCCCAAGCAAGCAGACCTCCAGGACGACCTCCCAAAAGATGGAAAGACAGCTGGCAGTCGACGTCACAAGAGGCAAACAATGATGCAGGACCATAACAGACCAACGGGCGTAAAATAGGAAGAAGAAGAAGGCTTTTTCTTATTATTTCTACTTGCGCATGCTGGCAACAAAAAACTTATTTTCTGTGAAATAATAACTTTTAAATGACAGATGAAGACGCGTAGGTCAAAATCTAGTTTTCTTTCCTTTACAACATCTTTCCGCTTCGAAATTATGAAGTAATTTATTTCATCATCATCAGCCCGTCTCCATCCAAAGTTGAACATACGCCTTCCCTCTCCTCCTTCATTCCTCTCTTTCCTGGGCACATTGTTTCCAGTTGCTCCCGGCCACTCTTCTAATGCAGTCTGACCACCGTGTCTGAGGACGGCCCACACTTCTTACCTGTCTTGGGCACCACTCCAGCACTCTCTGGGTCCATCTATCATCTGTGCATCTGGCAATGTGTCCCGCCCAGTTCCACTTCTGAATGGCGACTATTTCGGCGACATCAGCTACTTTGGTCTGCTGCCTTATCCATTCATTGGTTCTCCTATCCCTCAGAGAGATATTTAACATTTTTCTCTCCATGGCCCTCTGCGTCATCATGAGCTTGTGCATAATCTGTTTATTCAGCACCGATGTTTCCAGCCCATATGTTAGCACAGGAAGGACACAGGAGTCGAATACGGATTTTTTAAGATGTCTCACGTATTTTGGAGATTTTAGAATAAAGGACAGCTTTCCAAATTCATCCCAGGCTTGGCCTCGCCTTCTCTCAATTTCAGCATCTTGATTCTCTTTACCCAGTCTTGTTGTATGTCCCAGATATATAATACATAAGAAAAAACCTTCTCTATTGTCTTTCCATTGACTGTGACATGTGTTGTCTGACCTGTGTTGCTCACGATATTTGTTTTGCTGTAATTTATTTTTAGACCAACGTAATTTATTTGCCCACTTGTAATATATATTTGGGCAAATAAGGCATTTATTTAAAAATAAATCATTAACGTTTTTCAAATATGAATAAGTATATTTCACACTGAAAAATAGTACATAAATCATAACGAAAAATTATTATTTCTGCAAACGCTTAAGCCATAGGCCAGTTGTAAGGGTCAATTTATGTTTCTTCGTCCAAAATTACATTGAAAAGTTTAATCATATTGCCAGATGTAAAAACATTGATCAGTAGTTTTATTATTGAGATTCTGTTGCCACGGCAATTGCAAAAGCGATCATTTAATATTTAAATTAAACGACATAAAACACATTCCGTAAGACTATCTCAAATTAATTTATTTCATTTTTATGGTCTTTAATTATCTTTCGTCAGATCAAATTCACTTTGAATTTATTATGAAATACGTATAAACAATTACTTTTAGCGAAAATTTCGATAATTTTATATTTAAATTAAAAGATGTGAACACATTCTGGAAGAATGTCAAGAATTTATTGAACAGTTATTGTGTGACCTTTTGTTTACTTTTAGTCAGATTCATAAAAATTCTGATGTTATTGCGAAGCAAAAACAGTTAACTGCAAAAAAATCTATGAATACGAAAATTGTATTCGGTACTCGTATATATGGAAAACTTCATAAATATTAACAAACCTAAAGAACATTTTATTTGCTAAATTTAAGAGTTTAATCTTTTAGTTAGTAAGAACTTTCATCTTAATGAACTAGAAATATCATGTACCATATGTGATTCAGTATAATGAATAACGAATTTACGTCATAGAAGGATTTGTTTTAATCAAGTACACAACCCTAAAATCTCTTCAAATATAAAGAAACCATCAATATTTTGAAACATAGTAAAATATATTTATATTTTGTCATATTATTAGTTCTTCAAAATATAATTTTTTTCTAACTAATAATAAAAGTTATAAAACGGTAACTGTAAACTTTCTTAGTTGCTATAAATACAGAAATGAAAACTCTTTATGTTGAAGTGATCGTCAGCCAACAACGGTTAATCTATATTCAAAATTATAGTGAAAGCTATTTACAACTTAGACCCGAATTCATAGTCCGACCTCAGCACTATATACTATCTCTTAACTTTTTGTTACTGAAGGAATAGCATTTAAAGTTAAATCTGGTTCGAATTTCTCGTAGCTTCCTTAAATAAAAGATTCAATCTGGTTTCACCACTTCACTAAGTTTGGAGGGTGTGAGGTCTGATTCTGAATACAAAACATGATTTTTAAGGTAAGATTATTAATATTTAGTATGAATTCGAACCTAAATATTTCTTCCATTCGACGTAAAAAAGTTATATTTAAAAAAAAATTGTGTGTTTCCCCGATGCAGCAAAGGAAGGAACCAATATATTCCAAAATATCACATCATTTTTTACGCCTTCTTTAGTTTAGATAAATAATTATGCCATCATAATCATCATTATCATCGCGTCATACCCCCTATTGGGCATGCAGAAGGCGCAGATCTTCACTTCACCTATTCTGGCACACATTTTGCACTTCAACTATTCTGGCACACATTTTTCACTTCACCTACTCCGGTACACATTTTTCACTTCTGCCACGCAATACATCTCGTTGTGCTATGTTTTTGTATATATTTCCAAACTTCTCATACCTTGAGGACTACTATTATACTAGATGAAATCTAATATATCATGTGTGATTTCCACCATTTTTTCATGTCAGACGTATATTAAATTATTTTTCCTTATTGTTATTTTGTTATTCAATAAGTTCTAGACAGGTCATGGATACAAAGTTATAAAATAATAAAGTTTAAAAAAAAATGTTAGTTGAAAAATATATGAAAAATGGAATATATTATATGTTCCTCGTTTAAAATTTCAATTATAAAATAAACCAAAACCAATCTCTCTTATGATAACATTTTTTGATGAAACAGTGATGTCACAAACCATCCTAGATGGATTGCCTTTATAAAAAAAGAAATCAACAGTTTGGGAATAGCTGTTGCATACAAGGAAATGTCGGTGCCTCTCATCTTCAGTTGTATTGCAAAACACACAAGGACGGAACCTTTAGCGACAGATTCTTGCGGCGCGGCGTGAAGAAAGAATGAAGAATTAATATTCACCACTTGCCGTGCTTTCATATTCGCTGAGGCATACTTCCGCTAATGAGGAATTGTTCATCAAATATTTAAAAAAAAAATTATTTGACATATATTTTATTATTATTAAATTTATCGTCGTTCCTTCTGTACTACCCAAATTGTTACTACCAAATTTCTTTCTCTATCCATCATCATTGATGACCTCCGTGACCTAGTTGACAAGACGCCTGTTTCCCACCCAGGAGGTTGCGGGTTCGAATCCCACTGGAACCCAGATAAAAAAAAATCCAGCCAGGTTTTCAATTAAGGCGTGTTTCATTTATTTCTGGTTGGCTGGAAGCAATTGCTACATGGCAATAAGCCATCAAGTTGTATTGTATACATCATTCTTTCGTTATACGTATCCAAACCATCAGGGTGGTTTTTCTTCAATTCGATAACTAAAGTTTCTTTTAAATTGCGTCCTTTCATTATTTCCTTCTCCTTGATTTTACCGTTAGTTGCTTTTCAGAGAGAGATATTATATGAATATAGTGATAGAAATCGAAGTATTTTTTTATCTTATCAGAAATTGCCCAAATGCCACTGGTGTTATGAAATATGCGGCAGCAATGCGAAATTACAATTTTCCCAATGGTCCGAAAGCAGCGGATAAATCCACGTTTGCTTTTAGATTCAAATACTTGTACAACCTCCGTCGCCTAGTTGATATGACGCCTGTCTCCTAAACCGAGATTGTTTAAAAAAACGTGTTCCAGTTTTCAGTTTAGGATTTTAAAACACCTTTCTGCTTCGTTGGACACCACATGCTAATAAATCCAATAGGTTTTACTGGATACAACAAAATTGTTATACAATATTTTCATTCTGGCCTTGATTCCTCAGATGGAGGATTGGCGCAGAGGGCACACTATTATGTAGTGTCATACCTGAAACCCACTGTGTCCCGTGAGCTGCTAGGAAGAAAACTTTTGAAGGCAAGCCCCAAAGCAATCGCGGTTACCTTTTTGCTGGGCTGATAGAATTTACGAGGGTCATCCAGAAAGTAAAGTTACAACATTTATGTAGGATCGAAAAATGCTTGTATTTAATTGAAATTCACAGGATACTTCACAAATATATTAAACTATTTTTCAACGTAATTGTTGTCGAAAACAAGACATTTCTGTAGTCGGGGCACAAGCTTTTGTATGCCAGTGTCATAGACCTCCGCCGCCAGCTCTTTCAGCCACTTCTTCACAGCTTCCTCCACCTCCTGATCGTTGAAAAAATGTTGAAATGTGATGACACACCCTTGTCTCATCCCCCGTCACGATATAGTCCTGAAAAGCTTCTCCCTCTTGTGCAAAACGATCCAAAAATTCACGCGCGGCGGTCACGCGATTTTGACGGTGCTCCGGTGTGAGCATTCTGGGCACCCATCTCGCACACAACTTCTTGTAACCAAGTTTTTCCGGCACAATATTACCTAGGAGACTTTGAGAAATGTCAGAAAATTCTTCGTGAAGGTCGTCAAGCATCACACGGCGATCATATCGCACTTGATCTTCCATTTTTTGCACAAATTCGTCAGAAATCACTGCCTTGCCTCGTCGTGAGTATCAGTACGGCTTTCTCTGAACAACCTAACCCACTTCGTGATATGTTGTTAACTCATCACATCACTACCATAAACTTCCATGAGCTTCCGATGGATATTCGCGGCGGTATTATTCTGCAAAGTCAAAAAACTGATGACCGCGCGAGTATCGCATGGACGAGAGTTGGCGAGAGTGTACGACGACCTCTCCATCGGAAGAATTTACTGTGACTGAACAAAATGGCCGACAAACACGCGGGACCAAATAAACTGACCGTTAGGATCCCTCCTACACGCCAGGTGCACCAACTTTGAAACAAAACAATTTTCCCCCCGGCCTCACGAGCTCTTGTAACCTTAGTTTCTGGATGACCCTCGTATATCTGATGCTGTCGATACGATTGGTGCATAATTTCTTTATAATCTTATGTTTTGACAGACAAACATATCTTTAGAATACATATTTTTTAATCTTCTCTATTATTTCGTATTATTGTGGAACCAGAGAGATTTCATTTTTCCTTGTAGAATTGTAAGTTGTAGATTGAATTTATTGATTGTATACTATATGATTATTTTATTAACTTTCCGTGTTGTAAATACATAAATATTTTCATGCATCATACTTTGAAAAATAGACGACTATGTATCTTGAATTGTTAGTTATTTTTTTCAAGATTCGTTATCTTTAGTTTTATAATTGTTACTAAGTAGCGTCAAGAACAAACACTCAAGTGTAGGTTATTTTGTTAATGAATAGACCATGTTCGTGTTAGCTATTTAAGATATTCGTCATAACTACATTGGTAAAAAATAGATGTTTTATGTGATTAATTGTCAAAAAGGCTCTATAATAAGAAGGCCCGAAATGGAAACTATTTTTTTTTGAAAAATTGTTTTATATTAGATTACCAGATGCGTGCACCAAGGAAAATTTGTGGAGTGTCAAAGTTTGAAAGGCGGCGGAATGAAGGCATCATAAATGAGAAATGAATGCATGAATAAAATGGATGTTTTAAAAAATGAGCTTTAAGATTGTTTAGACATATGGAGAGAATGAATGATGAAATAATGACTAAGCGAGTATACAAGTCAGAAGTGCATGGTGTGCCTGAAAGAAGTAGATCAAAAAAATCGTGGCTGGACTAAATGGACCAAATTTTGAAAGAAGGTAAATCGAGAAGTGTGAATAATTTAATATTGCGCATGACGATATGTTTAAAAGTGAAGGACGCCAAGGTTGTATGCATGGATATAGAAGTTTGGAGATCTGTTATATCTGCCTAGCGCGCAAGGAACACGGCGTGTTGATGGTATTGTATACTTCACAATCTGGAGGGTTTATGTGTCGATTGTTGTTACCAACCAGGAAGGTGTTTAAACATGCATTAAGTGAAAATTAAACACAAACCTAATTTATTTAAAAAAATCTAGGTACCAACGGGAATTGAACTTGTAACCCCTGAGTCGGAAGACAGACTTTTTTCCAATTTAACCACGGAGGTAGTCATTGGTCTAAGTTTCAAGAGAAAAGAAGTTAAATTCTTTAATTTTAAAGCGATATATTTTATCTTCACATTTTGTCAGTTGACTTGAATTGTCTTTAAAATTTACAGACTGGAAAAAAATATTTAACTGTCTGTAAATTTTACAGACAGTAAAAAACAATTTATTTCCTAACGATGAAAGGTTAAGTGAATATAATTTAACCGCAAAATATGATGTTTTAATAATTAATGAACAAATATATTTACAATATTTTCAAAATGAATTTTGACGGACGTGGCAGTGTAGAAGTAAGAATTCTCGTATTAAAGCTAATGGGCTGATAAGGTCTATTTTCGCCTGAGGCTTGTGGGCGGCACTCGGAACAATACTTCATTGTCAAGTGAAACAGACTTCTCGTTAACTTCACGCTAAATTGATGTTACGGTTAATTTAGCGCGGATAAGGGAAGGCTTATCACTGTCAGTGCCTGGTTTTGACAGGGCTGTTCAAATTATATAATAATATTTTATTTTACTTTAATATTGATTCAAGCTAGAATTTTAGTCTTTTTATTTATTTATATATGACAAGAAATTTTATAAGCACAAAATTTGTAAAAAAAAAAACAAAAGGTAATTTAACCTTTCCCTTCCGGTGCTGTGTATTTAATACATATCAATACACATGTAAAAATGAGCGATTTAAAATCGGAAAAATAAGAATATTCATAACCAATCGCTTAAATTAGTTAAATTTGAAGTCAAAACTGATAATAATTGAAATTTAATTGCTGAAAACATGAAAAAACGTCGGCCAACGTTCACAAAACAGGCGCAGAGACCAACTCGTATGAATGTCCGCGAGTTACTGAGACAGGACTCGGAACACTAACACTGTCTATGTTATACCTCGAAGGAAGAAACAACTGTAAACTGAGATTATATTTCTTGCGTTCCCATATGCTGAAGTAGAGTGAGACGTGAATAGCGTCGCCTCCTCACCCGTTGCGGTTTTTATAATGAATATACCTACGTCACACACTGACACACGTTTGATTGTATTGGTGAATGTATTCCCGATTTTCACAAAATATCTCTGATGTGGCCGATAAGTGCTAATTATTATTGATATTATGTTTTCATTCAATGCGTAAATGTATTACGGAGGAATACCTAAAATCTGAACCCAGTATTTATCATATTTACAGAGATATTAAAGTTTTTAGAAGCAATGTGTACTAGTTACACATCACAGGGAAGGAAGGGTTAATGTGGATTCACAATTTCTATGGATCTGGGTTTGTTGCCTTTCATTTGTTGTATCCCCAGTAAACTAGGATTTTGCATATATCTTACTGAGGACATAATCTCTATATTAATAGACCACTCATATAAACATACATATATACATTCAAATCATTTATAACAAATTAAAAAGTTCTAATTTTCAATTCATTTCATGCATTCGTATAATATCCCTCAACACATTTGAATTAGCGATGTGAATATTTTGAATAGCGTGGCAGAGAGATAATATAGTATTCGATCCTAATAACCGAGCCTCCTGGTTTAGAACGTTTCGAGTACGCATGGATCTTGAAGTTCGTAATCGCATGTGTTGGCAATATCACCGCGCGTGAAGATATAATAATACTCGCACAAGTGTAGCGCCTGCAAGTATTGTTGCTAGACGAACATTTAAATTAGAATAGGACAATTTTTTTTTCTTTTTTTCTCGGATACCGAGGTCGTCAACAACGTAACACTTAAGTAGCTTATTCATAGTAATTATTCATAAGTTTTTATGTTGAGATTTAGAATTCTAATGTTATGCGTCGTATACCTACTAGTGCTTATTTTTTATTTGTGACATATTTCTTTTAATATTTATTTTCTCCCATGGTAACTCTTGATTCTTATTTATGCGATCTGCCAATTCCTGTAGTTGGTGCTGAATATCATTCCGATTTTGTGAGAATATAACAATATCATATGAAAATCCCAAATGGTTAAGGCATTTTTCATTAATTAGCAAGTCCTTATTTCTTCATTCCAGCTCAGCCAAGACACATTCAAGTGCAGCTGTGAATAATTTTGGGAAATAATATCCTCTCGACGAACTCCTTTACCAATGCTAAAAGTTTCAGAGGATTTGTGGAGATGTATTTTTGCTGTTACATCCTTATAGATGTTATTGAACGACTTAATATATGCGTTCTCAATGCCTTTTGTTTTAAGATCGTTTTTAGATCAAAGGCCTTTTTATAGTCTACAAAGACTAGGTATATACGAGTATGAAGTTCGTAATCTTCATATCTCTCTACAAGAATTGATCCATGGTACTGAAACCTTTTCTGAATCCAGCGTGTTCTAGTGACGTGTCAAAAGTTGTCAAAAAACGGTTAGTTAAAATCTTAGTATATGTTTTAGGGACTTGAGCACAAAACGATGAAATTTTAAATCAATTCGTTTGCGACTCTCGTTACAATGTACAATTGTTTTAATGTAAACATATCGGTGAACTAATATATCAAAAGACAATTTAATTTACTAACTAATATAGAGAAAAAAGAAAATCTCCACAAAGTATTCTATATTTTATTTAATTACACAATTAAAGAAAAGATAATTGAATATAAATGTCAAAATTCAGGAAAAAGAAGATAAAATCAATTATTACGATTTCGTAAATTCATAGACACCCCTGTGCCCCGTATTGTTTCCTCTCACAAAAGATGGATATCTCGTTTGGCAGGCTCATTTAACATCACAAAATAACAGATTTATTATATAAAGGAAATTTATGATGTTGATTGAAGGTAGCGTATATCTGACACTATGTACCAACTCGCAAGAATAAGAAGATTCAATTTTTACATTTCTCTAAGCAAATTCAACATCACTTTCTTTAATAAATACCTCATCATCAACATCAACATGTAAGAGCAAGAATAATTCAGAGAACTCAATTTCATTATATCCTGGAAAATATTTTTCGACTTAAAATAGTCGTATCCATCCATACTTGTCTATATTAAAACTCATATGTTTCCTATACATACACATATACATATAATCCCCCCGCGTCCCTTGCGGGGTAGACAGAGAGGATAGATATCCAAGCTTCTCTATTCAGGCACACCTCCTTTGTCTCTTCCACATTCTTACATCTCGTCATACACAATCTTCTATTTTTCATACTTCTCACTTGACCTTCTTTCAAAATCTGGTCCATTTGATCCAGCCACGTTTTCCTCGGTCTGCCTCTTCCACGCACACCTTGCACCTCTGACTTGTATATTCGTTTTAGTCATAATTTCACCATTCATTCTTTCCACATGTCCAAACATCTTAAAGCTGCTTACTTCATCTTACTTAAAACGTCCATTTTATCCAAGGATTAATTTATGTTATGTTCATTCCGCATTCTTTAAGATATTGACACTGCACCATTTTCCTCAGTGCATGCGTCTCCACGGCATTGAATAAATAAGTAAATAAATATAGGTTTATTGGTAGCAACATAGTATGTACATCATATATTTAAATAATTAAAAAAACACATACATGGCAGAAAATACATTTAAGAGAGAAGTAATCAAAAGGTCTGGGTTCATCTAATAACACCCCCCCGGCCAAGATACACCCCACCAATATAGGGCGAGCCCAACCACGGGGACACCAGATGTTTTTCAGGCCACACCCTCATTGACCTTCCTCTTATCCTTCTTCTGCCAAGTTTAAATTTATCTTCCATACATTAAGGTGGGATCCAACACATCATTATGTATTGTTTTTTTTTCACTGTTGACAGTGAGCGGTTATTGTTTATAATATTAAGTGCTCCGTTTACCTTCTTCCCTGTCGCTACTATTCATTCAATGTCCCTTTCGATTCGCTTATCACACATGTCAACGAACTGCTCAGTTAGCATACATGTGCAGAAATCCTACTTAATTAAAAGTATTTTAAAACAAATTTATTTTTTATTTTATTAAAATTATGGAAAAAAATTAAGACTAAAAATTATTTATATAAAAAACAGAAATATTTCAAAATCCATAATTTTTTAAATATAGTAAAAAAATTTATAAAAATATATTTCACATTAAAAAAACCTAAAATGAAAAGTCAATTGAGAATACAAATGAAAATAAAAAAATCGTTTGAGATAATTCAATTTCAATTATGAAAATTTGACCTGTGTTACCGATATCAACATTGCATTAAGGTTCCATGGTAGATGTACGTGTATACGTACCACACTAGTCAATAACTTAACTCAAGCTCAAAAAGTGGTTTGTTACTCTGCCCTCATAAGCAAAAACGCAGCTAATGGCAAAAGTTAAGTTTTGAGAAAACTGCACTTTCATGTTTTTCATTGCTGCTTAAAAATGTTTTGATTCATAAACAAAAAAGCTGTAAAATGTGATTCATAAGCAAAAACGCAGCAAACGCATAGGCACTTGCTGTTTTTTTGCTTATGAATCAAATTTAATTTTTTTGCTTAGAAAAACCAAGTATTTTGTAAAATTAAAAAAGACGGTTGAAATAAATGTTTTTCTGTATTTTTTTTTATGGATTATGGTTCAGAATTCGATATGGAATATTGTTTACCCGTTAGCTGCGTTTTTGCTTATGATGGCAGTAACTGAACTCAAGGGTTTTAAGGTAATCTGTTTCCATCAGATCGCTAATTATGTATTATAATAATCATCTTCCGATAAAAAGGTTAGAGCGCAGCCATAGAACTAGAGACGAACTGAATCTGATTCTGACTTCACGCGTTCATGTTATAATACACTTGTTTCTACTCCCTGATGATGAGATGAAAACCTTGAAACCGGTAGAATTATACCGTTATATAAAGTGAAATAAAAAGTGTTTGACTACACAAATTATAATGTCTTTAAACCTCCACATTGTTGATGCCTTAACTATAAATTATATTTAATACATTATTAGGGAGCAGGAACATGCACCTAGAATTGGCATCACATTGCTGAGAGAAAGAGGCGATTTTCGTTGTGTCACGCCTTCAAATAACATTTTTTTTACTAACAAGACACCGAGGAAAGAGGAGCTTTTGGAGGTCTTCATCGAGGAGTAAATTACTGATGCGAATGTACAGCGTGTGATGATGAAGTGTTGGGCATAATTTTGATGTGGTTGTTGAGATTAAGGATCGTTTGAAAATATATGTGTGATAGTTTGAGATTTCAGTATGTGTAGGAATGTGACTGCAAAATGTTAATGTTTGAGCTGAATATTTTAGTACTTAAAACAAATATGTGATTAAAAAATAAGATCACTCCGTCACTCGGCTTTGCCTTGTGAATTGTTTCTCTTTATCCACAAAATAGGGGAGGGGGGGGGATTCCCATTGGAATCTTCTTATTCTCTACGGTTTGTTTTTACTTTAAAATTATGTGAATTGAATCATGTATTGTGAATAGAAAAATAAGTCTTACTTAAAGAGATAGTGTAAGCTTTATTAAAAATGTAATGTAGTCAAAACTTGACAAAAAATATTAGATATATTCAAATGTTTAGTATACACTACCACCTTACTGTTCAAAATTAAAAAAAATTTCATGTAAATAAAACATTTTCTTACCCATGATTTTTTTTTTATCACTAATGAGTTGATATTTAAATATCCCTCTCACATTAAAATAAATACAATTTATTCACAACATCGAAAAAAAAAAACCATTTAAAAAAGTTCAAGTGAAACGTAACTTATTGAAGATATTTATTAAAATAGTTCTTAATAATCTACACTGTCGATATATATATAACGTACTATATGAAGATACGTCATTAAATTCATGAGCGAGGTCTTTTTTGCAGATTTATTGGCAATGCGCCTCTAACTTAATTTAACCATAGTTTAATATTAAACCCGGTTTTAAAATTTAACTTTTAAAAACAAGTATCTTCCTGTTCATCGATGATGACTGCTATGGTCTTCTCTTATGTCTGGAACTAGACGCAACCTCCGCCCTCATATTTTAAACTCCTAGGTCATGTTGCATTCATTATTTAAAGAGGATCCTGTTAACTCCATTTTTTGGTCGTTGTTGGAGACCTTCCTGTTCCTCGTTCCCCTCAATAATTACCTTAGTGGTCACCAGCTTCTTAAGACTTTCAGTGTTCTTCAGGCGACATATCCAAATGTTGTTAGGATCCATTTCCTGCATCTTATCGAAAGTTTTTCGGTAATTTTCAATTCTTGGATGATAGAAACTTTGATTTGTCTAACAGTATATGGGGTACGAAGCATCCGTCTCCAACATCACGTCTATCGCGTCACTTTTCTCCTTTCACTTCGTCCATGTTTTCATTCCATATGAAAAAAGTATTCATACAAAAATCATAAATACATAATAAAATATATAATTTTTTATTTATGGCTACCATTTTTCTTCAATCCTAAACTGGTAGATTTCAAGGCCTCGTGTCTCACTCATCAGGATTTGTAAACCACTATTAGGGATTGCGAATTTACCACCATTTCTCATAACTGGTATTACCGAAATATTTTTCTCATTACTGGTAATACTTGTATTACCGGCAATGAGGAAGAACTAATTTGTTACGAATTTTAAAGAGTTGCTTTATTTATTGGATTTCCTATTTCCACGGTATCTGGGTTACATCGAAGCAAAATACATCATATTTAAAAAAAACATATTAACTTAAATCAATAGTTGCAAATTTTTTTTTAATATTTATCATCCTGGTCTGGGCTTTTTTATAACTTTTGGTAGCAATAGTGAGAAAGGAAAGTCGCTAAAATCTTTTACCATACCCAAAAGAAAGAAGTGGGGTTTCAATAGAGGCGATTTTCACTCCTTATATAAAAATGTTTCTTCTTCAACTTTACGTAGACTCAAGAGTATGTTACTACAGGATTGATCTCCTGTGATGCTGAGCTCCAGCTATCTTTCCATCGTTTCGGGGTCTCCCTGGTGGACGCCGTCCATCCGGCACCCCATGCAGAGCTATGTATGGAATTCTTGTGGAATTCATTATCTGTACATGTTGGTACCAGTATCGTCATATCGTACATGTTGGTACCAGTATATAAAAATGTAATTAATATTAATTGGAAAATATTTCCGATGTAAACGAAGCAATGAATTATTTAATGATCAAATGTATTCTTCGTTAGAAAAATGATTTCCTCTAAAACCTTCTCTGCGATGATGGCAATAGCCGAAATAGTTTAATCGCGACATTGTTATGGACATTAAACTTAAGTCATATTATCAAAGAAAATGGAAAATAACTGGCAACAAATTATATTATGATTTGTTTAAATGTTACAGATTTTAACTGAAACATTATGTCGCTCGAATATTTATAGTGAGGAATCTAAAATCACTTGAGAGTCATGTTAAAACCCTGCGTAATGATTTGGGTATTCGAATATTATTCAGTGGGCTTACCATTTTTTATCTGTTTATTGAGAAGATTCAATTTTTTTAAGAATACATTTACCGCAACAACTCTCCTGACACTGTAAATGAAAATTATATCAAAACTGTAAATACCAGTATAAAGAAAACTAAGCGAATTGAACCCGATGGCTTAACCACATTATATATAAAAGCATACGATGAGAGTTTTTCAGCACTCCTTCCTTAGATTTTTAACTTCTTTCAAGATGACATTTTACTGAGTGAATGGTAAATAACTCGAGTCATACCCATTCATAAAACTGGACCTAAAAAGATGTTACAACCTACAGGCCCATTACCATTCTCTCCTCTATAGCCAAACTGCTTGAGACTTTGTGGTTCGTGTATTGAGATAACGTATAGATTTCCAGAGTGTTGATGAACAACTCCGCTTTCAACGTGATAAATCAACTTAGTACATCTTAATGGTAATTACTAATTTTGTCTATAGCATGCTAGATGCTGACTCTCAGGTAAATTACTCATATCAAGGATCTCTCACTATAATATTTTTAAACCAACATTGATGTATGGGAGTGAAACGTGGACGTGGAACAAAACCGAAAAGAGCGGAATAAATGCTGTCGAAATTCGTGATCTTAGAAGAATTCATGGGATTATCTATGACAGAATACGAAATTAAGTGATTAGAGGTTATTGTCAAATTCAGGTCGGTGTGTTGAGTAAGATGAATAAAACCACTCTGAGATGGTTTGGGCACATGAAAAGAATGATTAAGATAGACTAACAAAATAAATGTAAAGTGCAAATGTGAGTGGAAGGCATGGTAGAGGAAGATCAATGAAAGTATGTTTGGTTCAAGTGAGCGATATTTTGAAAGAAGGAAATATGCATTTTAATAACTATGTTACATAATCGTACGAGCTGCATGCGAATGTGTTTAGATGAAGACAAGGCGAAATATATGTATCGTGTAAGGAAAGTATGGCGCTCTCTCCTTTCTACCTACTCCAATGGGGAGACGGCGGAATGATATGTATGTAAATGTACATTCAATTTTCTTACCTTTATTCAAGGGTCACCTAGAAAGTAAGGTTAAAAAGGCTCCTGAGGCCGGAGGAAATTTTTTGTTTTGAAGTTGGCGCACCTGGCGTGTAGGGGGATCTTAACGGTCAGTTTATTTCGTCCCGCGTGTTTTTCGGCCATTTTGTTCAGTCACAGTAAATTCTTCCGATGGAGAGGTCGTCGCGCGCTCCCGCCACCTCCCGTCCGTGCGAGAACCGCGCGGTCATCCGTTTTTTTACTTTGCAGAACAATACCACAGCGAATATCCATCGGAAGCTCATGGAAGTATATGGTAGTAATGTGATGAGTCAACAACATTTTACAAAGTGGGTTAGGTTGTTCAGCGAAGGCCGTACTGATACTCACGACGAGGCAAGGCAGTGATTTCTGACGAACTTGTGCGAATTGAAAAACAAGTACGAAATGACCGCCGAGTGACGCTTGACAACCTTCACGAAGAATTTCCTGACATTTCTCGAAGTCTCCTTGGTAATATTGTGACGGAAAACAAGAAGTTGTGTGCGAGATGGGTGCCCAGAATGCTCACACCGGAGCACCGTCAAAATCGCGTGACCGCCACGCGCGAATTTTTGGATCGTTTTGCACAGGAGGGAGAAGTTTTTCTGGGCTCTATCGTGACGGGGGATGAGACATGGGTGTGTCACTACACCCCAATAATTTTCCAAAGATCAGGAGGTCGAGGAAGCTGTGAAGAAGTGGCTGAAAGAGAAGGCGGCGGAGGTCTATGACACTGGCATACAAAAGCTGGTGCCCCGACTACAGAAATGTCTTGATCTCGACGACGATTACGTTGAAAAATAGTTTAATATTGTATATTTGTGAAGTATCCTGTGAATTTCAATTAAATACAAGCATTTTTCGATCCTACATAAATGTTGTAACCTTACTTTCTGGATGACCCTCGTACACCATGCGTCATTTTTACGCACACTTACTATGTATCATATTTATATACATAATATCCATCCATCCTGCCGTGTAGCCCATGACTGAACACCGTGACTTCCATCCATCCTTGCACTCCGCGGCTCGAAGGGCAGTTGTTACTGATAGTCCAGTTGCATCTCTCACTTGGTCAGTCCAACACATTGGGATTATTTTTCTTGTTTGTCTCGAGGAGTATTGGGTGAGGATATTAGGAGTGGGGAAAGCGGTCGGCCAGCGTCGGCAGATTCCGTCATTAGTATGGCACACGATGTCTGAGAAAGATGTGCACCCGTCGATTGCGCAACGCATAATTATCAAGTTTCTCGCTCGTGAAGACATAAAACCGGCCAAAATTCTGCGGAGACTGACGGCATAGTTTTGAGATCCAACACTGCCAAAGCCCCGTGTGTTTGCCTGGCATAAGAAGTTCATGGAAGGCGTGAAGTTGTCGAAAACGATAGCCATGATCGTCGCCCACGGACGAGAATTACCGAAAAGAACTTTAAAGCCATTCGTGATCTTCTGGAAGGCGACCGACGTTTGACGGTTTCCAAAATTTGTTCTGCCATAGGAATAAATTATGGAAGCACTTAATCCATAGTCACAAAGGACCTTGAATTCTTTAAAGTGTCTGCTAGATGGGTTCCACGTCTTTTGGCTGCAGAACAATAGTTGGCACGTTTGCACGTCTGTGAGGGGCTCTTGGCGCGGTTCGCATAAGAATATAACGCTTTTTTGAGTTGCATCGTTGCCTGTGATGAAATTTGGGTACACCACTACACGCCCGAGTCGAAACAAACCAGCATGGAATGAAGAAAGAGGGATGAGGCAGCGCCTGTGAAAGCCAAGACTCGGCTGTCTACTGGTAAGGTGCTTGCAATCGTTTTTTGGGACCGGCGTGGCATTTTGCACATCGATTTTTTGCAAGATCGTCGCAACATCAATGCGGCGTACTATTGCGAGCTTTTGAGTGAAGTTAAACTTTCTTGTCGATGCAAAAGACTTGACCAACCGATACGAGAAGTGATTCTTCTCCATGGCAACGCGAGGCCCCATACTACAGCGGTACCATGCGAAAAATTGGAGGAACTGAGTTGGACACGACTGGAACACCCTCCCTATATCCTCGATCTATCGCCCTGCGACTTTTGTCTCTTTGCGCCACTGAAAGAAGCTCTGGGAGGCCAACTATTCAACGACTACGACAGAGAAGAGGGGCTTGTGCGTAATTGGATGCTGACACAACACACTTCTTTGTACGATGACGGGATAAAAAACTACCGATCCGCTGGGAAAAAATGCATTTCTAAAGCAGGAGGTTGTATAGAAGAATGATGTGCACTTGGTTTTTTTCTTTCTGCAAATAAAAAAAATAAAACAAAAAAGTCTCGTTAATATTTGATCCACCCTCGTACATACGTATAGTATAGAAATTATTTTGTATTCATTTGAATGTTAGTATTGTGTATTAATTCGCATACTATATATATCGTATAATATCCTTAAGTGTCTCGCCACCTACTCTTATCACACGGAAATTTTCCAGTGTCTTTCCGATCATGTACTTGCGCAACCCTCAAACGAAATTGTTTATTGGCCTTCCAGTTCACTACTCTTCTTTTTTTACGTCCTCCTTTACTGTCCACGCAGTGAGATTGGAATCAGTTAAAACCAATATAAGACTCGCTTCGTCCTTGGCATGCTTTAAGAAACGACTGAAAAAATTATTCATTTCTTGTCATTAATATAACGTGTTTCATTCTTCATTTTCCTTTCCTCTCCAACATCCCTTCCTTTTTCTTTGATTGATGATATCTCACTTTATATGAAAAGGAATGGTTAGTTACAGTTCGTCTTTGTGGGGTTTATGAGGTGGGTAGTAATTTGAATTTGCGACCATGTAACTTGCATTATTTACTTTTGTCTGGTTGGTTGGAAGAAATTGTCACCAGCAATAAACCCGCCAGATTGTTTTTGCAATGAAGTATTAATTAATAAATATTATATAAACAATGTTTTAAATTTTTTATAATGTCATGAATTCAGGCTTATGTCGCTAAATCTAGATCTGATCATCGTGTATATTAAACCTGCAGCCGAAAATGCTATCTCAGATTGCACAAGAGTTAGGACAAATTATTTTGACAAATTATACTAAACAAGTTCTAGTTTCTCGCAAACTTTCCGCCGCAAATATTTTTAGTTCCTTTAGCGTCACTTTTTGCAGGTATTTTGTACTGCATTGCATACGTGTTGCATTTTCAATGTTCTTTACAATTTTTTTTTATCATGAGGTTAAGTTTTTATTTTGTGAGTGAAACTTTAGCCATCGGCATGTTTTTCGATAAATGTCTTTGTTTAAATCACGACACAACACTGTTTATTACCATAACATGAAATCAATAGCACACAAGACAAGTTCATTTAAATACTTACAATTATTATCAAAATTCCATAAAATAATCAACACTATCATCGACAACTACATCATTATCATCATCAGAGTCATTAATGTTTTACTTCCTTCATTTTTACTAAGCCAATTTATTTATTAATTGTATTCATAATTATTATATTAATAAATATCATCTGGATCATGAAGAAATGGCAAAACATCAAAATATACATATATGATATATACTTCGACTTCAGTTTATGCTTGTTATTAATTCTTCTTAATATTCTGTGTTGACAATTTATGTAACCGAAATTAAATACAATATTTGCAGTAAATAAATTTGCATTTTAGTAACAAAGTGTTTCTACAACAACTTTCACTAAGTGTAGAGCAGTAAGTATCACATTATTTAATAAATTGAATGAATTCTGAGCGAAATTCAAAAGCAATACTCAAATCAATTATGCTCTTTCTGATGTAAGTCCTAAATTCCTAAAAGCGTTCCAGAATATCCAATAAGCTATACCATCTCGTTTTCGAGTCGATATAATTAACGATTTTTCTTTTCGAAACTACTCGACGACAGGTTTCTGTAAAACTTCATATTTTTTGTAATAGATCTTTTAAATTTTTTTGACAAATTTTCTAATTGGCGACTTACTTTTCAATACGGGGATCTTATGTTTAATTTTCAAAAGATACATTAATTACTATCCCCATGGCGGTATCATTTTCAATGCCTTCATCAGAGCCATCGTATTTCACCAAGTCTGTATTATCAATGTTTTCTTCATATTTTGAATCACCTGGTCCTGTATGTTTTCTCTAAAAGACTTATAATCACCAATTGTTTTCCATGAATTATACATAATTGGGGAATAATAGTATTTTTTTTGTTGCTAAATTTGAGCATCACTATGGTATATGTTTTACATACAATAAAATATTTCAACCAATAGAAATGTCAAATAAGGTCAGCTTAGTTTTAAAAACTTCTCTACATCTCCGGGCATCTTTCCATGAACTTTTCTAAGGTCAAGATTCCAAAACCATCTGTCTTCATATACTTTAATATTCATAAATCGAATTCCACTCATCTTGAGCCACACTACATCTGGCAGACTTTCGCTTGAAAGGTAATAATTATTATTTAACTTATTTCCAATTTTTGTCCACAACTTATTACATTTTTTTAACTGTACTAGGAGATTTTTGAATATTTGCGATATATGAACTTATTAGTAGATTCCGAATGTCATAAAAAATACACAGCTACCAAGCAAGAAATAAAGCTACTAAAGACTCGTAGATTTTTTTCTATGTGTGATATTACCTTTTCAGAAGTAGATATTTATGTTTTCTCTACAAACTTCTCTCGGAATGAAGTGATATCCTTATTTATTTATTTAACACTTTTATTGCAATACAATCTGGCGGGCGCTTATTGCCAGGTGGTAATCTCTTCCAACCAACCAGACAAAAGTAAATGATGCAAGTTACGTGGTCGCATAAATCATTCAAATGACTATCCATCCCCACGAAATCCATAAACATATGCGCGAGAACATGCCCACGAACCCCACAAAGACTGACAATCACCCGAATCCTTAAGGGCGCGAAATCGAATTACTCTAAGGGCATGTTGATGATCTCTCGAACAGTTTTAATATTCTTCCAAACGCAGCTCTACAGACAGATCATACCGGTAATAGAGAAACTTCTCTAGGAAAATCTCGACTTGGGTGCACCGATTGGTACAATAACCTTGTTTACCAGTGAGAATAAATTAATTATATTTTCTTCAATCTTCAATTAGAAATATAAGGAAAAACAAAAAAAAAAATTTCATACATTTATCTGCACTCATTGCTAAACAGGTTTTTACATTTGGTTGAAAATTTGCTCATACTCGTATATGTTACATTCTTGAAAAACCCCTATCATATTGAGTAAGCCCATATTTCATTTCCACAGCTTGGGGTTGCGGATTTGATTACCAGTTATACTCAATTTAAAAAGAGGTTTCTTTTTTTCCGCTTAAGGCTTATTTAACATATATTAAGTTGTTTGACAATAAACCCGTTAAATTGTCCTATACATGACAAAAGTATAATACTATACATGGTTTATTTTAATACTATACATTTCATATACAAATCAATTAAACTTTGATAACGTTATGAAAATAATGACAAAAAAATCTACATGTTATTAAGTCGGGAGTCATGGTGTTAGAAAAGTGTGACAGGAAAATAAAATGCGATATTTGGGTGAGTAATGAAATATTAGAGGAAGCAGATTTTTTTTGCTTTTTAGACCGAATTTTCTCAGAGGATGGAAGAGTTAGGAGGGTTTTCGAACGGCGTGTATTCTTAACATAGCATATGTATACACTTCTAGAATTCATTGAATATTCTTAAATAGATATGCTACTACTAAAATATATTGTCAAAAGGTTTTTTTTTGGTTCATTCTAAAGTTTTATATTAACATTGGTACACAATTTCATTGCGATGTAATGTACACCACTATTACATGTTTGATGAGGTGATATAAGAAGATTGTTTAAAGATATGCTACTACCAAAATATATTGTCAAAACGTTTTTTTTGGTATGTGCCAAAGTTTTATATTTCCATTGGTACACGCTTTCATTGCGATGAAATGCATAGCACAATTACATTTTTGATGGGGGGAAGAAATCAGATTGTTTAGAGGAATGCTACTACCAATATCCATTGTCACTAAGGGTTGTTTGGTATGTATCAAAGCTTTATGTTTCCATTAGTACACACTTCCATTGCGATGTAATGAATAGCATAATTACGTGTTTAATGAAAGAAAAGTTCATATAAGTGTGTACTTGATGTTAAAATTGCTATCGTATTACTCAATATAATGATCTCATGAGGGTAAATGGAAAGAAAAAAGAAATGACAACAGGAAAACCAATAAAACCTTAGTATACTTTATCGAGTTTAATAATATATATATATATGTAGAATTTTATGTTACATTATAAAAAAAACATGTTTTTGTGCTGAACTTTATTATCAATTTTTTCGTTGATTTTTTGTCTGTGAAGAAAAAAATGCGATATTATGACGCAAAAATTAAACGTTTATAAATCATATTAAATGTAATGTGATGATGAAGTTGAATACTGCACCTGATCATCCAAGGCAAAATAGAAGGTCAAAGACCATCAACACAAGGATTCTTCAAATACCCAAAGTTGATAGAGAGTTGCTGACTAATATTAAAATCAGAATGGTGTCCTACTTGGGTCATGTACTTAGAGGAGCAAAGTAAAAATTACTGCACCTGATCATCCAAGGCAAAATAGAAGGCCGAAGAGGTGTTGGCAGGAGGCAAATGTTCCGCAATATACGTGATTGGACAAGCATAAGGGGCGTTGGAGATCTTTTTCGGGCTGCCGGGGACAAAGATGTCTTCTCTCAAGTGATATTCAACGTTGGGGCGACCTGACATGACACTTAGAAGAAGAAGAGGATGAAGTTATCTGAATAAAGTATCGAAGAAAATTGTTAGAGATTTGATTGCTGAGAGAAACGACAAACACAACAATCTTCGTGACCTGCTTGGTAAGATGGTCTGTTTTCCAGGCCGGGGAATACGGTTTATATTTTTTTTCTTCTAAAAGGCTTATTTAACACCTTTCTGGTTCATTGGAAGACATGGCAGATAAAAATAAGCCCATCAGGTTATGTAAAATATAATGAAAGTGTAATACAATACAATAAGTACAATAATATGACAAATAGTAGTGCATATATTGTAATTTGTTTTATCAAACACTGTTTATTCCACTTTATGTAACATTTAAGACGTCAAGAGTCTTGTTTTTGATCCCCTAATGATGAGGTGGAAACCTTGAAATCGGTAGGATTATACCATTGCATAAAGTGGAACAAACAGTGATTGATAAAACAAATTACAATGATTTTAAACCTCCACAATGCTTTAACTAGAAATAATATATAGTTTATGTATGGCTGGATGTATAGATATGGACGAGGAATAGGCAGTAATCGTGGATATATGATATATGTATAGTATGAGTATCTGTGCGTTTCGCCTATCCCTCAGGGAACTTAGCGTGACGGTGTAGTAACAATACAAAATAAATAACTTGTATTGCGCTGTTATGTAATTTATTATCACCTCAAGAGCGCAGACGAGCCCTTTAATAATACATACCATGATTCATTTCCATTAAATACTACGATTCATTTCCATTTCCCCTATCGGGATAGATAAAAAGAAAAGAGGGCCACACTTTCGTATTGCAACACACATATTTTGCCTTTTCTACATCCATAAACCCTCTTATGCAATTCCCACGAGTTCTCAGACTTTTTAAATTTCCTCCTTTTAAAATGGAATTTATTTGATCCGACTATAGTTTCCTTGGTCAACTATGACTACATATTCGCAGAAAGATTATTTGAATAAAAATATTCTGCTCAAAATAAATATATATGATACATGACAAATATATTAGTGATCTCATTTGCATGAAAGGTTTTCAGTTCACGCGGATGATACTCTGTTGTTTAAATTCTGTGATCCAAGAGGCAAAGAAATTCATTCTGATGCAGGATACTTATAATTGTCAATGTATCAAATTTGACGTCTAAAAATATATTCAAACTGAATCCAAGTAAAACGGAACTGCTCTCGGTGGCTTCACCTTGTCAATACCTTCTGGATCAGACCTAATCAGTCATGGGCGTTCATATTTTTTTCAAAAGATAGCATAAAATTCCTTGGTGATAATCATCTAATATTTAGTGTTTTATTTATTACTGTCATATTTTTCGGTTGTCCTTTACGAGCAGATTTGATTTACTATATGCAATATCTTTGCCGCAACCAATGAATGCTGCGGTTTTTTCTTTCTTTGAGGAACTTTTTCATTTATAAATCGATTGTTAAATTTTGAAGTTTAATTGGTTGGAACATTCAATTGTCTAAAATGGTCATTTATTTTTAATTAATTATAATTTTAATATCATAGTGATTTTGATTTGGTGACGCAAATCATTCTAATGTTAGTGGAGTACCCTTTAATAAAACACTTGATAGTAAACTCTCCTTTGATTGACAAATAGGTTATATATTTCCTTTGGGCTCTTATATTCTAGGACAGTTAAAATGTGTACATCGATTTTTTTAAACAAAAGAGACAAAAATCCTAGACTCCAGTCTGTTTTCAATGCAGCTGCTAGGCTGATATGTGGTAGTCATAAATATTGAAATAGTCAACTTCTAAAAGTCTGTATTGGAATCGCGTTATACCTAAATAAATCATAAATATGATCAACTAAAAAGTCTACAATCAGTGTTGCGGACAAATTGATTTAGCATTTTATTCAAGTTCCTTTAATGGGGCGTCTCCGTTGTGTCTGAGAGATAAGCCTTCGGAGAGAAGTAAAATTTCGAGATTAATTTCGTCTTCATCGAATTAATTGAATATTCCGAATCAACCCATTAGGGCGGGGTATTATAACAGGGTTATGCCATTGCTAGTCCTTTGGCGCGGAATGTTCTGCTTCTAAGTGTACGATATAGGTGGTGTGTACAGCTTTAGGAAACGCTTGCAAACAACCCTTTTTGGAAAGTCTTATCAAAGTTTATAATTATATATGAACAATAAACACACAAAATGCACTACATCTAAATTCGAATGTATAAATATCATATATCTGATAATCTAATAAGGTTTCTTTGTACTTCGTCTTCCTTTGATATATTTTCTGTGGTTCTCTTACCAAATACGTTTTTTAAACATATGCGAATGCGAGAAAGTACCTAATCTAATGGTCGCAACCATCACCTTCCTATCCTTAACATATATATATATATATATATATATATATATATATATATATATATATATATATATATATATATATATATATATATATATATATATATATATATATATATATATATATATATATATATATATATATATATATATATATATATATATATATATATATATATATATATATATATATATATATATATATATATATATATATATATATATATATATATATATATATATATATATATATATATATATATATATATATATATATATATATATATATATATATATATATATATATATATATATATATATATATATATATATATATATATATATATATATATATATATATATATATATATATATATATATATATATATATATATATATATATATATATATATATATATATATATATATATATATATGTTTATTTTAGGTTTTCAGTTACTTCGCGAACTGTAAATATTGGATTCTGACATCAGATCTACCTGGAGATCCCTCAGCAGCTTCCTTACAGCATTTTTTATTTTTTGGCTTGGATGACTCTTTAGTAACATAGTTCTCTGTTTTGGATGTACAGGAGACGGTATCTATTTAAATTGGTATTTTGTGGGCTTATGACCACCTTTGAAGGCTGAGTTAAGTGCTCACTTTATGCCTAGGCAACATTCCTCATTATACCATAGATTCATCTCTATACATCATTTAAATGTTTTTATTCTTAGTGCAGACCAGATGGTGTTTAGTCTTTATGCCATTTGTTGACGAACAATAGTAAGATTTTTTAACAGATGTTGAGGAAACCTCTTT
This sequence comes from Odontocerum albicorne, assembly GCA_949825065.1. Classification (NCBI taxonomy): domain Eukaryota; kingdom Metazoa; phylum Arthropoda; class Insecta; order Trichoptera; family Odontoceridae; genus Odontocerum; species Odontocerum albicorne. Next base: position 14,878,447 of record OX463846.1, on the reverse strand, counting down.
ATTCTGTCAATACCTCATCATTGTTTGTTATACAAGCCGGATATTTTTTTTTTGGCTTTTGACAAAGCCCATTACTCTTCTGTAGAGGTTAATATGTGATTTTTTGTTTGTGGTGATTCAAAGGTGGTCATGCCCACAAAATACCAATTTAAATAGATACCGTCTCCTGTACATCCAAAACAGAGAACTATGTTACTAAAGAGTCATCCAAGCCAAAAAATAAAAAATGCTGTAAGGAAGCTGCTGAGGGATCTCCAGGTAGATCTGATGTCAGAATCCAATATTTACAGTTCGCGAAGTAACTGAAAACCTAAAATAAACATATATAACCCTTCGCTAAAACCAAACAAAAAATCACATATTAACCTCTACAGAAGAGTAATGGGCTTTGTCAAAAGCCAAAAAAAAAAAAATATCCGGCTTGTATAACAAACAATGATGAGGTATTGACAGAATAAAGAGGTTTCCTCAACATCTGTTAAAAAATCTTACTATTGTTCGTCAACAAATGGCATAAAGACTAAACACCATCTGGTCTGCACTAAGAATAAAAACATTTAAATGATGTATAGAGATGAATCTATGGTATAATGAGGAATGTTGCCTAGGCATAAAGTGAGCACTTAACTCAGCCTTCAAAGGTGGTCATAAGCCCACAAAATACCAATTTAAATAGATACCGTCTCCTGTACATCCAAAACAGAGAACTATGTTACTAAAGAGTCATCCAAGCCAAAAAATAAAAAATGCTGTAAGGAAGCTGCTGAGGGATCTCCAGGTAGATCTGATGTCAGAATCCAATATTTACAGTTCGCGAAGTAACTGAAAACCTAAAATAAACATATATAACCCTTCGCTAAAACCAAACAAAAAATCACATATTAACCTCTACAGAAGAGTAATGGGCTTTGTCAAAAGCCAAAAAAAAAATATCCGGCTTGTATAACAAACAATGATGAGGTATTGACAGAATAAAGAGGTTTCCTCAACATCTGTTAAAAAATCTTACTATTGTTCGTCAACAAATGGCATAAAGACTAAACACCATCTGGTCTGCACTAAGAATAAAAACATTTAAATGATGTATAGAGATGAATCTATGGTATAATGAGGAATGTTGCCTAGGCATAAAGTGAGCACTTAACTCAGCCTTCAAAGGTGGTCATAAGCCCACAAAATACCAATTTAAATAGATACCGTCTCCTGTACATCCAAAACAGAGAACTATGTTACTAAAGAGTCATCCAAGCCAAAAAATAAAAAATGCTGTAAGGAAGCTGCTGAGGGATCTCCAGGTAGATCTGATGTCAGAATCCAATATTTACAGTTCGCGAAGTAACTGAAAACCTAAAATAAACATATATAACCCTTCGCTAAAACCAAACAAAAAATCACATATATATATATATATATATATATATATATATATATATATATATATATATATATATATATATATATATATATATATATATATATATATATTATATATATATATATATATATATATATATATATATATATATATATATATATATATATATATATATATATATATATATATATATATATATATATATTTATATTTAGTTTTTTACCTGATCAGTCAATAATAGTGGGTTCGAATCACGAGTTCGAGTATCCATAAGGAAAGTCTGCTATATAAACGACTGTTTATAAATTGTCATTTCATTATTATTAGTTAAAAGGGTCCACGAAATGTCCATGCTGATTTCCTAGTCATTGTAGCCTCACAATTAATGAGTCACACGACTAGTTTATGACTCGATAATTGCAATGGAATACTTTGTGCAGACGTGTAGGTCTAAATAAATATTGAAAGAGAGATGGCAATAATAAATTCGAGTATTAAAAGAAAGGAAGCTATTATATCTCGTATCTCCCTCGGTCTTTGCCATTTTTTATGTCGATATCAGAAACTCATAAGAATGTATCAATAAGTTTTTATCGATGTCAGAAACTCATTAGTATGTATCAATAAAGTATTTTTTATTTTCTAGCATACCGGTTTAGAATCATTAATTAAAAAAATCATGGCAAAAGCAACAAATTGTAAAAAGCTTCTCTGTTGGTTGAATTACGTCTTTCAGCCCTCCCACCGACATGTTCCAGACTCCATAATGCCAAGCGACAGAAAAATAAATCGGTCTGATCCCCTTGTTTTCTTTCATCTTTCATTTTTATTGTCTGTCGCAGAAAAATTACAGGCTTGTGTAAAAGATTTAACAAAAACGGAGAGAAATCTATTCAAAACATAGTTTGGTACGTTTTATTCATTGATGATAAATCAAACAAGAATTTTATATATGTACTCGTGCATACACAACAAATTTACCTGCATGGGTAGAAGAGTGCACGCGTATTTCTTGTCAAATGTTTTTTTGTTCTTGTCAAGATCATTGATTTTTTGCTATAGCAATCTGTGCTTTTTTGTTGTACAAATCTATGTTTTTTTTTTATTTTAAATTCACCTTGAAACAGATTAGTGTTGTTTGTTTTTGACGTTGTTGTAGTAGTACATCTATGATACATGTTTAATAAACACTTTTTATATTGAGGAAATGTACTGGTAGAATATCGAAATTTACATTTACAGGCCGCACATTACCAACGAAATCCTACTTACTATAAAAATATGTTATATTTCGTTCACGTTTTGCGACTCGAATAAATAAAATTGTACATTAAATATTAAGAGTATTAAAAATACTTTTAGGAAATTATAATTAGGTTAGCTTATAGTTATAATATAGAAATTTGATTAGTCCTTTAGTTCTTAAGTAATAAATTTGTGCCTTTGGGAATTGTGTATAGTATATCATTGATAACTTTATAAAACAAAAAAAAATATTGTTGAAAAGAAGGTTATAAAACTTTTGAATTATCTTGCATTAAATTTAAATAAGTTGGGAAGATAATAAAATAATAAAATCAAATGCAGCGAGGTGACATGCCCAACATATTGATGAAAATTTGTCTACCTTTCATTAGTAATATCTTAGTGGGAAATTTTAACACATTCCTTCAAGAGACCACATTGTTCATCATGAGATACGATCTGTTACTCGTATATAATCCGGCTTCAGTCCTGAACATATCCCCTCTTTGCCCTAGAACTGTTTTGGAGACATGTTTTTCTTTTGAAAGAATATGTTTGACCAAAGTCATAGATATCCTTGAAACCCCGAATACCATACTAGGCTTAACAAATGCCTGTATCATTTGTGGGGAGAAGCGCAGTGCGGGGTTTGAACTGGCAACCTTCCGCACGGAAGTTCTGTGCATTACCGCGTGACCATACACCTAAATTGTCATAAATCACTTTTCACTTGGTCGCTCCAGCACATTGGTGATCTGCCTCTTCAACTGCTATCCTCCACATTGCTAGTGACTATAAGCCAGCCCATGTTCACCTAGGCGAATGCATAATCTGACTTAATCTAAAGTAGAGGCATATTCTCGTTGTTCGACCCATTCAACACTGAGAAATCTTCTTCAACACTCCGCCCGTGAGATATTTCTAACGTTTATAGTCCAAGTTTCTGAGGCATACAATAATATTGGGAAAATCAGAGTTTTATCAAGATGTATTTCCACTCCTCGAGACATGTATGATACATATCTGCTTTTCCTAATCAGTCCTAACCTCGACATGGCAATTTTTGCCCATTTTATTATTCTCCTGATTTCAGTTTAATATCCAGCGTTGTAAGTAATTATAAGCCCAAGATAAAAAACATTGTTCGAAAATCTTGTTGAGAAAGCAATAATATAAATATAATATATCTAGATATTTGGAAATATAATGCTGGAGAAACATTATTATTACTTAAAATGACAGGCTACAACAGTATTTGAACACCAACTTTGATGTATGGGAGTGAAACGTGGACGTGGAAAAATGCCTGAAAGGAGCCGTTATATATATATGTATACTATTAAAAAAAATTTCATTTTTCTTAACTTGAAATAACCACGAACGGCTTATTTGGTGCATTAAAAAAATAATGAAGTTTGACGTCGAGTTTTTTTTTAATAAAGGACTGTTGAATGTTGGGTAGCCCTACAAGAAACGGATGCCATAATTAGGCAAAGGCTAACCACGGTTCTGTGATAACATTATATCAGTGTAATTCGAGCACCCGCTGGAGGCCGCCGATCAAAGGATTTCGTTGCCCTCGCCGTCAAACAGACTGTCAGCTCCCATAAACATAGCGCCCACTGACAAATAACACGTGAAGAATTGACAGGAGCGACTCTGGGATGATTCGTTTTTTGAAAAAATTGAGATACAATATAATGCAATATACGTATGACACAATAGGAAATGTTATTAAAGATAAATGTCAAATAAACACTGATGTATTAATTAGGCTGCAAAAGAGAACGTTGAGGTGGTTTGAATATATTAAACATAATAATATGGGTGTAGAAATACTGACTTAACAAATTCACAAAGGAAGCATAAGTAAGAGTCGTGGTAGGAAATGATCGAGAAAATTAAAGCAGGATCAAGAGGAAGAATTTTTCGAAGAAGGAAATGTAAGAAGTAAGAGAAACTCAATTTACTATACTCAGTGAGATACAGGCAAAAGCCTAGTTTCCTGGGGAAACGACAAATGAAGGGCAAACCCAGATCCATTAAAACTGAGTATCCAAATTAAATTACCCGTTGTTTTTTCGCAAATTATGTATATTTCTTGTCATGGGTAAAATAAATAAATAAAATAAAATATATGAGAAGATGTTTAATTGTGGAGGAGACGAAGAAAGAATGTCATGATAGGAAAGTTTGGTGTTCTGTCCTCTCTGCGTAATGGTATGTATGTAACATATAATGCTTTGAGTCTTGTGTTGAAATTATCTTAAAAAATATCTGAGAAGAGACCCTTACTTAAAATAAAGACGAACCCCGTACCCTGGTCCTTTAATGTTCATCTTCTCCCAAAGACTGTGGACAGTGTTACTCGATAGTGATCAATTTTATTTTTTTCGCAAAGCCTTTCCTTTTAATTCACTAAGTGTAATTGTTATATTTCAATAAGCACCGCAGGTTGTATTCAATGAATGTGTAAAAGAAAATAACATAATATTATGTATTATGCAAAGATTACCTACTTAATCTGAGTTTATTACCTAATTAATAATAAGCTGGGCTCGCCCTGTATTGGTGGGGTGTATCTTGGCCAGGGGGATGTTATTAGATGAGCCCAGACCTTTTAATAGCTTCTCTCTTAAGTGTTTTTTCTGCAATTTATTTGTTTTTTTAAGTGTTTTTAAATATATTATGTACGTTCTATGTTCCTATTAATAAACCTAAATTTATTTATTATTATTTATTTATTTAATATAACATGTCAGGAGATAATTAACACCTCAAAAAGCTAAAATTAGTCTTATCAATCGCGAAGGTTGATGGAAAATCTTAGAAAAATAATTAACAATTAAATATTTCTATTACTTAATTTGTTTTCTAAATTGATATTTTTTATATAAAACTATAAAAGCAATACTAGCAGTAGCGGAGGATTTATTCACTGAGGGTGATTTTGAATAGGTTCAATATATTAAAGTTCTGTAAATATTTTTCTTTCTGTATATAAATCGTATACTCGTAGTTCTCATCAAAATGTTTATTTTATTAGTTATCAGTAGCCATTTATATAGACAAAAAAAATAACTATAGCTTTTTTATTAAGTAAAATTAAAATAACTGAAAATATGCTAAAAATTATCTATATTACATAGCATTAAATGGCTCCATTTGAATGCTATTTTTCTGGATCCAATTCCCCATGTAAATTGAGGGATTAATGTATTTATAAATAATATTATTGTATTGTATTCCACTTTCATTGTATACGGTACAACCTGGCATGCTTATTGCCATGTGGCAATATCTTCCATCCAACCAGAAACTTGTTAAAGAAGTTTTGAGTGAAAGCCAGACTGTGATTTTTGTTTAATCTGGGTTCCATCGGGAATCGAACCCGCAACCTCCGGATTGGGAGAGAGGCGTCTTACCAACTAGGCCACGGAGGTCATTTATCGAATATTATCAAATGTTAAGTAGATATTAATTTAATATCAGGCGTTATTTCATCTAAAAACATCCCTGCAAACCACGAATGGTGCTCTCCTTCGAATCTTAATGTGACAAGAATCAAGAAATATAATGATTTCTTTAGGCGTTCTGCTATTACGAGAAGTTTGGCGGCATCGTTAACTCATATTTTAAGACGTCATGAATCAATCTGGTTGAATGCAATATACACGGATTCCCTCAGAACTACTTAAATCATCGTCACTTTTAATATTTGTCAGTATCCACTGTGAGATACTCGTATTTTCAGATTCCTCGTCTCGGATGAGTGAGGCCGGCTGCATTGTAAATTGAGACTGCGTGTCGTCTCCACTTACCTATCTGATGAGATGACTGTCGTGCGTAAAAAAATGTTTTGTAACATGTGAGTTCAAGTGATTTGTAACCAGTAAAATGCATCTATTTATCTCTTTTTCCAATACGTCTTATTGTTGTGGTAGAGGTAGGAGCAGGAAAATATGGTTGGATCAAGTGTATATTTTGAAAGAAGGAAATGGAAAAGTCGAAGAAGAAACCCTGGGGGCTGTATGAAAAGGTGTGTATACGAGTATATAGAAGTAGTGAAATATGTATATCATGATAGAAAACTCAGGCGCTTTGCCCTCTCCGCCTACCGCGACAAGAACACGACGTAATGTTATGTATGTATGGTGTATTCATGTAATAATTCATTTATTCAGATGTGCTTAACGTATCCGAATTCACGTAGGGTACATATTGAAGGGCATGATCGGGAGACCCAAGTCTTACCAGCTAGACCATGGAGGCTCTTTTCTAAGCCATGTATCATTGTATTGTAAAACTATCACTAATATTAGTAAGTTAAAACTAAACTAATGCATTGCTTTTATACTTCCTTTATCACTATAAACATGGTGATCCTAATGCTATGTTGTTTTATTTACAACCAACCTAAAAAAAGTTCAAAAAACCAAACTGACATTTATTTTTCCTTATTTTTGCGTATCATGAACTTTGTGCTATTGTATAGCTATATTATATGAATATTATATTTATTCCAAATAAATTCCTATAAAATCTCTGAGAGTGAGAAAAAGAGATAGAGTGAGAAAAAGAGATAGAGCGAGAATACTAAATACCATAAAACAAATTCACGCATTCATAAAACTGGCCAAAATACGACATAATTTTGGTTTTATACTCCGTTTGTCGCTTGAGTTGGCCGCATTAGGCGGGTTATATGCCGGCTATATGCCGTCCCCCGGGAATGATTTAAACAAAACAGAAACACTACAAAATGCCCTCGCAGCCCATATGCATGCAATAGTCATAACGGTTTATGGGCATCGGGCATAGCCCACTCCACCACCATACGGTATCTTCCCGTTTCGTTCGTTCCAATGCAAAATTTTATCAAATTATTTATTTTGTCAAATCAAGGGGTAATCTTATATTTTTACACCAATGATACTTTTATTGTTTATGAATTCGTAAGACGCCAGTTTTGTAACTAAGAGGTTGCATTAGAATCCTGTTTTTTTTTTTTTTTTGAAAAAGGCTGGAGTCTGGTTTTAACTCAACTTTTCGCATGTTTAACACATTATTGGTTAGTTAAAAGAGATTGCTACATGGCAATAAACCAGGCAGGTTATACGGCAGGCAAAGAATGTGTAATTTAACAATACTTTTACTAGTATAATTTCGCAAAAGAAATAAAAAAAACCTACATTTATTTATTTTGACAAATCAAATTTTGTAAGCTTCTAAATTTTGCATAACTCTGTCACTTACAATTATAATTTTTTAAAGTAAGTTAAATATGATTTATTAAATAATATTTATTTTTTTGGCCACATAATATATACCCAAGTGGTTTTTGAAATAAGTGAGAATGAATTATTGTAGTATTTATTTGTATAGGTAGAATATATTCAAAACAAGAATCAGTGAATTTGTTTAAAAAATATTTAACTCATTGAGAATTTTGAATATCTACATGTAAATTTTTTGCTTCTTCCATATTTCGTGATAAAGTATTAAACAACTTGGCCTAGGTATTTCCAATATTATTTTCCTACAATATTTTATTAACCTAGGATAGTATTATAAGAGTCTTAAGTTCTTTTTATCGCGTGGCTTATTGCGTGCGAATTTGTTTTTATTTTACCAGATTTATTGAAAATGATTATTTTGTGATTGGGCATTATCAATTTTTTTTCAAAAAACGCACTAATTTGTTCAACAATAATATAATATTTTTTTTTATTTATTATTACGCATGACAAGAAATATACATAATTTGCGAAAAAAACAACAGGTAATTTAATTTGGACATACGTTATTTTAATGGATCTGGGTTTGTCGCCTTTCATTTGTATCCCCAGTAAACTAGGCTTTTGCCTGTATCTCACTGAGGATAAAAATTGATGATTTTCATTTATACGTTCTATGTACTTATTAATTTATATGTTATATTGAAGTTCATTGATGTGAAGTAACCGTTTCATGATTTATTATTCTAAATTCAAAAATTCTAATTTTCTTTGCCTTTTTTCCTAAATTCTTAGTTTCTTTATTTATTTCATTTATATTGTTATTATATCATATACTTGGCGAATTTATTGTCATGAAGTATTTTTTTTCAACCATGTTAAAAAGGTCATAAGTACAATAAAAAAAAAAGAAAATCTTAAAAAATATAGTGTTCTAACACGAATTAAATTCGCAACCCCCGGGTGTGGTAAAAAACGCTTTTTTTTTTCAAGTATAACATTTATTTTGTAATGTTTGTTGTGATATTATCTTTGTATACAGTACAAACTGGTGAGCTTATTGCCTAGTGGCAATCTCTTTCAACCAATAAGAAAGATATTAAACAAGCATTAGGAGAAAACCAAATTGTAATCCCTCTTTAAATGGGTACAAACTGGAATCAAATCGGCAATCCCCGGGTTCAAAAACAAACGTCTTATCAACTAGATTACGGAAGTAGTCGTTATTTCATGGTTAAAAACACTTTTTACCATTTTATTTTCTTACAAAAATACTTCGTACAATGAATTCAAATGGAAACAGATCCCTGTCGTTTCAGCAAAGCAGAATGTCTCTTTCAAGCCGGCCACAAATAAAATCTTTATGGTTGTTTGCGCTCTCTTACTCTTTATTATGGTTATTACACGCAGTCGCAGGACAGGGAGTGGGCGGTGGGCGGTCATATGAGTTATGGGAGGCGACCCATAATAATACTACCAACTCCTTATAATATCATCGTAATAGTGTCCATTGTCAACGAACTCGGGTACTAAAAGTGAATGATGAAATATTGCATCGCCCATTGTCAGCGAACGTAGTATAGATATGTCATATTTATGAATGAATTATCGATCGAGTATATTTTTAATTAGTTTGATGTATTATATTTAGAGTAACAAAACAATACGAAGATCTTTGTCATTCGGAAGGAAGTCGATAATAGTTTTAGGTTATTTATTGATTTAGTGGCAAATGATGCATGGTCTAGATTCTAGATTCTTGAGTTGCAGAACATATCTGAGTAATGTTTATGAAAAGGTAAAAAAGTACTTCGTGCATTTGTAGATTTAGAAAAAGCGCATGATCGTGTAAATGGAAATAAATTCTGGAAAGTTTTGAAAGATTATGGCGTGAAAGGTATACTAATATGTGCAATTCCCTCGCTTTATGAAGACAGTTGAGCACATGTAAGAGTTAATAGAAAATTTACTGAGTAACTTAAAATTACTAAAGACTTAAAGCAAGGATATATGATGTCACCTTGGTTGCTATATTATACTATTTGCGTGATTTAAAGTCTGGCGCCCTCTTTTTTCTACTTACAACGACAGAGAAACAGTGTGATGGTATGTATGTCTGAATTTATTTTTTATTGTACCCAATAATCACGGTATTTCAATAATAGGCGCCGTTTTTTGTTGTGCGAATTTTTTAAATTTTTCAAGTAATGTGAATAAATAGGATGCTTACATTTAAAATCAATATACGCTACTATTTACAGAATGCCTTAGTAAATACTTAACACTTATTATTCTTAAGACTTCAAAAATGCGTATGCAATACGGTAGCTTAAGATATAAACCAATATTTACACATAAATTAGTATTTACTTTCAAAAGACCGAGTTTAAATTTATTATGCACCTTAAAATGTGGAAACACCTTAAAATGTGGAAAATTTTACGACACTGTTTGCTTACGAATACCTTTATCAATAATATTCTTATAGATCCTTGCCAAAAAATGTATTTGATTATAAATTTTCTCCTGTTGTTCTCAGTGATGTAGCAAACACGTGTTTCAGAAATGAGAATATTGCGTTATTTTGGCATCTTGGTCCTTACATAAGGATGTGTAACAGAAGCATGAAAGTTGCTAAAGAGCGTTAAAATTCTACACCTTCGACTACCTTAAATTCACCATACTATCGTTTAACTCATAATTTTTTTTTCCAAGTTTTTGTTTTTCTCTTATAACTTTTATTCAATTGTCCTTCTCGTATTTTCCTCGTACCTGATGACGGCGATTTTACTGTTATTTCCGATGCACAATATGTCCTCAGTGAGATACATGCAAAAGCCTAGTTTACTGGAGACACGACAAATGAAAGGCAATAAACCCAGATCCATTAAAATTGTTTGTCCAAATGAAATTACCTGTTGTTTTTTCGCAAATTATGCATATTTCTTGTCATGTGTAAAATAAATAAAATTAAAAAAACATATAACTCTTGTCGAGCCTTAGCATGTCGCCAAAGTGATCGATCACGAGTTTTATCACTCAAGTCCTCCATATTGAGTATTTTAAGGCAGCGGTTCTAAACCAGGGTACAACTAAGGGTCCACTAAGTATTTTTATAAACGACTCAATTTTTACTAGACAATGCCTTCTTCACGCACGCAACAAGCTCGAATTAACACAGTTTCTTCTGATAACCTTCTCCCTCGTTTACATAAAAAATAAATATATTGTAGAAACTGGCTGCAGGGTCTAAGGATCTAAGGATAGCTTCAAACATTGACTCCTATACAAATAATTTGATAAAGAAAAAGCAGCAGCATCCTTCGTATTAAGACGAAATAAATGTATCTATTTTTTTATAAAATTTTAAAACAAAAGTTGTGTACTACTATAGTTGTTAATTTTTTCAAACTCAATCTATAAATAAAAATTTACACAGTTAATTTATATTCGTTGTGGGTCCTTAGCAATTATACCAAAGGGTATGCTAGGGAAAAAGTTTGAGAACTGCTGTTAAAAAGTCCTAGTAAGTATGTGTAAGAATGTGAATCCAGAGTGTGAACTTTCAGCTGAGTGTTTAAGTATTAAAGAAAGATATCTGAAATTGATTTCCAAGGATTGAGACCACTTCATGAAAAGCCGTGCTTACAAGTAGTATGTACGTACGGTGGTTCTCAATATTAATTTTTATGTACTTGTATTTATCAGTTTTAATTTTTAAAACTGAATGTTATACATAATTATTTAATAAAAAACTAAGCCATTTTAAAAATCATGATTTCACATTCAGAAAAGTTGTTTTTTGGAAAAGAAAATAAGCATTTTCTAAACGCAAAAATGTTCTTCCTGGCACTGTCCCAACTCATTGCCTAGGTAGGCTGTTGGGGTCAGCTCTCCTCGTTCTCAGGCTGTATATTCTTCAGTTCTGGGTGTCGCTTTCATCAAGGCCGTTTCTCTGCAGGATTTTGGAGCATTGAGTCATCTATTAGTTCTTTGGCCTTCCTCTGGATGGCTGTCGAGGAAGATCCACAGACATTGCCGGATTTACAATGTGGTCTGGTGGTCTCCGTCTTATGTGCCCGTACCATCTCAGCTGTCGCTCTTCCCGCTTACTATTTATGTCAGTGACTCCCAGGCTACCACGAATGCGTGAGCTCTTGATTTTATCTTTCAGCGATACTCCTGCCGACCACCTAAGCATTCGCATTTCTGCTGTTTCAAGTTGCCTAGAGTAGGAGCTATACATAGTCCAGCATTCTGAGCCATACATAATTGCGGGTCTAACAGTCTTAATATTTAATTTTCTTTTACAAAGTTATGTGTTCTATTATTAATTGGGATATATAATTTAAAATGTTATTAATTTATTTGGTATTAACATAATATTGTAGAGATCCATTAAAAAAAGAATGGTTTAATACTTATTTACCCAATAAACGTAAAAATATCTACTAAATAAACTTAAATCAATGTGACGACCTGCCCCTTTAATTTAACTTTAATTTAATCGTTCTGTTTAATAATGTTATATCATTTATACGAGTATAAAATTATTCAACCACAATACTTGCAAAGAGCAAACGGATTATTCATACGGGCGAAATTGAGTTATTACGAGTACTTTTATTGAAATAACCTTCGTCACTAAGAGCAAAATAAATGCGGTAAAAACGAGTGCCTGATGTAGAATATCTGATTTCACAATATTTGATCAAGCATAAGATTTCTTATGAAGGTTAACTATTTATGAGACATGGATGCTAGTTATAAGTACAAGTGCGAAAATAATCTCGAGATGGCTGACCCACATTAAGAGAATGAGTTTGAAAAACTTACTAAAAAATATTCTGAACAGAAGAGCATGTATGACGAGAGATATGGATGTGGATAAGTCAAAAGTTGTGTGCAAGGATAGAAAGGTGTTTAGAAACTCCACAATTTTCCTAAGAGTACGCATCTCCACAGCATTAGTCTTCTTACTCTTATACTAATTCTGCCAAGTCCAAGTTTCACTTCCATACATCAAGGTGGGCACCAGCAAACTTTTGTGTATTGTCATTTTTGCTACTGTTGATGTTGCGCGATTATTGCATATAACATTAAGTGCTCCGTTTACCTTGTTCCCTGTCACTGCCCTTCTTTCGATGTCCTTTTCAATTCGCCCATCATAACTAAATATACGAGTACTACCCAGATAACATAACTCATCAACCAGTTCCAGTTTTTCTGAGTTAACCCATAGATCGTACATACTGGTTACCACACTTCTTGTCTATAACTATTTCGATATGATTTTATGTCGGTTATTTAAATTTACCGAAAATCTCCACCTGTAAAGTTGCTTAAACTGAGATGCAGTTTGAACTTTATAGGACGATACGTAGTACATATTTCTGTGCTCAATTTGAAATATGCATTGACACTGCACTTTGCATCGCATCGGGTGTGATGGTACTCGTATGCACTTCGGCTAACTGTCGCCCAGGGGTGAACTGGATATATTCACGCCGTTTCTAGCATTAACAGCAGTGCCGTTGCCAAGGGTATCGGTCCGTGTGAGCGTTCCGGCCGAGACGTGACGGTAAATTGTGCTGTCAACTCTAGGCAAATAGGCAACTCCTTTTTGGAACCGCGGCCAAACAGCTGACGGTTGTGATCGCTGAAATGAAATGGTTTATAAGTACCATTTATTAAAAGAGGTTTTTAAATGTATATTTTACATTGAAATTGTTTTGCCCCTTTGTGATAAAATACAACTTGCAGAAAAAATCTTAAGTATAAAATAAATTTTGAAGATTTTTAGAAGATGTTATATATATATATATATATATATATATATATATATATATATATATATATATATATATATATATATATATATATATATATATATATATATATATATATATATATATATATATATATATATATATATATATATATATATATATATATATATATATATATATATATATATATATATATATATATATATATATATATATATATATATATATATATATATATATATATATATATATATATATATATATATATATATATATATATATATATATATATATATATATATATATATATATAGTATATATATATATATATATATATATATATATATATATATATATATATATATATATATATATATATATATATATATATATATATATATATATATATATATATATATATATATATATATATATATATATATATATATATATATATATATATATATATATATATATATATATATATATATATATATATATATATATATATATATATATATATATATATATATATATATATATATATATATATATATATATATATATATATATATATATATATATATATATATATATATATATATATATATATATATATATATATATATATATATATATATATATATATATATATATATATATATATATATATATATATATATATATATATATATATATATATATATATATATATATATATATATATATATATATATATATATATATATATATATATATATATATATATATATATATATATATATATATATATATATATATATATATATATATATATATATATATATATATATATATATATATATATATATATATATATATATATATATATATATATAATAAAACCGGTTTTTTATATTACTCTGTTTAAAACAATAATGCTTATCACTACTGAGAGCAAACATCAACAAAAGATGGCGTAGAACTGATGCTAATTATTAGGAACCCAATGGAAAAAGAAGACATGGCACCAACGTCATGTCCTCTGATCCACTACTTTGCATTGTGTCTTCTATTATTCTCGTCACGGGTATTCAGGCATTCATTCGAGAGATCATCAATGTTTATACATATACAGAGGTGTATCAAATGTTTGGCCTGGAAATAAATATGAAGAAAACTCAGGTGCTAACCTGTTCTGCAGGAAATGAGGTGATTCAATCACCCGACATTCGAGTGAATGGTGTGCAACTGGAGAACGTACCTAACTTTACATATCTGGGTAGCGTCCTGGCTTCGAATTCTTCTTTTGATGATAAACCGTCAGCGGCTGTTGCTAAATTGAATGGCAGAGTATTCTACAGCAGAAACCACTCCTAGTCTACAAAGATATAGGTCTACAAGGATATTGTCCTCCCCACATTTTTCTATGGGTCTGAGACTTGGGTTCCCTATAAAAGGCACATTCAAAGCCTTGAAATGTTCCTTCGCCGAATTATTCGGATCCACTGGAGTGATCATGTCACAAATGTTTTGGTCCTGCAACGCTCCAACTGTAAACCTATAGAATATATAGTTGTAAAGGCGAAATTGCGATGGACAGTGCATGTGATATACATGTGCGATCATAGACTCCCATAACGCGTCTTGTACGTGGAAGTGGTCGGCAAGCGAAGAGTTGGTGGGCAGAGGAAGCGCTATAAGGACAGTTCTCGAGAGTCGCTTACTTTGTGCGGGGCGCCTGAGGACTGGGAGCAGGTGGCTCGGGACCGTGAAGGGTGGAGTTCCGTATGTTCTCGGGCTGATGGCGTCTCAGCGGCTAGACGTGTGAGAAACAGTCAGCGCGCTGCGAACATGCGTCAGCATGGCCAGCCGGCTCAGCAGGGTCCACATGTCTGTGGCATTTGCGGGAGGGACTAGGCATCTAGGATCGGGCTGTTTTCTCACAGAAGATCACATGATCGACGTGGAATAACGGTTCAAGATTGACGTTGGAGTGGCGAGGGGATCCTCGACTACGAGGCCCGGCAACGACGATGAATAAGTTCAATATTAATTTTCACTTAATTTTTGAAACTGAAAGGTTTTGGTTTATAATAAATAACTGATACGTATATTGTAATTGTGGATGTTGTTTTTTTAGAATCCTTCCATGCGTAAAATACAGCCCTGAGCCTTGACCTGGTGTAAGTTTATCTATGTGGTGGTGTGTGCTTCTTTTGATTGTAATTTTATATAAACCAAGTACATTTTTATAGTTTCAAACATTTTTTTTATATTGTCGACCACTAACATTTTAATATGCATTATTTTGATGGTCAAAATCGATCTTTCATTGTAAGAAAATAAATGTAAATAAAATAAAACAAAATTACTTTTTAATCTTAGAAATGACGTTTGTTTCGCTTAGTGGTGTCATGTTTATAAATTTGTAATAAAATAAATAAAACACATATTTCTTATTTTGCATTTACCACTATTTTATTTGATTTTACTACCGGTTTCAAAAACTTTTGTCTTCCTCGTCAGGTAAGGATGAACTAAACTATGTTTAAAATATACGTTTTCTAATTATAATAGGTACAGGAGAGGGACGGGAAGCAGTGACTAATAAGGGGAGGGCTGTAGGTCGGCGTGAAAACTTTGACTTTTGAACGGGAAACATATTTAGAGACTTTGAAAAAAAAGTTAGGGAACATTTAAGACGTCTAAATAACAATAATTTTTCGGAGTTTTCTAACATCTTTAAAAAATCCAATGGTTTGATATTGATTGTGGTTTGCGAATTTTGCACATGACCAAGGAGGAATTGTAGCTGGATGATTTAAAAATTCTCGAGATTAAAAATAACATTAAATTAAGTATCGGCACTATAAACAACTTTGTTAATTTCAATAATAAACATCTGCTAAATATCTTTCCCATTCAAAAGCCACCCTTTTAACGCCTACCTACTCCCCTCCCCCTTTCCAACACCTATTACAATTAGAAGAAATATATTTTAGACATTAAATTATTTAGTTTATCTTCAAATAAAACAGTGGTGAATACAAAATAAAAAAAAGTGTTTTATTTATTTTATTAAAAAAACTCAAATAAAACAGTGGTGAATATAAAATTAAAAAAAAGTGTTTTATTTATTTTATTAAAAAAATATAAAGCAAAATAATTTATTGTTATGCTGCTTATAGCATATTGGAAGTATATGATTAACTCCGATCTGTTATGTCAAACACCACTTCTGGTTCCAAGCTATGAAAGATATGTCGTCGGCTGCGGTACGGTAAATATCAAGAAAAATGACCCAGGGTGAAAAGGTCTAGTGATATGGGGTTTTAAAGGTACATGTGGTTTATGTCAAACACAAAGACAAGCAAGATTAATGTCCTAATAAAGAGTAACCTGCCAACTAAACATTAAAAATTTTCAAGTCGAATTTTTATCAAAAGACTCCAAGAGCGAAACACTTGAAAAGTCATTAGATTTATTTGAAATATGTGAAAACTCACGTAAGCAATGAACACCTGCAATTGAGATAATTGATAAATTTTGGCATTTATCAATATTTTAAATTTAATACGGTATTTAATTCTGCATATAAAATTAATATTTGAAATTTTTTTTTGGTCTTAGTATATATATAATTTTTTTTTCTTAATTTAGATTTACCATGTGGACTAAAGAACATATGTAGCCCTCGCGGTCGGGCTCGTCCTCTATTAGTTGGGGTGTATCTCAACTGGGGTGGATGTCATGAGTTGAGCTCGGACATTTTGCTAATTCCTCCCTGAAATTTATTTTCTTCATTATTAAATTTATTTTCTTCGACATCGACGTTCTTCGTCACCAACACACTATAATTTTTTGTCATTTTTGATACATTTGGTTTTGCCCTGTTATTGTATATTACATTAAGTGCTTCGTTTATCTTATTCTCTATCGTTAAGCCTTCTTTCAATGTCCCTTTCAACTCGCTCATCACACTTAAATATACTGCCCAGATAACAGAACTATACTTGAGAAAGTGTAGCATGGTCCCTGTGACAGTTCACAAATTTGCCCCAATACAACCTTGTAATGACGTTCAGTAATTTTTATTATTTTATCAACTTTAATATAAGCCTCGATTCTAATAAATAGCAAGTTATTTAGGTACATACATAACATAAAACTAACAATAATGACAAATCAATACATCTTGTTACAAATTAGCAAAAATGTGGCAGTTTGTTAAAATTAAATAATATTTGGTGACGTTTATCAAAAGTCACTACGTTAGTCTGCATTGGCTAGGGATGGGGTATACGATAATTGGATTTTCGATTTTTTTATGCCTAAAATTAAATGTTCGTAATTAGTATTAATTCATAGTGAATCGTAGCCTATTTAAAGATAGATAAGAATCATACAATACATTAGAAAGTTAGTATAATGAAAATTAGGAATTAAAACGTCGGTTTAGAGAAAAACAATCTTTCGATTTATAAAAAAACGATTCGATTTGTAAAAAAAAAAACTATTTTACCCCATCTCTTTGAGATATGAAATTTCAACTGTCACAGGGACCATCCTACATTTTCTCAAGTACAACCCACAATTAAGTTAACACAAAAAAGCTGACTTCTGCAGTAAGCCATCACTAAAAAAGTCAATCTCTATTATTCAAGGATAATGCAAAATATTCTAGAGATAAATAATATTATTCTAAAATCCTTAACATATAAGAGAACTTGATAATCTCAGGTAGGCAGGCAATGCTTATCAGAAAATCTTAAGCATTAATACTCACATACACACCATCACGCCGTTTCTCTGCCGGGTTAGGTGGAGAGGACAGGACTTTCCTATGTGGACACAAATATTTCGCCCTTCCAATAGCCGTATACACTTGTTCCGTCGCGATTTGTCCGTAATTGTCAAGCGCTAGGGTTTGGTATGAATTACAGAGACGACGCTCTACAAAGCTGAAGTTAGCCGATAATGGCCGACAATCTCTTTCTTAAGCCCGATGTGTATTACTTACATTTATTTTGGCTCCTTTCACTATTTTCTTTACTGTTCGGTTCGAGTATATACGAGTATGTTTTAATGTCCCATTAACGTTGTTATCTATCACTTCACGCCGTTCGATATCTCTCGTTACTCATTCGTCATCTGAAAAAATTCTATGTAGTCTATTCATTAATTTCTCACCCGTATATCGCATTAAATTTTCCTTTACTTTCTCTGTAATTCTTTCATTTATTTCTCATTTAATTCTAGTTTAACATGTTTTAAATTAATTTAACATGTTTTATGATTAATTTTATGATTACAGGCAAGTTAAAAAGCACAATATTACTATTTAGAAATTAAGTATTTTTTTAAAGAGGAATATAACGATCAAGAATCTCAGAATATACATTATCTGCGCAAAGCATGTCCAGAATTTCATTTGAAAAAGTCACTGCAGTGTTCCCCGAGGAATTGGAATGGGTAAATAATAAACTTAGTAAAAAAACTAGTCTCGATTCCTTTGGGAATCACTCTCAGAAGCTCCCGTTAAAAGAGATGGTGTGGGAAACCGAAATTTCGAATTTTCGATGACGATTCCAGAATTTTTGGTTTTCAGAAGCAACCAAAGGAATATGGATTGTTTTTGAATTCACATAACTTGTGCTGAAAAATGTACATACAAAGCTTGGGGTAATATTTTTTCCCTATTCCAAATTTATAATTGTGGTTTCTGAATTTATTTTATTCTGGAAGAGAGTTATGTGGGAATGTGGCTGTCAGATATATCCATCTTCAGTTTATTTTGGATTTCTTTTAAGAAGATTTCTTTCGTTTCTTCCTTTAATGTCGCGCCGTCAGACTCTGGAACGAATTACCGGCTGCCGTAAGACTTTTCTCTTCAGTGACGAAATATATTCTTCCATAATTCCCATTTTCCTATTATTTCTGTCTTTTCTTCACAATGTTTGTTGACATGAGCAAATATTTTGTTAAATTCTTTTTTTTTTTTTTTAATATTAATTTTTTTTTTTTTGAAAATAACATTGAAGCCCAGCGCAATAAACACTAATCTACGTAACTCTTGTTTGTCAGTTGGAAGAGATAGTCGTTTGGCAATAAATTTGTAATTTGTATGCCTTACAATAATTATTCATTTGTATGCTTTAAAATAAACATTTTCCACATGGCAATCTGGATTATTTGTTTTCGTATGGTACCTTTGATATATCTAAACTATTTCTACATGACCATCTGGATTTTTTTTTCGTATGGTACCTTTGATATATCTAAACTAGTTATTCGCACATAAGGAGGAGCGTGACCGAGAGACATGTAACACCACCGTACGTGCAGCGACAACACTCACTCATAAACTCGCTTACCAGATTGCGACTCTTTATTTTTGGGTAACATCGAGCCACTAACCCAGATCCCCCAGGTGAAAGTCCAGCTTCTTACCAAGATTTATAGTTCAAAACATAATATAGCGAATAGATTTTATTCACTATAAATCAAATAGCGTACTTTGCGTGTATTCAAACACTTAAAGTAAACAAATACTATCGTGCATAAAAGATAATTCTGTAGATCAATGATCCCAATACATTTGGATCGCGGAACCTGTTCCACCTTCATAATACATACATTTAGGAACTTTGTCAATTTTTACCGATTGTAAATAAAACTACAAATCATTATAAAATATATAATAATTTATTAAAAATACAAACAAATGGTCTAGAATGGTAATGTAAATTATTAAACTTCTTTTCTTTCAAAATTTGGTTTCATTGTGGATAGCTGAATTCTAATATCAGTAGTGGCATCCAATTTACTTCTGTATTTTGTTTTTATTCGAAACATACGGAATTGTTGTCAGGTACCGGAAGTTTAAATTAAATTTGTATACAATTTTTTTAACTATCGATTGGAGCTCTAAAACAAAATTTATTGCGGAATCCTTAAATTTGTCGACGGAACCCTAGGGCTCCGCGGAGTATACTCGTACGTTGGGAGCTCCTGCTTTAGATGATATGCAAATGCTGACTCTTTCTTCTTGTTGCGATACTTATCTCGATTGAAACTTTATAAATCTGTGACCCGCTGACTCACCATTAACTACCATTAAAAAGATATTTGAACATCCAGTGTTCAAAATAATTCATGACATTAAAACAGTCTCCGTTTAAACGATTTAAACTGTTGAGAAGATACGTGCGCTAAGGAAAAATTATTATGTGTTAAGTCAAAACAAATTTCTAAGATTCATTAATTTTAAACTTGGAATACCACATGAACAAAGAAATTATCCCAACTTATTAAATGCAGTGAAACTCTTGAAGCTGTGTGACAGAAGAAAAACAGCCGATATAGTACTGCTCTACAAAATCATTCACTTAGTGATTGATGCACCTCACTTACTCGCAAGTATTTCATTTCGTATTCCCACTAGATCCACAAGACAGCTCAATCCCTTTTATACCGAAAATTGCTATACTAATTATAAAATCAACTCCTCTATAATTCGTATGCAAAGACTTGGAAACGAGTTTTGCAACAATTTAGATATTTTTAATATAAGTATATATAGTATTCGCCAGAATATCACAACAATATTTAGATATCACAACAATAGCTACTAACTTTGTGCTCTCCTTTATTAATATAAATAACGTAATATAAACAAAACATTAAGGACAATACTTTGCCTCTGGAGTTGAGTAACCCTGCATCAACATGTATGAAGCTTTTAATTCTGCAAAGCAACTTGCATCTCGTTCTACTAATGAGGCCATGTGTTTTCTATATCTCAATATATATCCATAAAATTCCCACAAAATTCTCAAAGATTATTAAATAATTTTAAAACGATGACTGTAATTTATTATTACTACTGCTTTTTGTATCTTCATGTTAGTTTAAGATAAAGTTGTATTATTTGTCAATAATTTTAAGTACTTGTATAACCTGTCACATGTTCATTTGTATATAAAGACACTGTTGTGTCGTTAATTAAATAAATAAATAAAAACAATAACCCAATATATCTAAAACTATCTAGAATTAGTTCGATGTGATAAAAAAATGTTAAATCTAAAAACAGATGTCACCTAAATGGCACATTATTGTCGATGAAAATACAAAAAAAAAATCCGATATCTATGGTACAGAACAAAGGCGATTACCTAAAATATGCGCACCATGTCGAATTTCTCACTGTGTGCAACTATGAAAGCCTCGAAACAATAAGACAAGAATCCATTGCGATATTCCTACTTAAGGTTTTTAAAGGTAGTTTGAACTGTCTCGCGATACTAGAAGCACTACGTGTATATGGCCCCGATAAATATTGTTGTGCAAGGAATCACCCTGTGTTCTACATAATAACTTAAAGAATAAATAGCATGGCTAAACACTCACGTTACGCGTGGTGTAGAGATATTGAGCCAACTGAGTGACCCTGTGGATATGTCCTAGACACCGCCTAGCTGTATGACAACAATCCTGCATGATATTCTTCCTTGTGAATAAACTAACTAGAAGACCGTCTTTGTTACAAGAAAAACCATGCAAAATGTATAAAAATATCTATAATAGTTCAGATACGTCACTTCACTTTTGTAAATAATACGAGGCACACACTATAATAATTTAATTTTAATATTGACATAATTTCATTGTATCTATGTCCTGCTGCTAAAGATTTTATAGTTTTGGCATTCAGCTGCCAGTTGATGTGTTGGAGCGGTATTTGAAAATAATACATAAATTTTTTTCGTTTGTCCTCAAGCAGGGATTTATAACATTACAGTTTTATTACAATCCGTAAATGTTTTATAAAAGTTCTGAAACTGTGCATGCACTGGTTAATAGTCATTAATTAATAATAATAAAAATAGGAAAAATTATATAGCGCTGTTTAGAGATAAAACTCTCGTCAATGGCGCTCCAACTCGGAAATCGAGCCTTATATTATTGACAGATTAAAAATATTATATAAAAATTGTAAGTTGATTGTAAGGGTAGGATGGTGATGGCTGTGGTCATTAAATTTAGTGATTCCCTGCATTTATATGTGTTTAAAAAACATGTTTGCTGAAAAAAATACGCTGTAAAACTTTCCAAGTTCAAAGAAACCTTTCTAGATCTTACAATATGTGATAGTTATATATTCAATTATAGGTGGATTGTAGTGTATGTGTTTCTAGATCTTACAATATGTGATAGTTACATATTCAATTATAGGTGGATTGTAGTGTATGTGTTTCTAGATCTAACAATATGTGATAGTTACATATTCAATTATAGGTGGATTGTAGTGTATGTGTTTCTAGATCTTACAATATGTGATAGTTACATATTCAATTATAGGTGGATTGTAGTGTATGTGTTTCATATAAAATCATAAATTTAGATAAGAACTCCCAAAAAGGTTATCTTCAAGTGATTTTTAAAGCTGCAACGCGTAAAAGAAGGTGGAACGATATATTAGAAATGGATGCATGAATAAAATTGATGTTTTTAGAAAGATGAGGAAAGCTACGTTTAAATCTCGAAGTTTGGGCATGTGGGTTAGTTGGTAAGATGCCTGTCTACTAACTCAGTTTTTTTTTAAAGTCTGGTTTTCACTTACGGCCTTGTTGACGTCTTTCTAGTTGGTTGTTGGTTAAGAGATCATCGCGTGGTAATAAACCCATCAGATTGTAAAGTAGAAAACGAAAGTGTAATTAATACATGACAATTAATGACAATCGAGTATACAAATCATAAGTGGAAGGTGTGTGTAGAAGTGAATAACTGATGAACGTGCTTCGATCAAGAGACTCAAATTTTGAAAGAAGTTAATGTGAAAAATATGGGTAGAAGTTATAACAGTAACATTAGTGTTGTGAAGATGAGTGCACTAAGAAAAAGTGGAGTGTCAATGTATGAAAGAATGCGGATTGAAAATATCATAAATCATCGCAGAGATAAATGAATATTTTAATTAAGTTAAAGAAAAGGGAAAGGAAGAATGGACCAGATTTTCTAAAGAAGATAAAGTGAGAAATATGAATAAAAGGAAATTGTAAATGGCATAATGTGTGAATGTGGAGGGGAAAGTTGCGATCTTGGATACAAAAGTGTGGATATCTGTTAACTCTACCTAGCCCGCAAGGAATCCAGCGTGATAATATGTATGTATCAATTTAACACTTCATTGTATAAAAATCTAGCAGGGTTGTTGCTAGGTGGCAATCTTTTCCAACTAACCAGATAAATGCAAATAAAGGAAGAAAAAATATTTTGAATATGTATAAATTTCATGAATAATATTAATAACAACAATACAAAAGAGATATCATCAGTTAAAGGAAGGGATGCTGGAGAGGAAATGAAAATCGGGAATGAAACACGTAACATTAGAGACTTAAAATTAAGAATTTTATCAATCGCTTTTTAAAATTATCAATCATGAATCGAGTCTAACATAAGTTAGTAAATGTTTCAAGTTTCATTGCATAGATATTGAAGAACGACATAAAAAAATAAGAGCTGTGAACTTCGAAAGGAAATATACCATTTCTGTTCTTAGTGCAAGACTATGATCAGAAAAACACTGATTATTTTCGGCGAGATAAGGAGCGGCTGAACTTTTAATGATATTATGCAATAATGACGACATGTGAACTTGACAATGTAAGAAAAAGAAATTAAAAAAAAAAATTCTGTTGTTGCAAAAGTCAGTTGTTATTTTAGTAAGTATTCCAAGGCATGTTTTTGTTTCAACTTACGAGAATACAGATATACCATTTATAAAAGTTGTTTGAAAAAACCTGTGACAAAAAAAACTTTTTTCAAAACACATAACCAGTTTTTTTATATATTACTGGAAGAACTTTTCAACACAATCAATAAAAATAAATCACCCATCTACATATATGGAAAACTTTCCTTTCCAAATTTGACAAATAAATGCAAAAAGGGTTTCTTTCACAAGGCGGTGTATTTTTCATATTTCGGATACATAAAATATGACCAAACTTTTAAAAGTGCACCGTGAATTTACATCACCGCGAGCCGCAAAGAATTTTCATTCTTAGGAAAGGGTGTGTTTAAAAAATAAATTTATGGTTCTCAAGGCAGGCAGGTGATCAGCTCGCGGTGACCACACGTGGGCGGTATCATTAATTTATTTTTCGGTAAAAATTATTAATGGCTTCTTTAGAGATTGTATTATCGTCCGGTCGATGTATAAATTAAGATGAAAAATAGTCGGTTGAATAAATGTTAAATATTTGGCCAGAAGCGATTATTTTTTTATCAATAACACCTTTCTTCAAAAGATTTCTATTTTATAGAGCAAACATCTTGAAGAAAATATATTCTAACATATTTTAATTAAATAAATTAGATTGTTTTTATGCGTTTCATTTATTAATGGACTTATTTATAATGCTGAAGGAAAGTAAGTATGCTATTAACAAAAATTTTAAAATATATGCTTAATATTAAATTGTGAGGAATTTTTGAGTTGAGCAATTTATATTTAACTAACAAAAGAATATAGTCATTTTCTTAAGGTAAAAAGTGAACAAATAATTTTTAAACGTGCCATAACTTTGGTTACTCGAGTCCAACTCACTGTAATAAAAAAACTTATTATAACTTTGGGAACTTTATAAAATAATGGATAAAGTGAAAATAATATCAGTAAAAAATAGGAATAGAAGTTCTAATTTTTGGTATTATAAATTATATAACACTGAAGAATCTTGTATTATTCTACGATGCCTTTCATGGCTTAATTAATATAACGCTTGTGTTCCACACATATAACATACATGATCATAACATCTTAAAAAGTTCTCAAATAATTCCATGTTAGTGGGTTATTACTTGACTCTGATACTCGAATTTTGGAGATTTCTTAGGAAATGCAATATCATAATGTTCTTGAAGCTTTTATATATCCAACGATACAAACTTTTCCTGAACAGTTAATTTGTGATAAACTGCTCAGGACTAAATGCAGTGGGGGCTGATTCTGGATAAAATCAAGATACACAATGTATTATATTATATTGCACATTCATTGTATATGTGTATAGTGCCTAGTGAGGTTGTTGATATGTAGTTATCTCTTCCAACTAACCAAATAATATTTAGAAAAGCAAGTGAATAACAGACTAGACTTTTTTTTGTTGTATTTTATGTGGATTTGAACCAGTAACCCCCATAAGGTAGAACGCAGGCGATATACCAATTTGGTCATAAGGTCGTGGATAATGATAATAAATTTTTATTTATTTTTATAGCACCGTTTAACGAACAAAAATCAATCAATGAGATTTCACGAAGCTTGTTGATGGCATATTTGCCGTCATGACTACATTATATTATGTATGAAGTCCATCATTGCATGCATTGTACTTTTTTGCCCGATCTACCTCAACAGATAGGTTATATATTTTGGTTAACTATACCGACAGAGTTAGGCTGGTGACGTAAAAAGGATGCCATTGAGTTTCAAGGGTGTATATAATTAAAACGAGGGCTGTGCCCAAATAGGATTATAACGCCATAAGAAATACAAAAAAATTGATATTTCATCATATATGCAAACATATCATCACGCCGTGTCACACCAATAACAGATCTTCATATTAATCTATCCATACGAGTACACGTAACTTTCACCTGCCCTTCATTCGTACATATCATTATGCACAATTTTCTATTATTCACACTTCTTACTTTATTTACCTTATTTCAAAATCTGTTTTACTTGATCCAATACTCTCACATTTTTCTCGGTCTACCTCTTCCCCGTACATCTAACTTGTATACTTGCTTAGTCTATTAAATGCTTCTTTCCATCCACGTATCCAAATCAACATAACACTTCTTTCTCAATCTTAATTAAAGTATCCATTTTATTAATTTCTGATTTGTTTAATCTGAAAGATATATAGGTAGATAAGTGCAATAAATATTATTTTAAGATTGTACAGCAAAAATATTACTACTAACTTTATCTGAGATCAAAACGATTAGTGGCTATCAATACAAGACAAGTAAAAATAATTTTATTTTTTTAATAGAACGTTTGAATCAATAAACATTTAACGATCCCAAGATAAAAATATCACATTAGCATTAATGAAATAAGTCAATAGCCTAGAAACTTTGCCACACTTCCAATTTGTCATTTTTTTTAATGATCCCTCCGAAACGTAACGACTCGCGGTCGTTATTAAATGTTCATTGTCTGCGGCCGTTTGTTGCTTTGAATGGGCTTTGCATTGCATTACACTAAACCATAAATCTTTCATTATAGTCGAGCATAAATCTTGCAGTCGCGGGTAAACCTCCTTCTTTATGTTCTACCGATGATGAATACCCGTTGCGTGTGAGATTTCCTTAGGCCTGAACGTGTTAATTAACCTTGTTTTAAAAATGAGTAAATCAATGTGGTTATTTTACGTGTTGAATATTATAGAGGAAAAGTGGTCAAATAGAATTATTTCAACTTTCTTTGTACATGGAATACATACATACCATCATGCCATCTCCCTGTTGGGGTGACAGATGGGGCAAAGCGTCAGACTTTCATATCTCGACCCATACACACACATCCTTTCCCTTTTTACACTTGGATCCTCTTCATAGATCTCCTTCGATTTCTCTGACTTCCTACATTTCATTCTTTCAAAATATAATTCGCTTGATCTAACCATACTTTCTTTGGTCTTCTTCTCACGCGCCTTCCAGTCGCATT
This sequence comes from Odontocerum albicorne, assembly GCA_949825065.1. Taxonomy (NCBI): domain Eukaryota; kingdom Metazoa; phylum Arthropoda; class Insecta; order Trichoptera; family Odontoceridae; genus Odontocerum; species Odontocerum albicorne. The sequence goes on along the minus strand of OX463846.1, from coordinate 14,851,066 downwards.
TGCACCACATATTTGTTTTGTTAATATTTCTTCATTTATTCGTTCCACATGACCAAACCACCTTAGTGTGCTCTTCTCCATCTCAAAACATCACATTCTTTCCTTGTTACTTCATTTCGTATTCTGTCATGCATTGTCGCCCCATAAATTCTTCTAATTGCTCGTAATTCTACAGTATTTATTTGACTCCTTTCATCCTTGATAACATTATTTTTTCAACCTAATCGTAAAAAGTTTTTCTAATTTATTTATAAATTAAATTCTATCGTATACAGATAACGATATTATTGCCATGCGGCAATCTTATCCAACAATCCAGTCAAAAGTTACGCAAATCCGTGCCTATTTCTGGGGGAAAAGTTCGAACAGTATTATTTAATTAAAGAAAAAAATGCTTAATCGTTCTTAAAGCATTAAAAAACCTAAATGAAAATAATATTGTTAAAAATATCTTAATACGAGTATATATACAATACATACCATCACACCACATTCCTATTACAAATACCATTTTCATTTTTTCTGTCATAACATACTTTCTTTCCCTCCTCCACATCCATATCCTCATAGATCCTCATGCACCTTCCATTTCTCTTGCTCCTTACCTTTTCTTATTCAAAATTTAATTCACCATACTTTTCCTGGTCGTCATCTCTTAATATTGAAATAATATGTTAAATGATAACACACATGTGTATGCATGTATATCAAACATACCAAGTTAGAATACTCCTGTTGGATACAAGATCGAATTATTAAAAATGGATCGGAATCAGTAAAGATATTTTAATTTGTAAATAAAATATTCTCTATGAGAGAAATACTAAATGAAAAGAGTATCTGATTTTCATAAAACCTTAAATGAACAGTGGTATTCATTATAAATTAAACTTTCACTTTATGGTTACATTTTCTAAATTAAACATTATTAATTTATCAAAACAAGATTTGATTATAAATTATTTTTGTCAATGTAATATGTTACAATGTAAAAAAACCATATATGATATCATTCATATAATAATTATTCGTAAAAATATAAAAAAACCTTATATGATATAATTTATACAATAATTATTCGTAAAAATATAAAAAAAACCATATGTGATATCATTTATACAATAATTATTCGTAACAATATAAAAAAACTTACATAATATCATTTATACAATAATTATTCGTAAAAATGTAAAAAAAACCTTATATGATATCATTTATACAATAATTATTCGTAAAAATATAAAAAAAACCTTATATGATATCATTTATACAATAATTATTCGTAAAAATATAAAAAAAACCTTATATGATATTATTTATACAATAATTATTCGTAAAAATAAAAAAAAAACCATATGTGATATCATTTATACAATAATTATTCGTAAAAATGTATCAATGAAAGACCAGTCAATTAAATCGTCAAATCCGTTGTTAACTGATGTAGTATTTGACAGGACATGTGGTGGGACAACTTGATGGACAATGAGAGGATGAAACCAAGGAATACCACAGACAAGATGGATGGATGATATTGTAGCGTATCGTCAAGATTACCTGGATCATGTTACAAATGTTGAAGTACTTGCTCGTTCGTATGTGTAATGACCGACAACTGCTTTTAACTGTTAAAGTTTGCATGTTTAAATATCTCGGTCACATAATGAGAGGTTCAAGACACAATATAATACAACTGATCATCCAAGGAAAAATAAATAACGAACGAGGTAGAAGAAGACGCCATATATTTGGCTCAAGAAATTGTAGAAGTGGTTTGGGTATTTTCTACCATGTTGTTCCGGGCCGCAGTGAACAGGATATGAATTACCAAGATGGTAGTCAATTTTAGATAAGAAACGGCATCTCAACTAGAAGATGCAGAAAGAAGATCGTATTAGGAGGTAGATAGGGTGTTGTGGAAGACCATATGTTCAATATTGGACCGAGAGAGACTGAGAATGGATGAATTATTATGGCGACTAGTTTCAAAAATCACTTAGTCTTATCAATACCATATTAATATTCATAATACCTTGAAAAGCACACTTGATGTTAATTTTGTAAAAATACAAAAAGTTTTTTTTTAAATAATAGAAAAAGTTTGAGCTTTGATATTATTTTTAATAAACAGAATTAAGTTTTTATCAACGTTTTTGGCTCTGAACTGTATGGAACTCTATATTAGAATATTTAACAATTAATTACATTGCTACACGTGTTTCTGACCTAAGCACTGATCTCATAACAAACCGAGATCCTCCCACCTGAAGAGAGCTTCGGGATAGGAGGTAGAAACACGTGATGAATTGAATTAGTGGAACAAAAATGGAGCCAAATATGTTTTAAATTTATAAATAAAAGTAAATTGTTTCATTCTTTCTTTCTTAAACTAACCAAAAAAAATATAACATTAAAAATATATATTTGAATCCAAAATTTTTTTTTTTATTGTAAGGAATTATTTTACTTCTTAGCGTATTCCAATACCTTTCCTGAGAATCATTCCAAGAAATTTTAATTTTATACAATAGTTATATATAATACAAGCTTAAATTTCGCCCTTTTACATTGCTTAACTTTAAAAAAAATCTGTATTAATTAGACTCCGTGTTCTTATCATATCGTAATGTATCTTAGGACCTCCAAATCTCCCCTTTCGTTTCACCTTTCAATATAAACGACCTGCCGGCGAATATAATAAATAAAAACTAACTATTAATTACGCACCTTTTAACGTTTGACAGCTAAAATATTGGCCATAATAAATCAGCTTTAATTTAAAATATTAATTATTTTGAATAATATTAGCGCGTTCATACAAATGGTTTTTTTAGTCAGCCAGAATATAAATCGCTTTGGAGCCTCGAAATAATCGACGCTGTTAAGTTTGAACATGAAAAGCATTAAGCCAATCGAACAATTTTATGTTTCAATCAATATTTTTTATCGCTTTTTATCGCTTACGGTATTCTCTTTCTTGAAATAAAATTTTATAGATGCGATAATATTCCGAGTATTTTTAACACTTGGGAAATATTCAGCTTTTATGATTTACGAGTATATAACGCTATCTAGTGTTTTTTGTTTGTGTATGAAATAATGATTGTCATTAAATAAATTGAATACTTGAGGCATATAACACATAAATTAAGGTTAAAATTACGTTTGTCAAAAACATTTTTTTATTCCTATATCTAATTATATTTCTTTTCGATTGTGTATAATGATCTTGATTAACGCAACAAATATTACTACTGATGAAAAATGAGTATGTGAACATGTAAATTTTTAAACAATATTTGTTTATTTAACGCATCATTGTAAAACAACCTGATGAGCTTATTGCCTCTTCCAACCAACCAGACAAAGTAAATAAAATAAGTTATATGGTCGAACAAAAAAAATCAATTCATTATTTACTTTGACAAAATTCATGAATAATACAGAAATTAACGTGAGATATCATCAATCAAAGGAAAAAGAGTGATGGTAGAGCAATGAAATATAATACACTATACGAGTCATTTTAAACTAACGCAAAATCCACATATTGTCATTTCAAATCTTTACTAGGTAAAGGTTTGAAATGATTTGCGATATAATACTGAAGTGCATGCCTCTAAACACCTAAAGGGGTAGAAAGGAAAGTCAAAGTGAACTTTATTTTTTGCGTTTAGTTCTATTGAGTATTACAAGTTTCGTAATTTTCTCTATTGTGTATGATTAAGTAAGATTAAAATCATATTATTTATGGTTAAGGCATCTGTGGAAGTTTAAAGATATTGTAATTTTTTTAATGGAAACTATTTATTCAACTTTATATAACGGTATAACCCTACCGGTTTGAAGGTTTTCGCCGCATCATCAGGGGAGCACAAACAAGGATTTTGTTGGTGCTCCTGATGATGAGGGGGAAATCTTGAAACTGGTAGGATTGTACAGTTATATAAAGTGGAAGAAACAGTGCTGGACTAAACAAATTACAAGATATAAATTGAATAAATTTTTTTAATAAAATAAACACCCGAGATAAGCAAACGTTTTTTCATCGCGTACTCAATGCTTAGCGCGTTATGTTTCCATTCCTCCTGGTCTTGGGCCATGTTGAATGCAGCGCTTCAAGAGGATCTTGTTAAGTCCTTTATTTGATCTGTCCATCTCATAGGCATCTTCCTATTACTCGATTTCCCTTAACTGTCCCCATTACCGCAACAACCTTCTCTAGATTTACACTAATCTTTCTAACAACATACCCTAAGAACGTTAGGTTCTTTTTCTGCGTGTTGGCGAAAGTCTTCATATAATTTTCAGTTCTTGGATGATAGGATGATACGAAGCATGCGCCTCCAATAGTCGTACCACATTTCGAAGATATCTATCACATTTCTTTCCTTCTGTCTTATCGTTCATATTTCCACTGACGTACTAACACGACGGATTTTGGTTCTTCTGAGTACTGACCGGTTAATCTATATCTTATCAGAATTTTCATAGCAACTACCAAATAAAAATAAATTATTTCAATTTATAGATCATTTAAGGTTAAGATGGACTTCTTGACATCTTCGGATCGGACACATATAATTGGAATGCTCCTTGTTTAAAAATAATTGAAATTCCAATATTCTAGACAATTTCTAAAAAAAAAATTATTCCGTAGAAACGAATATCTATTTTGGATTAGTTAAAATTACGTGACAACAGCTATTTAATTTTCAAAATCAATTTATCAAAAATTTACCAAATATTTTGTCATAATATTAAAGAAGCCTCTTTGTTGTAAACCTAAATGAAACAATTCTTGTATTTGATACTTCTAAAGCAATCTCAACAATTTTGCCTATTTTATTTCTAATCATATAACAATGCAATTACCTTCCCCTGTGCAATATAACCATCGGAGGTAATCCAGCGAGGAAATGTAAGGTATGAATTCCTATTCAACTTTCATTACAATTAACCTTGCGGGGGTTTCGCTCACCTAGGCATAAGGGATTATATTCAGAACTGGGTGACTGCAAAAATATATTTATATTTTTAAAATAGAAACAAATAAATATATTTCCTTAAGTGAGCTTCAGTTTAATAAAGAAGAGCTAGTTTGAAATATGAGTGACGAGATAGGAAATTCTGGCACTTTGTCCTCTCTGTCTATCTCATCAGGGAAACGGCGTGATGATATGATGGTATGTCTAAAAAAAACCTCAAATTTAAATTAACCAGTGAAAAAAAACTTTGATTTAAAAAATTCAGGTTAATTGCTAAACCTCCCAAAACATTTGTTTTAGATTAATTTTATTTATGTCCAACGTACGAGTACCTTGTAAAAGTAAAAAAAAAACACATTTTAAAGCCTAAATGTGAAAAAGACTCTGTCAATTTTTTTCGCCATTGGGAATCGAATCTTAAAACCCTGGATGGAAAGTGAACATTCTACGACTAAGCCATATACTCTGGTCGATGAAATAAAAGTACGCGCCAGTATTATTTATTGCTCCACAGTCGACTGTTACACGATCGCGCCTGTTTCCTGTTTGCAATTCATATTTTTTTGTGCCCCTATATCAACTAAATATATCATTATCATTATTCACCATATTCCCACCAGGGGAGCGCACCAGTGGCGTACCCCGCGGCGCCCCCTGGGGTCTCCGCCCCCCGTTGCTACCACTGGCCCCAGATATCATTCATCCCTTCTAATGAAGCCCCCCATACATTGAATAAGAAAATATTTTGTAATCAGTGTTATATGAACTGATCCTAGATCTCGCAGTCTATTGTATTGAAAATATATGTTTGCGTGTAACTCAAAACTCTAATATTATGCAGATTGTTGTCGGTACTTATAAATATGGTTTATGTTTTATTATTTCCTGTGTATCTTTTATTATGACGAACCAAGATAAAAATGAAGATGTATTAAAAAAATCTCAGTATAAATAATTGTTTGCTTGTTACGGATTTTATGACTATAACTACGAAAGGATTGGAACACTGAGAGAAAAAAATGTTACGAAGGAATAAATATCGGTCGGTGGTCTTGGATCAAATTTTGATACTCGATCAATCGATGCTAAATTGTCATTTTTAAAATTGTTAAATATAAAATCAAAATTGGGCAAAATATCTGTACATAAATGTTAATTTGTTAATAATTTATTTAACTTTGCAGCGCTTCTTGAAATAACGGGGTTTATATAATTTTCCCACCCCGTAATGTTTTTAATGTTTTTTTCAACTTATCAGGCATTTAACAAATACCATAATTATAATGTTGAAATCATTTTTCTGTTTGCAAAATATTGAGTATGGAAAACATTCGTGAAACCTCTATCCAGAGTATTTTTTACCACAAATGCATATTTATTGATTCGCTGATGTAACCATAATTAAGTATCCCGACTAGATTATCTTCGTGGCCTAGATGATAAGATACCTATCTTTCAGCCCGAGAGTTACATATTCGATTCCCATTGGTACCCCGATTTATAAAAGGGGTTCTAGTCTGATTTCGCTTAAGGTTTTTTTGACACCTTTCTGGTTAGTAGTAAGAGTGTGTCACGTGGAAATAGGTTGTCGTCGTAGCTGGGCCTCGTAGTCGAGGATCCCCTCACTATTCCAACGTCGATTCAGCTAGAAAGCGAAGCTGTGCCATGGAGTTTCTTTTTTTTTTTTGAGTGAGTGAGCTGTTGCACACCAACAAACTCACCGGCCACACCGCTGTACTGGATCCGATGGCATAACGAAGTGAGACAATCGGATCACGCCGGCATGTTTCTTTTTTTCTTTTGGAAGAAGATATGTGACTGAAGTCATATGTATCCTTTACTCTCGACTACCAGGCAGAAAAAAATACCTTTGTCATTCAAGCGGAGTAGCACAGCGCGGGGTTCGAACCGACGACCTTCCGCATGGTAGTCCATTGCGCTACCACTCAGCCATGCACCTCACTGGTCCGCTAGGTTGTATTGTATACAACGAAATATTAATACAATACAATCAATAATTAATATTTTCACTCTTCTACTTTTTCCTCCTTTTCACTCAATATAATATATTAATGACTATTTTTAATGTGGTAAATGTTTATCTAGAATTTGCAGTAACGAGGTCTTTAGCACTGACATAGTTACACTGATTCCGTCGTATTTGTAATATGATTTTATGGCTATAATTTTAGACAGAAAAAAAACTCAATAACTCTTCATAGTGTGGCAAATTTATATCTAGAACTAGATTTATCGAGATTTGAAGCTCTAACAGAAGCACACTGAATCCCTCCAATATAAAAATTTTAGGTTATATATAATTTAAAACAAAAAAAACACTGAATAAAAATAAAATATGGAACAAATACTGTCATAATAAATATATATCTTAGTGATATTTAATTATTAAACGTGTAGAAGCAAACGGTATTTCATAAACAATTTATATTTATTTTAACAAATAAAATAAATAAACAATATATTTGTTTAAAAATGGTTTGAAATATTAAAACCAACAACAAGAACAGAAGTAGAAAAAGAGCAAAAAATAGAGAGAACATGTCAAATTTGAACCTGTCATTGCCTCCGTTCTGTGTAAATATTTCACATCCATTCTCCCGCGTGGTATGGCTGCAAAACGTTCCCCGCCAATTTGACTGACACGTTTCTTGTCGTCGGCTGACAGGGCATGAAACATAACGCGAATGCGAAATTTCTCGGAAATGCATTCATTGTCTGCGGAATTTATATCATTTATTCCCATAACGCTCTCGTCAGCGCGGTGAATGGGCTCATTATAATGGCTTAATTATCTATAAAACTTTATTATACTTTTGAGTACATTGTTCATATTATATAGACGCTGTAAATATGCCACTCGTAATAAAGAATATTGCTTGACAGATTATATGAAAAAAATATTTCATTTAATTAGAAACTTAATTGTTCCTTACTTTACTTGTCACTTTTATTTCCACTTTTATTTCCAATACAGGTTGCTGTGTTGTTTGTAGGTGATAAGTTCTATGCAGACGTCCGTTATTTGGATGATAATTTATTCTTAATATTTTCCACGACAAGTACATATATTATAATACTACTCGTATATAGTACACATTGCTCGTGGTCAAGGAGACAGTTTGGAGAGGTTTGTAGTTATTGAAGGCATGAAAAGACGACGCACAAGAGAAGAGTGCCCAAATGCGAGATGCAACTGGACTACCCTTAAAAACTACCCTTTGAGCTGCGGAGTACAGGGATGTATAGCGAGGAGTCATTAGAGGCTATCATGGGACTCTCGATGCTCATTCATGAGCTACACGACAAGATGGATATACATAACAAATGGAAAAAACAAGACATACAAGTGATTTGAAGCAGAGGGGAAAGCCTTGAAACCGGTAGGGTTATACCGTTACAAAAAGTGGAATAAACAGTGTTTGATAAAAATAAATTACAATAAGAAATATATCATGGATGAACAGTTAAACAAACCACAGCGTCTTCAAAATATTTGTTTTAGATTTATCTTTGATCTAAGGAAGTAATCACTTCACAACAGAAATAACTTAATTGGTTCAATGTAAGAAATATTTGCAAAATTCACTTATTGTCACTATTGTATAATATTCTTGTCGAAGCCCGTGGTCATTCGGTTGAAATTAAAGCTAAGCAAGCTAGCGTTACAGGTTAGCTTTCTGGTGTATTCACTTTCAGCCTGGTTTTACTTTTAAACCACTTAACATCTGAATTTATGTGTTTCTGTAGCTTACATACTGCCTAGAGTCTGCTGAAGTAGAGCTTTGAGGTCGATTTCGTCATCATCGAATAAATCGATCCAATAGGGTGGGGTATTATGACAATTAACCGTTGCTGGTCCTGTGGCGTGAAATGGTTTACCTCGTAAGTATTAGATATATGAGTGACGCGTGGAGCTTTAGGAGGCACTTGAAAACAATCTTCTTTGGGAAGTATTATTAAAATTTATGATCATATGTGATATATGAACACTCGTCGTCGTTGCTGCGCCTCGTTGTCGAGGTCACCTCGCCAACGTCAAATTCGTTGTAAAGCAAAGCTGTGCTATGGAGTTTTTTTCACTGAGTAAGCTGTTGTACACCAACAAACTCACCGACCACACACCATGGTACACCGAAGTGAGACTATCGGAACACACCGGCAGGTTTTTTTTTCTTTGGAAAGAATATACTCGTACATACCCGAAGTCATAGATATTTTTTTTTGAAAAGGAATGTTAGGGTCTTTGTGGGGTCTGTGGGCATATGCTCACGCATGTCTTCATGGATTTCGTGGGGATGGATAGTAATTTGAATGTTTGTTTGCGACCATGTAACTTGCTTCATTTAGTTTTATCTGGTTGGTTGGAAGAGATTGTCGCCTGGCAATATACCCGCTGGATCGTATTTGGAATAAAACTGTTAAATAAATAAATATTCTGAATCGCCAAAAAACTGGGAGGAAAAAATACCTATGGCATTCGAGGAGAATAGCACAACGCGGGGTTCAAACCGCGCGAGTCTCCAATACGTTACCGCGTGGCAAGGAACACTACGCACATACACTCCACCTAAAGCCGAATATGTTAATATCACATATTGGAAGATCTACAAAGGTTTCTTTGTAGCTCGTCTTCCCTTGGTAAGTTTTCTGCGGCTATCGGGTATCCTATCAAATAAGTTTTAATAAACATATGTAGATGCGGGGAAGTACCTAATCCAATGGCTAAAGCCTGTCGTTACGCTTAGCTTTTTATTATTTATTTAGTAATATGTTAATATTAGTGCGTTTGAATTCCGAGATTTCTTTCTTAACAGCGCTTTATAAATTTTCCTTTTATTTTTATAATTTAGAAAACATCTTAAAATATTCGGTCAACACTCCAGCCTGAGGAAGATCAATCAACATGTGAATATAGTATACTATATGACTCTTGGTGTGTGCATGGTGTATGTGTATTTTAGTATACTCATAATCTAGATTGTTACCGTTGTGCTCTGGGCAAAAATACATTACAAAACATTAATGTCCCATGCAGTTCACCATTATTAAATATGAGAAATAATTAACTTAACGGGGTGTAACTTATCACGTGCGTTAACATCATCATGCACATAATTATAAATGCTGCTTGATGGATCTAAATTGAGGAAGTACTGTATTACCATTTTTTGTACACTGTACAACCAATTGTCACGTGGCCAACTCTAACAACCAACCTGATTTATGTAAGAGGGGCCTTAAGTTTAAACCAAATTTTAACTCTTTTTGAAATAAAATGTAGCACTAGAATTGAACCATCAATATCTAAGTCGGAAGACAAGTATCTTACCAACTATGCAACGGGATCGGAAATGGTTACCGAAAAGTGATGTCACATCAAGTTCACTATTATTATAAAGGAGATGTGATGAATTTGAAGGGACAAAGTTAATTGTAACATATGCAACTATTAATGTCGGTAATCACATATGCCCGAGTCAATATTCCGACCTAACCACTAAATTCTAAGTTCTAACCTCAAAATTTTGTGTCAGATCTCATACGTTACAAACTGTTAAATGGAGGAATTAAACCATGGAACATAATTTATTGTGCACAACTATTAATGTTAGCAAGCGTATGGGCCTGAAACGTAATCCGACTTAAACATTAAATACTAAATTAAACAATAAAATTGTTATTTAGTGTAAGATTTTGTATGCTTTAAACTTAAAAGTGAAGTAACAAAGCCATGTGACTCCCTTATTTAAGTAAATTTCGACGAATTTATATAAAATATACCTTTAAGAACTAATTTCCTCCCTAAAAAAATGTTAAGATTTAGTATTACGTGTATGAGTGTTTAAGGCGATCTTCAAAGGAAGACGTCCAGTGAGAAGACCAAAACGGACATACGTGGCTCTAGCAGATAATATTTTTTATTTGAGAATATACTTTAGCTGAACTGGAAGACTCTTCTCGAGAGGGCTGAAGAACGACTTGCACGGAGGAGAGCCTTGGCATAAGGTGTAGAGATGCCCCAACGATAATCGATAAGAGTTAAAGAAGATAAATTGTGTACTATAAAATTATTAAAATTTTAAGGCTAGAGTATGAATTGGAGTGTATAACTATTGTACTTCAGGATACTCTGGAGGAAATGAGTGTATTATAGAAGAGTAGTATCGTATCAGGTTGACTTATCTCATTTATGGGATGAGGATAAGGAAAAAAAGTGAAGGTATCTATTTGTAAACAGTTTTTTTAGTATATTATCTCATATTCCAAATAACCTTGATCTAAGACTGACAATAACCTTTTCAAAATTTAACTTTAAATTTTATTAATGTAACTAAAATAAAAATAAAAAAAACAATACATATCCTGTTTCCTTGAAACCAAATTCAGACAACACCACTCCTAATTTTAACAGCTCAGACTTTCATCGAATAGCCAAGCAATAAATTTTAATGTAACGAAAAATATTATTTTCTAAGATTAAATTTAATATATTTGAATATAAATTTTACATTCAGCGATATCATAATGCCATAATTTATTTGTTTTATTTTATGATGGTCGTCACTGCCCGTATCTTTAAAATGTTTATTATTATCACCCCAATAAAATTTTATTATTTTTTACATGCACAGTAGCACATTTGTTATAAATTCAATTTTTATATTGACAGATCAAGTGAGACTATAACCACTTGAAAAAGATAAAAACATTCCACAGTGTTTGATATTTAACAGTTTTCATAGATTTTTTATCTTTTATTTCTTGGATACTGCTAATATAGGCATTTAAAAGTTAATTGAATTTTATATATTAAAATTGAAAATCATTATCAGTGATTTATGTGTCATCATATAAATAAAGCGCATTGAAATAACATCAATACATTTTTTGCCATCCTAACGCTAGATGTGTTACTATAATTTATAGGAAGAAATACGTTTTTTTTTGTAGTTCCTCTTCTTTTGGTTGGTTTTCTGTGGGCTATTTACCAAATATGTTTTTCTGAATATATGATTTGGGGAAATTACTATTCTAATAGCCATCGCCAGTACCTTCATTTCCTTACACTCAGCTAATATATGATACATTTATTTTGTCATATTTTTATTATGTCAATAACAGCAGTTCAAAGTCCCGAGATGAAGCGCTCTTGATGAGAGTTTTATCTCTAAACGGCATTTTATAAATTACCCTTTCATTATTACATTTTTTAGGATAATTGTTTACATTTTAAATTATTCACTCTCAAAATAATTTAATATTTTAGAATATTTAGAGAAAAATAGTAAAATTTATGCTAGAATATCATTTTTATAATATAATAACAAAAAATGCAATTTTGTTTAATTGGTTATGAATTTAAAGTATGTAATATCAAAATAAAATTAAAAAAAAGTTTACCACTACAGCTCATATTTCTTTTTAATATATTTTTCAAATGTAAAAAGTCCTCAAACATTAAAAAAATGTATGAAACTTTTCCATTAGCCTTTCCTGTTTTCCTCAACATTTAAATATTATATGTTAATAAACATTTACATTCCTGAACAACGAATAGAAATTGTAAGGACGTGAATTATTTTTGTTCAATTTTCAACAAACACATCTTAGAGAAAAATATTGAGAAGTACATAAATTAGAAATGGCTTTTTAGTAAATATGAGTCACAAATTGTTTACACATATCACAAACGTCAGACTAAAAATATTTGAAAAACTATTTTCCTTTACACGTATCATAGTCTCATACAATTATTCGCAATTTTCTCCAAATTTGTCCCGACTTCGAGTCATATGAAATTAGTCGGTAGAATGATAGCGTCACTTTCAGAAGGTCTGACGCGTCTGAAGTCGCCTGAAACCAAGATATCCCCTACTTTCAGCCGGGAACGAAACATAATTCGGGCTGACAGGTATTTTCCTCTTTTCTGCTTGGATGACAAAATTCGAATTTAATCTAGCCCCTAGTTTTCGAGTTGAATTATGTTATATATAGTGTGATGGCATATATTAAATATGAATGTATATTATTAATCGCTAGGATATAGTATGAAATATGAATGTATATTATTATTTGCTAGGATATAATATTAAATATGAATGTGTATTATTAATTGCTAGGACATAATATTAAAAGATATCCCATTTCTTCATGAGTTCGTATATAACGAAGAATAAATATTTAAAACTAATTTAATAACTACTGCGAATTGTACGTTTTTTATCTACAATATAAAATAATACGTTTCACGGGTTTTCCCCAAAATAACAAAACCAAATTTAAGATTGATGTCAGTATTTTTTTCAGTATATCTTGGGAAAATCAATATAGCTAGTATAATATCCCATTAAAATACCATTTCGCGCGCTTTAACTAGTGACGTAATATCTTCCGACGAAATATGAAAGCTGTATTTTTTCCCAAACCCGTAAATAATTTAGATTATAAAAGCTCGCATTTTCAGTAATAGTTATTCGTCTGTTTTCATTATTTTTCTGAAAGAAGTTCACTAGTCGGTCACCGCCAGTAAAATTAATCACACGTTACCGTTCATGCGACTTCAAATGAGTTTGTCTTTCATCAAAATAGTAGACATGTGAAAAAAATTCTAGTCGGTAAATCCATGTCATATGTTTCCTTCAATATGTCATAAAAGATAAAATATGGATTGAATATTTTTTGCATATATACGTTGATTAAGTCTACTTGTTTAGCGACAGATAATCGTATCTCACATTTGCGATTTCAACTTAATAAATATGTGATAAAAAAAAATAGAAAGTTGAAGCATTAACAACGTTCTCAATATGCCGATGAGAAATCAAAACAGCTTAACAAATCACCAGATCTACATAATTTGAACATTTCAAACAAATATTCATTACTAAATTTTATACAGTTTAACAATAAATATTGTAAGGAAACTGTTATTTTATTCCTCAGTGTTATGTTATTTTATTTATTACGCATCAAATTGTATGCTCCATAAAAAAGCATGATTATCAATTATCGTTTTATTTTTGTGTGATCGAGATATTATTTGGTTGTCAAAGAGGTGTAATCCGGAAAATAACACATACACATCAATAGTAATAATATCGTAATTTATAAGACCTGTGTCAGGGCGATTATGAATTCTAGTTTCCAAACAAGATTAGACGGAACTAGAACATTGAGCCTGTTTCAATTTACTGAAATGAGAATACTACGAACCATCCTGGATAAAAATAGTTACATCTGACAGACCTACAACATTGGATGACCTCCGTGGCCTGGTGGTAAGACGCTTGTCTGCCTATCTGGAGGTTGCGGGTTCGATCCGCGCTTGAACCCAGATTAAAAAAAAGGGATTCAAGTCTGATTTTCACTTAGGGCCCATTAAAACAACCTTCTGGTTGGTTGGAAGAGATTGTCACATGGGAATAAACTCGTCAGGTAAAAAAAACATAAATGTCAAAATTAGATGCCGCAGAAGAAAATTTGGCGATTGCGTGACCATGTGAATAAGATGGGCAGTGATAAAATGCCATACATTGCAGCACACGAGTTTCGCGCACAATATAGCATCCCAGGAAGGCCGCCTAAAAGTTGGAGAGAGAGCTGGTTCTCTATTTGCTATGAATGATTTTTGCAACAAAACAAATAGTATTTATATCAGGAAAAGTGATAATTTCAGTGGGAGTAGTCTAAATTTACAGTTATTTCTAAGTAATGTAGCTTCCAGGGTTTGACAGAATACGGAATAAAGTGATTAAAGATGAGTCTGAACTTACAAGTTGATCTACAATAATACGTTAATTGAGGATGAGTTGGTTTGGGGACATATAGAACGAACAAACAACAAAACAAATATAGTCTAAATGCGAATAGAAGGCGTCGTGGAGCAAAACCAAGTAAAGTTTAGTTGGATCAAGTGAATGGTATTTAAAAGAATAAATAAATAAATATAGGTTTATTGGTAGCAACCTAGTATGTACATATACTTATGTATCCTGAAATTATATTTGTATATCTCAGAATAATGTCGACGAAAATACGAGTACATTTTAGAGAGAAGCTATCAAAATGTCTAGGTTCATCTCATAACATCTCCCCAGTCAAGATACATCCCACTAATAGAGGGCGAGCCCGGCCACGAGGAAGTCATAAGTTTTTCAGCCCACACTCTTGTACTCGTAAATTAAAAAAAATAATGACTAAAATTTGCAGTCAATGCAATCCATTCAGTTAACATAGAAATATGTTCACCGATAAAAAAAGGCATGCAAAATACAATATACACATACATATAAACTTACACATACATCCCGCAATCACACACATTCTAAGACATAGCAAAATAAAACACATTCAAGAGACAAGCCACCAAAATGTCAAGAAGGATGCATAAAAGTCAGATAGATCAAAGTAATTGTATGAGAAGGTGTATGGATATAGAAGAGACGAAATATGTGTATTGTGATCGAGCGATATAGCCTCTCTGCCAACCACGACAGCTTGTATTATTTTGCATACACACAACTCAACTCTTTTACAATATTTGTATATTTGACGTGACTAAAGTGTTTTGTAAGTACATAGAGGGTGAAACAATAACAATATACATGTAAGTATTATACTCGTATATGCCCAAGCATGTCCACAATTCTAATCAATATACTCGTAGGTTCTGTATTAGAAAATAAACTGACGTCAACTACGATCAACGTTGAATCAAAGTGCACCCCAAATGAGTTCCCGGTTTCGGAGTTGAATCTCATAAATCATTGGTGAATTATGGGCTTAAGTGCAACGCGGCACATAAAAATGGATGTCGTAAAACCCTGGGGCTAATTCACTTCCTATTCAAAGAACATTTATATGAACTATGACTTTTTTCTCGGCTCAGCTTCATAAGAAGGAATTATGGGAGTTAACAGGAATCGTCAAGGTAAGGATAGCGGTTGTGAAATATATTTAAAAATTTGTTTTGTAATCGCAAAGGGGCTTGTGTCATTTCATTACAATCGTTTTAACAATAGTATAGACTATAGAGTGTGGAAAAGGAAATGGAAGGACTCAGTGAAAAGGAATAAGTAACAAATATGTCTAGGCGTTGTTATCTACAAACATTTTTCTTTCTTTAATTTCTTCTTATATTTATAAATATATGTAAAAATAAATATCTATGTAAGGTTCATGGATTTCAGTTGGTATTTAATCTAACTAAGCCAAGCTGGATGCAAACAGGTCCGGCTTGACGTAAACCTTTTGTACGCAAAACAGGCCGGATTTATGAATCTCGATTACATATGTTATGATTTAGGAATACTCGAAAAAAAATGCTGCAAAATTTTAATGATCTCGGAGGGATGTAAAATTGAATCTCAGCTAGCAGGAATGGACTATCAAAGAAGTTGTTAACAATTTTGTGTTATTAGAGTAGATCTGTAACTTTTTACCATCGGAAAGTGTAAGCATTTCATGATTTTGATAAAACTCTCCAGTACTCGTATGATTGTTAGTTATACGAGTTCTAAATTTGATATATTTGATAAATCTATTTTGAACGTTTACAATACTATTTTTATGGATATTATAAGGAAGGTTACAACGAATTTTAATATTTTATTTAAAATAAGTTTTAAGGAATCTATCTTACGTAAAATTTAAGTGGATCGCAAATTTTGAAAGTTTTGCGAATAACGAAATCCAATTGTCACTTTCAAGTCAATTTTAAATGCTTTCGTTATATGCAGTACCACCCGGCGGTTTATAATTACGATGCAATGTCTTCCAATGCACCAAAAAGCTGTTTCAGTGGCCTAAAGTGAAAACTAAACTGTAATCCTTATTTAAAAATCTTGGGAATCGAAGATGTAGCCCACGGGCTCGAAACCAATTGTGCTACTTTCCAGGTCGCGAAAGTGGACAATATTAACCAATATCATCTTATTTCTCAGACCACGGAAGTGGACAATATTAACCAAAATCGTCTTATTTCCCAGGCCACGGAAGTGGACAATATTAACCAATATCGTCTTATTTCTCAAGCCACGGAAGTGGACAATATTAACCAAAATCGTCTTATTTCTCAAGCCACGGAAGTGGACAATATTAACTAATACCATCTTACTTCCCAGGCTACGGAAGTGGACAATATTAATCAATAGCATCTTACTTCTCAGACCATGGAAATGGACAATATTAACCAATATCGTCTTACTTCCCAGGCCACGGAAGTGGACAATAATAACTAATAGCATCTTACTTCCCAGGCCATAGAAGCGAACAATATTAATTAATGTCGTCTTCCTTCCCAGGCCACGGAAGTGGACAATATTAACCAATACAATAATAACCAATATTGTCAACCTTCGTGGCCTGGTAGTTGATATGACACATGTCGACCGAACAGGAGGTTTTAGATTCGATTTCCGTTGGTACGCATTTTTTTGTAAAACGTATCAGTCTGGTTTTTGCCTTCACATGGTAATGAACCCGGCAGGCTGTTCTGTTTACAATAAAAACGTAATACTTTAAAATATCATCATCATGGGGAAGAATATATGAAGGGACAATATATGACCGAATATGGAATGAAGTGATTAGGGATGAATGTGAACTTAAAGTTGATATGTGTTATATTGGATGAAAAAGAGCATAATGAGAAGGTTTGAGCATGTAGAACTAATGAATGAAGAAAGACTAACAAAACAAATATATCATATGGTAGAAACGTGACTGAATGTCATAGGAAGACCAAGGAAAGTATAGTCATACCAAAATAATGATATTTTGAAAGAAACAAACGTAGAAATTCAGAGCAATCGTAGATTTTGTTGAGAAGATGCATGGATATAGAAGAGGTGAAGGGTATGTGGAAATAGGAAATGCTGGCACTCTGTCTTCTCGGCCTACATCGACAGGGAAACAACGTGATAATATATGTATGTAAGTTGAACGAAATTTATAATTAATGAAATAGTGAAAGTTAAGGAGTAAGAGAAACAGAAGATGTTTTATAAGCTGATGGGAAGGAGTTGAAGGAAGTATGTCGTGATAGAAAAGTCTGTCACTCTATTCAAACTGACTACCCCAACAAAAAAATCATGTGATGGTATGTATACATGAAATTGCAAGAGTTACGATAAAATTTTTCACGTATTCTTCAGTTTACAACCCCTGCACAAAGCTGATGGCGGCCAACACCATCGCTGATTAACGGCCAAACTTTTATGTCTTGAAACGTTCTTAATTTGAATTACAGCCGCGAGTGTGAATTCCGAACGTGACGGGACACGTGGGAAGGAGATTTAGTGCGTGTGTTTATCGCATCGAAACATTTCCGAGCGACTAATTCTGGCTATCAATTTGTCTGTCGTCGTATGTCGGATGGGGATACGATCCTCACTGGGGCAGGGTGGAATATTATTATTTATATCCCCTGTATGCGAACGAGTCATTTAAAGGTCAAACAGCCGATGCTAATTTAAATATTATTATGTATATTATATTAGTTATCATAAAATATTCCTTCAAGTTTTGTCGTGTATCAGATTTTATTATACTCGTAGTTCAAGTGACAAGTACAACAGGATTAAAATATGGAAATTTGATATGTATCAGAGAATATTACTAAAATGAATCTGGTAATAAAGTCTAAAATCAGTAACAATAGGGACAATGAAGACTCACGCTAACCTGTGAAATTGCTTAGTTATGCCTAAAAATGATTTAACCTGTACACCGCGTTAAAAATTAAATTCCACGAATCCTGTGCGCGGCACAATTTCGGCGTTTTTTAATTTCTAAGTTTAAACGCGTATTTTGTTCAGAACCACTGATATTTGATTACACCACCAAGTAAACATGACATTCAAGTAATTTTCTGATAATAAATAATAGTAATTACTCTTAAGGAGACTCATTAAATAAAGGAGATAAACTAAACATTACATAAAATACACAAAGGAATGCTACAGATCAGATCACAGGCGTTTGTGCTTCCCGTGAGGAAAACGTTAAGGAGCTTTTCCTCATTTTCTTCATCGAAATATGGAAGGTATCAATATCGGGAAATTCGTTCTAAAATATCATTCCGCTTGAGTGTATTGACGCTTTTAATTGCTTAGTTCGTGAATATGCCACCGAAAACAATCTTAATTGAAGAATTCGTAAATAATTTTTAGATACATCAAACAAAAGCTCTTTTTTTATTTATTTTTTAACCTGACGAGTTTATTGCCATGTGGCTTGCTTGCTTTTATATGCCCTAAGTGTTAACCAGACTGGAATCCTATTTAAAAAAATCTGGGTTCCAGCGGGGATCGAACCCGCAACCTCCGGATCGGCAGACAAGTGTCTTACCACCAGGCCACGGAGGTCGTCAAGCTTTTTTTTTCATGTTTTGTTATATATCAGAAACACCATTTAATTATACCTTAAGTGATATTGAGTTAAGATTTTAAACATACGTACGTATAATTTTAAACATACGTACGTATTTACTTCGACTCATATTTGTTTTGTAAGTTTTTCTTAATTTATTCGTTCTACATATCCAAACCATCTCCGAGTGATGTTATTCATCTAACTTAATATATTTAAGTTCTCATTAATTTTTAGTCTTTTTTTCCGGATTCTGTCAGACATTATCACCTCATATATTATTCTCAGTGCGCAATTTTCTAGAGCATTTATTTAACTCCAGAAACACCATTTTATTATACTTTAAGTGATGTTGAGTTAAGATTTTAAACATACATATGCATAATTCACTTGGTCCCATTATAATTTCCTTAATCTTCCTTTACCATGCCCTCAACTCATATTTGTTTTGTAAGTTTTGCTTCATTTATTCGTTCTACATATCTAAATTATCTCAGAATGATAGATATATAGATACGAGTTCTTTTTATATTCATTAAGATTTTAATACTTGAGCAATTTTTATTTTGCGCAGTAGATCTTCGTGTCAGTGATTTGAGGGAATACCTTTTCCACTTTTGTGTCGTGTGATTGTGTTATTTATGTCTCATATTATCTCAGAATGATGTTATTCATCTACCTTAATATACTTAAGTTCTCATTCATTTTTAGTAACTTTTTCTGGATTCTGTCAGACATTGTTACCTCATATATTATTCTCAGTGCGCATTTTTCTAGAGCATTTATTTAATTCCTTTCTGTCTTTTTTCACGACCACGTATCACTCCCATATATCACATTTGGTACTAAATACCGTTGAGGGCTATCACATAAGCTGATTTCCATAATGTGCGGTTCGAGTATACTTGTACATGTAAAAAAATCATATTTGGCAAGAAATGTTGAGTTTTAATTCCAAATAACCTTGAAAATAATGTTAGGATATTGATTTTAATTTAACAAAATAAAAAAATTACAATAAAAAAATTAATTAATTCACTAATGGCAGATATACTGATATTTTTTAATTATTAGGTTAAAAAGGACCTCATCTCAATATCAACAGATGAAATCCGAATTTATGAACTTATGCTGTCTCGGAAGCTAATCTAACCAATGAGCCACGAATCTTTCAGAAATACATTCAATACAATACCAACTCTTTTTACACCCCATCAAATGCAGTTTATGTCAAGCTCATTTGGATCACATTTCACAATGTTTCATACAAGGTATTTGGAGGAATATTTTCACCATTATTTAATATAATTTCCTCAAAGCTTAGGTACCTGTTATAATAAATACTTAAACCCTATTAACAAATATGTCATATTAATATGAAGCTTTGAGTAGTTAAGAAGGGTTTCTAGTTTCAATTATGTTTCTTGGTATTGTTACAAGTCTGGTAAACAAAGACGCGATCTTAAATTTGATATAACTAAAATACTCTAAATATGATAACTTAGTAAAAGATCGTTAGGCATGATTTTGATGTCGTTTTTGAGTTTATGATGGGGCTGGAATTATGTATGGTATGTAATAGGTTTGATTTTAGAGTGGGTAAGGATATGAATGCTGCGTAAGAATATTTCAGCTGAATATCTAAAAAAAAATCGAAATTTTGTAATGTCATGAATTGAAGTTTAAAAAACATATAAGGTGTTTCTTTGACAAGACGGGAGCGAGGAATGAGAAATTTTTGTAAGTTATCGCATTTGTATGTGAGAAAGACTGATATGCAAATGTATAAGTAAAATATGCCATGAGTTGCTGCACATGATGTTGCTGATATTATGATTCAAATGTTATAATGTGTATGTTGATAGCTTGGAATTTAAGTGTGTGTAAGGGTTTTAATGCAAAGTAAATATGTTTCAGCTGAATGTTTTAGTATTCAAGACAAATGTATGAAATTTGCAATAGATAAATAAGGCCATATTGTCACAGGCGTTGCCTAGTAAATTTGTTCTACATATATCTCCACAACGCTGAGGAGTTCTACCATTATTATATAGGAGTATACTTACTAAACGATTCGCTTTTCCATTAAGACGATGTAACTTTTAAACGATGGGTTATGGGTAGTAAAAAAACTTCGACGTTTTTTATTTATGTGTCCTTTTACTACAAATGTGTCATTTAACTATAAATGAACTGAAAATGGCCAAATTTTCCAAATGTACTAGTAAAACTTAGAAACTTAAATGGGAGACTGGGTATTATTACTAGGAGATAAAATATGGATATGTATCAGAAAATATTATTAAAATGGATCTGGGTACACAATTCTTTAAAAGTGAATTAGACATAATGTTGAAAGATAGATTGATTAAAGAGAGTATTAATATGGTTGCTGCATCAGTGATGGACTGTATCTTGGAGAGATTAGAAACAAAACGACCATAAGATTGAATTATGGAATAGAAATGGAGCATATATCCAACAATTAACGCAGAACGGAAGACGAAGGAAATGATAAACATAAATATTTATTTATTTTACATTTCATACAAGTTTAAACCAATTATATTAAATGGCATGCATAATACAAGAAAAAATTTAAGAGATATGCATAACACAAAAAAAAATTGAAGAGATATATTGAAGGCATGCATAACACAAGAAAAAATTGAAGAGATATATTGAAGGCATGCATAACACTAGAAAAAATTTAAGAGATATAAGTCTAAAATCAATAACAACAGAAACAACGACCACTTACGCAAACCTGTGAAATAGCTCAGTTATGTCCAAAAATGTATCAAGGAGCTCAATGTCCAATTTATCCATCATGATATGGAAGGTATCAATATCAGAATATTCGTTAAAAAAATCATTCAAAACCCCTGTGAAAGTGATGACGTTCTTAATAATTCAGTTCGTGGATATGGCACCGAAAACAATCTTAATTAAATATATCGTAAATATTTTTCAGATGCATTAAATAAAAGTTATTATTATTGTGGATAATCCCGGCTGCGAGTGTGGGCTGGATGATTAAACTATAGACCATGTATTTTTCGGTTGGCCTTTGCCAGGCAGATTTAATTTACTAAAAGCCATATCGTAACCGCATACAATAAATGTTCCGTTCTTTCTTTCTTCGAGGAACTTTTTCATTTATAGATCGATTGTTAAATTTTTTAAGCTTAATCAGTTGGAACTTTGAATTATCTAGAATCGTCGTTTTCTAAGTTGGTTTTATTATATTGTCTCATATAATTGCCTAATGGCTTTAATTTGGTGGCACTAAACATCCTAGTTTGGGTGGATTGCCGATTTTAAAAAATATAGTTTGTTAATCCACTAGGGGTTCGCTATTTTTCCTAGTAATAATTTCCATATGTACAAATATGTGCAAAGTTCTACCTTAACATATAAGGTGTAGGAGCCAAGCATATCTAGATATAATCTGTAAGATAGAATTGGTAAAATTCATAATCCCTACAATAAAAGTGACTGCAGGAATTTATTTTGAGCTTTCTCAACTATCAGGGAGTACGGAATTCCTCTTGGATGAGCAAAAGCTCTCAAAATGTAATTTTGTAAAGTCTGGTATGAGATGCTTTTTAATTTTTTAACACTTAAACTGGTAATTATCGATCAACATGACATTTTGCTGGTCTTTGTGCTGTTTCATATTGTCGCCGTGTTGCTGTTTCTCTATAGTCTCTCTTGCTAGTTGTGATTACGCGATCGTCTCTTCCTTTTAGCATCTGCAGTCTTTTTTGCAGTCATCTCACTATTTCGATCCATAATAACATGTATATATTACATTAAATCAAAAAATTGTCTTACAAAAATCATGAAAAAGTTTTTAAAGTAATTTTTAGCAAAATGATGGAGTTTAAGCCATTTCCAAAATGAGACTAGAAATCTTTAACAAAGTAGGTATAATTCGACTCAAACAAAACATATATCTTACGAGCAGAAAATTTCACACAAATTATTAACAATCAAATTCATTTATTTACATAACAACAGTATAAAGTGGGTAATAGTGGTATTTGAATCTTATAATTGAGTGTTAATATTATAAATATTAGAAGACTCATTATAACTTATTATATAAACATTATAACTTATTATAAATTGCTTTCTCGTTGTAATATAAATATTCTACTGCTCAACAATAAAAGCATATCTTGTTAATTAATATGGTCGTATTATATGCCATTGTTATTTAATGTCTTACACAATTATATCAAGAAGTGACAGCTCTCAAATAATAATTGAAAATAAAAATGTTCCATAACATTAATTAAATATAACTATCAAACAGTAACCATGACATCACTTTATGTTACACACGGACGTAATAACAGCCGATTTTATGTTATTTGATTATTGTTATTATCATAAAAATATTTTGAATTTTATCCATAGAAATTTAATAACAGGAATAAACTATCAAAAGGGAACGACATCGGGCTAACTAATACGGCCCATCAATTTGTCTGTCGACGTGCATTAGCCGAGAAGAGAAATTTCTTTAAGAACAGGGTGTAATATTATTTACAGGTCTTAATTCAACTGTTTGAAGTAGGAAGCCATTTGATTTGGGTTCAGTTAAAAACATTCAATAAAAAATATTTTTTAATGAAAAATACATTTTAATAAAAAAATCTAAGAAGTAAAATATTTTTTAGAAACTTAAGGTATTTATTAGTTCTATATTTACATGGTTGACAAAATCAAATATGACTGAGGTGGTTCCGATATGTCAAAAGAATGGTGACGAAAGATTGAAAAATCTAATCTGCAATGCAATGCAGTTGAAAATGTATAGCTGGATGACGCGAATGTAATAATGAGAAAATAAAATATTAGAAGTCATAAAAGTGTGGTGATCTGTTATCTACGCTTACCATACGGAAACGACATGATGATATTATTTATGTACGAATTAATAACATTTAAAAATTTCCCTAACGCGACAAGACAAAGTACTGGAGAAAAAGATATATATTTTTATTTAATTAACTTTGATAAAAAAAATTCTTTGTAGTATTTATACTCGTAGTTAATGCATTAACATTGTGGAGGTTTAAAGACATTGTAATTTGTTTTATCAAACACTGTTTATTCCACTTTTTGTAACGGTATAACTCTATCGGTTTCAAGGCTTTCACTTCATCATCAGGGGAGCACAAACAAGACTGAATTATGTTCGAACTGGCACCAGCATACACGTTTCTAGCAGTTAACATTCGGGTTGGGGACTGTGGGTGGAGGGAGAGAGGAGACAACCTCAGCGAGCAGCGTGAGATTCTTGGAGTATATGACTGTGTTTGCCAGATGTTCAACCCGATGCACTGACTTAGAAATTTCTAGGGCCTCTAATCTGTCATATAATCTAGACATATTCCTTATTAGGGCAGATAGACAGGACATGTTACCACACTTTTCTGTCTACACAAACAGCCAATTTCTCATCTATATTTTGTCATACATACTCTTATGTTTCTCATAGTCTGCACCTTTCCATCAACCAAAATTTCCCCAACTATATCCATACATATTTTTTTCGGTCTACCTTTTCCTCGTATGACATTCGTTACGGACATTTATATATATTTTTTTACAAGTCTTTCAGAACTCATTTTTTCGATTCAGAAATGACGGTTCAATGACTTTTTATAAAATCTCTGATTTTTTTCTATCTCTCTCGACTCTGTTTTCTTTCATTAGTTCTACAAGGGGCATGGGTACACCAGATGTATGAGGAATCAGCACTAATCGTTTTACATAATAATTCGTTCAATATAAATTGACTCCCAGCTAGATTTTGTATTAGACTATATTTCACAATTCTGGTTCGCGTCTGTACTAGGTTTGAATCCGTGAATATTTATATCCATTATTTAAATGAGTCAACTACCGAACAACGGGATGTTTGAAGTGGCCGTATTTCATGTCGCCCATGACAGCTGAATGCGGGGAGCCGTTCCACGCTAAATGACGTGTTGTGAACATCGTAATATTTGATCCCTCTTTGATTCAATTATTTAGATCGTTGGATTTTATTATTAAAGCATTATTATACGAAATGTCCCCCACCCCCACTCCCCGAACGATTTTGATGACGCTTTTAGTAATGAAGTGTTGAAAATATGGTATTAAGACGTTCAACAAAATGTAATTGATATTTATTTTGGATATAATGGGCAGTAATTATTTAAGTTTATTCGTTTTTTCACCTTCGCTTTGTTTTTTAAGACAAAATGTAGATTATTTCTAACGAAATTATCCAATTGAAAACAGTAATTAATATTTGTAATAATATCATATAAATTAGTTTTAGTTCATTCAAATATTCAAATGTGTGCCTTTGTTGACAGTATTTATTTAACGATTTCATGCAAATACAAGTGATGAATGTATTACAGATACAGCAAATCCTAGTTTACTGGAGACATGACAAATGATAAGCAACAAACCCAGATTCATAAAAATTATGATTTCACATGAAATTACCTCTTGTTTTTTCACTTATTATGTATTTATGAAATTTCTTGTTATATATAAATAAAATAAAATATATGGAAAATAAATTACTGTAAAATAATAGTTTCCTAAAATTCATAAGGATGAGGAATAATAATATATTTTGTTATGTTACACTTTCGTGTTGTATACAGGACAACCTGGCGGATTAATTGCCATGTGGCAATTAATGTTGACATCTCATAATTGCCATGTGGCAATTAATTTTTACACAACAAGAAATGTGTAAAACAAGTATTAAGTTAAACCTTAAAAAGATTAGGAACCCTTTTTGAAAATGTGGGTACCAACGGGAATTGAGCCCACAGCCACCGGGCTAGGAGACAAGCTTCTTACCAACTAGGCAACGGAGGTCGTCTCTGTATTTATCCAAACAAAGTACTAAAATTGGAAATTATAATATTTATTATAAAATAATCTATATGAATAAAAATGGAAATGTTCGTATATTAAAAATCTCTAATCTCCGAAAGTTCTTCACCGATTGCTTTGAAATTTTGACAAAAAGTTGCATTCGTATTCAGGCATGTTTATATATTTTTTTATACGGTTGTATGTAAAAAAATATATAAAACAGACGAAATAACAGTAGCCCCCTGCAGCGACACACGCAAACTAAACAATTCTCATTGACAGTTATGTCACATTGCATTTTCGACGTTTCCGATTCTTTCATTTAGTTTTTTAACTGTTTGTCTTATTTTTCATTGCTTTGAAATTTTGACAAAATGTTACATTCGTATACAAGCATGTTTATATATATATATATTTTTTCTATACAGTTGTATTTAAAGAAGTATAAAAAACATACGAAATAATGGGAACGCCTCATTTTGAACGTGACGGCAACACACGCAGTATAGATTTCGACTTATTTTCATTTTGATTTAGAATATATTAAATATTCAATAATTAAATATTAAATAATAAATATTAAATTTTCAAATAGTTCGTGTTTAAAAACAAGCGCCATCTGTTTAGCCGTAAAAGTAACACTCGCTTTATTAAATTTTAATGCGTCATTTCGTAATATGTTATTTGCTGTTTCACTTCATAATCTCTCTCTTTTCTTAACATTTAATTAGTTCCAATTATCTCTGCATTTCCTTAACAATACTCCTATTTGACAAATGCGTGTCCAGCTGCAAAACGATCGAGCTGAGATATTCTCACATCAATTGCTGGAAATTGGGAACGGAAAGGTGCAGGTTGATATGACCTCAGGGCTCAGAACGAATTTTATTGCCTCATAACTTCTGCAATTTAGTGACATCAAAAGAAGAATTGGTTGAAAAAGTATTTCCCTATATTCAAATCAATTATAAGAATCACGATTGGCTGAGTGAACGAGCTATTCTTGCCGCCAAGAACAAAGACGTCTACGAACTTAACAATATTATTCAGTTCCTTTTTTAATGTTTCGCAACTTTATATATTTTTGTTCTAACTTTCTTTCTTCTTTTTCAGTGCAATTGATCTACTTTAGTTCATCAAAATGCCGAGGAAGCAGCAGAGTGACATGCAGCCAGACTTGAGGATGCACGGTTGCGAACACGGTGATCTGCAGCTTCAGATCTGCTTCGTTCTCAACAGAATGAACGCGACAGGCTGAGTGTGGCTGAAAGACGTTAAAAATACTGTATACCCACAAGCATTGTGAAATTAAACATATTAGAAACGTGTGCTTTCTCTTTTCTTTCTTTTCCATTTAACCAGGCTGAGCCACAGCAATGCGTGGCCGGGTACAGCTAGTATCAAATAAAATATTTGACAATATGATAAATTCATTTGATTTTCCACTTATTATAATGCATTAATCCCCACTACACATATTTCTACCTCGTATCTCGAAGCTTTCACAATTCCTCTAAAAAATAGTCTTGGGAGTAAGCCTATTGGTCTTCCAACCCTGAATTCGATAGTTTGATTCCTGTTTATACCTTTTTTTTTTCAAATATGCTTCCAGCCTGCTTTTCATTTGACCTACTAAAAAGTAATGCAATAAAATACAAGTCAAGATTCATTTCGATCTGTCCGAACTGTAAACTTCAAATAAATGCTATTTAACTTTCATTAAATTGTGTATTATTTTTAATATTCAAACGTGTATAGATACCATCACACTATTTCCCTGACAGGGTAGGTAGAGAGGACACACCACCAGACCTTCTTATCTCGACAGTCATCTTTCGGCTATTCTACACCCATGCACCTTCTTATACAATTCCTACGAATTATTTAACTTTTGAAATTTCCTTCTTTCAAAATATCATATACTTGATCCAACCATATTTTCCTCTCTCAAGCTGTTTTTTTTTCATTCATTCAACATATCCAAACCATCTCAGAGTGATCTTTTTCATCTTGCTCAACGCACCAGCCTTAAGTTCACATTATTCCCTGATCACGTCATTCGATATTTTGACATTATCACCCCACGTGTTGTTCTCAGTACACGCATTTCTACTGCATTTATTCGACTTCAATCCGTCTTTTTCCATGCCCACATTACACTCCCATACATCAAATATATTAATATAATAAATAAAACAGTAAACATTACTTATGTCGCAAAAGAAACATTGATAATAGAGGAAGTAAGCATTGATGCAAGAATCATGATGACCGCTTTATAAAAACTGCAAACTCGAAGTTCCTTGACCCATTAAGTCCCGATATAAACCAAATTGATCGCAGTAATAAATATCTTAATGTATTTTACGCTTAATTAACCAAGTACTAGGCAACAGCTGTTTGCTGTTGGTGCAGCGGCTACACTGAGTGGCAATAAATTCAGGCAGCTCATTACGCAACAGCTCCACCAGCTCTGTGCTCTTTGCTCTCTGTCCGGACAGTGTGATTTATGCCTACCGCAGTAGTTGGTGTAAAACTGGATGTTAACTAGTAATTAGCATACAATACTACAGGTGTTAATGCAGTGACACACACGAATAGTGAATAATGGAAACTTTTGACGTAACGTCATATCCTGGAACGAATGGGTAATACTGTACAGACTAAAGTTATGAAATTATGTACCAGACGAGACCTTAAAAAAGCAGATTAAATTTCGAATCACATTGCCTTAGGTGAGAGGTTAGCTAGAACTGGTAAATAAGCTTAAGTTTTGGTTTTCTCTGTTGTCAAGTACTGTAAAAACCTCTATCTCTCACACTACTTACTCTCGGTTCCATCAGGCATAATCCACCCAGCGTTTCGGCATTTCCAACTGGTCTTCTTAAATTTCTTGGTCATCTTGGTCGTCAATTACTTTCTGGTCTAAGCAAAATAAATCCCGAATTCAGGCGTCTCCCGTATAATAATTTGAACTTACGACTGATGTGCTAAGATAGAATATGGAACGAAATGACCGTGGAAGAATGTAAGCTCTTAAATTTTAAGTAAGGATAAGAAAATCACTCTGAGATGATTAGGACGTGTAAAACTTATAAATGAAGAAAGACTAACAAAATAAAGATATAGTGCAAACATGAGTAAAACCCATGGTAGAAAAGACCAAGGAAATCATTCTTGGATCTAGAGAATGGTGTTTTGGCAGAAGGAAATCCAGGAACTTAGAGAAATCGTGTGAGAGTTATATAAGAAGGTGTATGGATATATAACAGGCGAACGATGTCTGTTGAGATATGAAACTCTGGCGATCTATCTTATCTTCTTATCCCAACATGGAAAAAGGCGTAATAGATTCCAAATTGAATTGAGTTTTAGTTTAATAGTGCGGCACTATTTATTTCTTTGTCGTAGTAGGGCTAAAGTGGCACAGATCTCAGCCACGTCAATGCATTTGGAGTAGCTTGGTGGATATACTTCAGAAATGGCCCTTTGAAAGAAAATCGCAAAAACTCATTTGAAGTAAATTGCCTTGATAAATGGCGTAGTACAAATTACATTTATAAAATAATTACGAAAAACTTGATGTTTATAAAAGGGATTGGCGTGACAAATATGGCGTGATCCTTAGTCAATTTTTGTTTAGCTACCCGCTTTTCATAGACCTAAGATTTTTTTACTTTGTTCTAAGAAAAAAATAGTTACCTTTTGATTTCATACTTAACTGTTGATTTCATAGTTAGAAGTCATCATTCTTTTTGATTTCATAGTTAACTGTTGACTTCATAGTTACAAACAGTAGTTAAATAACCTTATCATTCAAAATCTTTTAATTTTAAATTACCGCAAGAATGAAACATTCGCCTTAAATTCTGTTGGTTTAATTTCTGTGGTAACAAATAATTCTAATTAATAAATTGCATAATTCGATCTAATCCAACAAATGCACAATTGTGTGAAAGTTTGAAGAAGTATTATAACTATTACAGAATCCATAATTCACCTTAATCACTGCAGTTCTTATAAATCTTTTTAACACCTCGACTTGCGAAGCTCGCTTTTCTCGGGATCGTATATCTTGGCTAGAATTATTTGAGAAAAGTGAGAGTATCCAGAGCCGCTTCAATATTGTGCGGTGAATTCAAGTGTCCAATTCCAAAGGGTTACAATTGATCATGGCTGTGTTACTAATGAAATAATTAAAAATAAATAAAAGTAAGTAAAAAAGAGCACATATCTCTCTCTCATTATAAATCTTGGTACACATGATTATAAAGACTTTTCAATTTTCTCTCTTTCAGAATTTAATCGTGCAAGGTTTGACTCACTAAGAAACACACTGTGTTAATTCAGACCATGAACTAATGGCTAAAAGAAGTAATCCTAAAAACTATATACCAACTGTAGTACACAATTTTCACAATGCAGAAATTATCTTAGATATATAGTATATCAAAACCTAACATTATCACAAAAAACGACACAGCAGTGTAGAGAAAAAATAAATCACGCCCTCCCATAACTCTTTCCTGTATGACTCGCAAACCGTGAAACAAGTCATTCTCTGCAAATCCTTTTCGCACGCTCTTTAAGAAATCTTCTCTAGAATTGTTATCTAGAGCTAAACGTTTTTATACACACGCTAAAAAAACAGCAAAATATTTTTTCAACACGAAATAACATTTCAGGGGATGAGTTTCTTGTAAAAGCTGCAAAGCTCCTTTGCTACGGCCCTGAGAGTAGCTAACTGGCTGTGCCGGCACCCCGCAGTATCCTTCATAACTCAGGGGTCGAGCGGTTAAAGCGTCTTTATTAATCTCAAGAGAGAGATCTTTACCCCGACTTGGGAGAAAATTTACCTCCTCCGCTCAAATGATTTCCTGGTATCAGTTTGAGGGATTTAATCTACAAGATAGAAGTTAAAAATAATATCATTCCTCCTCGGTTTTCCTTCCGAATGACTAGATAAAATTTATACGCTGGTTTCAATATCTCAATGTAATAAAAGTCGTAAATTTTACGGTTTTAAGTAGGAACTGTTAAATTTCTTAAAATTCAGTGAAGGTTCTACTTCGGTTTATGGGGAAATATATTGCCTCATTTTGAAGATATAATACTTAAACGACAAAATTATGTTTTTAATCGTCATAAATAATAGTGGGTTTGATTTTCGAATCAGAACGCCCTTGACGAGAGTTTGCTCTCCAAACGGCGCTATGAATTGCCATTTTATTATTTTTATTATTATTATAAATGTATTATTTTAATATAGAAAATATTTTTTGACAGTCGTTAGTGATCTTCAAGATCAGTTTGCCAAAAAATAAACAAAAAAAAATGGAAAAAAACCAACCAATCCAGTTTCCTTAAATACTACAACCAAAATAATTTACGTAATGTTACAAAGATTTCATTATTTTCTTAGAAAAATAATAAATAGATAACTAAAGAATTTATTCATTAAAAATGACGGGGAAGAAAGGAAAAAAATAGAATTAAAATGGAAATGTTAAAAGTATAAACATAATTATCCTTTCTAAAAAATTTTTTTTTTACATGAATTATGTTGGATTTAATCAGTAGTATCGATTTATATCGGTAACAATAAATAATATGTAAATGAATTATTCGGTTTTGTGATAATAATTTACCAAGACACGTATTAAAATTTTTATTTAACTAACATCTCTATTACTTTTATACTAACATTGTTGGTGAGAAGCCACCCTTAATGATTTCTACAATACATTTTGTTCTTCCCTTATACTCGTACACGTTTTGTATGAGCGATGGGCGTGATGAGTTTTGTCATTAAAAATGTGAACTATCTATGGGAATTGTCCGCTACGACAGTATTTAGAGGCCACCTAGTATTTGGTGTAAGCACTGAGTGGTTCAATTTTCAACCCTAAGAATACTTTTGGTAAATAAATGAGAAGCTGAAAGAAAGTATAATTATAATAATAAAGAACCGTTTACAGATCAGACTATGATCAAGGGCACTCGAAATCGGAATTCGAAACCGCTTCTTCTTCCTAGTGTCATATCAGGTCCCCCCAACGTTGACTATCACCTGAGAGTAAGCATCGTTGTCCCCGGCAGACCGAAAAAGATCCCCAACACTCCTTATACCAATCACGTACATTGCGGAGCCAGGAGATTTGCCTCCTGCCAACACCTCTTCGACCCTCTATTTTCCCTTGGATGATCAGGTGCAGTAATTTGTATTTTCCCCCTCTAAGTATGTTACATGACCCAAATACGAAACCGCTATTAATGATAAATTTAAAATATTAAAAAAGCAAGTTGAGTGTAAGTAGCTTCCCCGCATCTGTTAATGTTTACGAAAATTCATTTGGTAAGAAAATCACTCAAAATTTACAAAGGAAAGACGAACTACAAAGAAACCTTTGTAGAGCTTCTGATATGTGTTAGTAACACATTCGGATTTAAGTGGAGTGTAGTGCATATAATCGTATGTAGTATTCTTATTCCGAATAGTGAGAGACATCGGATAATTGTGAATAATTGTGTAGAGTGCGAATAAGTGGTTTCTGGTTTCGTTAATTTTCAAAAGAGTGAAGATTTCGATTATTCTATACAAAAAATAAATATTCTTTCTTTTCGATGGTCTTACAGCCCATATCGAGTTTTGGCTTCCGTCAATATTCCCTTCCAACTCCCCCTGTCTTCCGCCTCGACCCTCCAATCCTGCGCCTGCAGCAGCCGGGTTGCGTCCCTCTCAACTTCGTCCTCCCATCGCAGCCTTGGCCTGCCCACTCTCCTTCTACCACCCGGGTGTTCTTCCAGGATTATTTTGGGTGCTCGCGATGACGGCATTCTCTGCACATGTCCGGCCCATCTCAATCTGCTCAGTCTGACATGTACAGATAGCCTGGAAGCTTTGTAGATATTATATAGCTCGTCGTTGTATCGTATTCGCCAGGTTTCGCCGTCATTCACGGGGCCCAGGATCCTACGTAGTACTCTTCTCTCGAAGGCACCCAGCAACTCTGTGGATTTAGCTGTCAGTGTCCATGCTTCGCATCCATATGCCACCACTGTTCTAATAATTTTTTTATACAGGGTGACTTTGGTTTTTCTATGGACACTTCTGGACTTGAACACCGGCAGTAGGAAGAAGAATGTTTTGTTCCTTGTTGTGATTCTTCCCTTAATCTCAGCATGCTCCTCGTTTTCCTTCGTTATAGTTGAACCTAGGTTGGTAAACTCTTCTACTACCTCTAAGTCATATTCATCCTTGAATCTAATGTTACCTTGTGGACCATTGTCTATTCTCCTACTCTGTTTAATGATTTTTGTCTTATTTTCATTAACTTGCAATCCAATTTCTTTGGCCGCTGTCTCCAAGGTTCCAAATACTTCTTGTATGGCTGTCAGGCATCTCCCTACTACGTTGAGGTCATCTGCATACCCAACT
Organism: Odontocerum albicorne; assembly: GCA_949825065.1. Classification (NCBI taxonomy): domain Eukaryota; kingdom Metazoa; phylum Arthropoda; class Insecta; order Trichoptera; family Odontoceridae; genus Odontocerum; species Odontocerum albicorne. The sequence goes on along the minus strand of OX463846.1, from coordinate 14,817,349 downwards.
ATCTGGCTGTTTTGGGAGCATATATTTGTGTTTGCATTATTATGGTGTGTCTTTCTGATGGCATATTCCAGACTCAGATTGAAAAGTGTAGGGGTCAATCCATCCTCCTGTTTGAGACCTTTAAAAATAAAATATAAATAAACATCACGTATCCAAAGATGCATTATTTCTATAATTTTTTATTTATTTACACATGACAAGAAATCTTACAAATACATAATTTGTGAAAAAACAAAAGGTAATTTATTGTGAAAATACAATTTGATGGATCTAGGTTTGCCTTTCATTTGTCGTCTCCCAAGTAAACTAGGCTTTAGCTTGTATCTTATTGAAGTCATACAACAATAAATGATATTTCTTTCCGAATTTTGACAACACAATACAACGTTGCATACTTTCATCAATTTGATGAACAATGACACTAAATTATATATGTATACATCACGTGAATCAAACTCCTCAAACTTCATCACTCCAGACAGGCCAAAAAGTCGATGTCATAATGTGCCGCACATAATCATCAAAAACAAACCACACTCAAGAGTTCACACAAACCTTTGATATAAGTCACATTTATTATAAAACAGGTGAATAAATCATTTATTAGTATTTTCTTTTTTATAAAATAACATATGTTGAAAAACACTGATACGGGGTAAAGATGTAAAATATGAGTATCAGGGGCATGAGGCGAAAGGCGAGCAACGTCCACAAGACGGATGGGCGGGGGAACGGCCCGTAAATCTGACCTTCCGAGCATCCCCCAGTCCGGCAGCCCTGAGATATCGCTCTGCCATATCGGGAATTTATCAACCTACTAAGTTCTCAGATTGATGTGTTAATAGTTTTATGGACAAGATACTAGACTGCTGGCAAGTTGCAATCGATAACAAATAAATATAGCAATATCACCAATTTATCTCTAATAGATATAAAATCTCCCATTGTTTGTAGTGTGCCAGAATCTACTGACATATTAAGAAGTCATCAACTTTATCATTATTGTCGTCATTATCACATCTTTTCATGAGAATAATATGTAAAATACAATTATTTTTATTTAAGGTTAACTACATTTCAAAGAAATTATGAGTTAAATGAACAAAAAGTAAGCTCTTTCGATTGATGTTTTGAAATCATTACGTTGCATTCAAATGGACTAAAAATGTCATTTCCTCTGAAAAAACACAGATCGTTCAATAAATAACTTCTATAGCATTTGTATGACAGGCTGGGTGAAAAATCTCGACGCTGAATATTTATCTGAGTTTCAGCAGGACCGGTTGAATTATGGGGTGGATCGCATATTGAATGGTGGATCGGGGCTGACCATCTCCTACGTTCTGCGCACCCCTCTATAGCTGTCTATGATTTATTTGCATCCGTTTCAACGCCGATCTACCATGTATTGCTATCTAAAGGGGAGTTTACATTCGCTTGAGAATATTTTTTTAAGAAATCTTCATTCAAAACTTAACTGATGTACATCACAAATTAAAACCATATGTTGTATATTTTTTTATTTCTTTCAGTTGGAAGTCAATTATTTTATCAGTTACATCGAATTAGTTAGAATACACAATATTGTATTTATAATATCCTTTTTTTTTTAACCTGGCGAGTTTATTGCCATGTGGCAATCTCTTCAAACCAACCAAAAAGCTGTTTTAATAGGCCCTAAGTGAAAACCAGACTGTAATCCTATTTTAAAAAATCCTGGTTCCAGCGGGGATCGAACCCGCAACCTCCGAATTGGCAGACAAGTGTCTTACCACCAGGCCACGGAGGTTGTCTTTGTATGGGAAGGGGAACTGAAGAGTACAAATTTTGTGATAGTAGAGTTTTATATGGCAAGACTGCGACGAAGTAGTCTTATTCCTTTATAGCAAATTATATTTATCTTTCCTAAATTCTAAACAATTAGTAAAAAAATCACATCAACATTCTAATATTTAGACAAACTTACGTATCCCACGTTATCACATACAGAATTATAACTGCATTACAAATTTTACAGACTCGTCAAAATCAAGTCCAGCTTCTCAATGACAATCGCCCTCATCAGTCATTCACTCATCGAAAAGTCACTTTGTAATAAATTGCACAACTACTCTACTTGAGGAATGTTTCAGAGTTTCGGTACTAAGAACTTCATGTTCATCCTGCCAAAAGATGTATGTCACATCTTGTTATTTAATAGTGTTCTAACGTATTTAATGGCAGTTGACTGCTACAATGTATTATAAGTAATTTAATAAATATCTGACGAACAACAACTTCCATTAATTTCTTTAAAAGCGCTTCTGTTGGATAACAAACCGTTTTTAATTAATATTTTTTCAAGCCTTACACAAATACTATAATATATAGAAGATCAGTATGCACTACCCCAGTTGATCGGTCCATAACATAAAACAGACTGACTTTATTCATATTATATGTGTTTATTTTTTTAATATTTAATACATATATAATGAATCTAAACGTGTACAATAATTTCCAGTTTTTTTATAGATATGATTATAAAGGGTTTTTGGACCTTAAAATATATATTTGGAGGCTGAATAACAGAAACCTATTTACTCAGCTTTTTGCTTTTGTATAACTTACGAGTACAATTCCTTAAAACAAAGATTAAATGAGTTAAACTTGAAGTTGAACTAATCGGTTCTCCTTAAGCCGTCTTCAAACTTCGAAAAATGACAATTATAAAATAACAAGGATATTTTTTACATAAAATTATTTTGCTTAAATGTTTGGTTTCAATTATTAATAATACAACGCTTAATTATTACAAAAAAAATCAACTTAAAAAGTTTTATCTTTATGTCAATAATTTGAACACTATCGTGATTCTAAAGTTATATAATTTTGGTACAGTATATCAAATCTAACTACTAACAAAAGGGGCTAGAAAAATATTCTAATCGGAAGGCTTAGAAATAGTTTTTCTTTCTTTAAATTGCTGAGAAGTCCATCTGTAAACAAAGCTTTAGCCGTTTTATGTTCTCAGTTCGTCTACCATTAGGTCTTTTTATCACCGTCCGTTTTTAATATAACGCACCAACGGCACGTCGGTAACGGCCGTTAGGACGCTGCTAACGGCGTTAATGCGAGATTGGAACATCGGGATGCTGCGCCGTTATTCGTTAGGACCGAAACGGCTGTAAATTATGAATATCGTCAACGATTGTGAGATTAATGCCATTTGTCCAAAAGCATTGTCTTTTGGATGACGTTAAAAAAATTCACAATCGAATAGTATGTTTTCCAATTTTTCAGATATTTTTTTAACCCTATTCGAAGTAAAAGGAAATCAGTCAGAATGTTTTTGCAAAGAACACGGATTTAAAAAAATATATGTTAAGCTGGTGTGTTAAATAAGGGGGGTTGTAGCGAACGTATTTATGTTATTTTAACATTTAGATGTAAATACACCTGGCGAAGTTATTGCTATCAAGAAATTTATTACAATCAACAAGCTTGCTATTCAAAAGGAATGTCTTTATCTTTGGCCAAATTTTAAACTTATTTAATTTAATATATTATTAGAATAAAAATAAAACAAATGTTAAATCTCAAGGAAAACAGGAGTAAGGATGCCAATTGTGTAAAAGTTATGGATGAGGAATATATTGAAAAAATGTTTTCTTTTTTTTTCTTAAAAAAATATAAGGATGAATGACATCTGACGAGCTAAGAAGATCGTTCCAAAATCGATGTGTAGAATGATGTGTGATTCATTGAAATACAAAGGAGAACTTGCCAATGGTTAAAATAAAAAATCCGAAAATCCTGGAATCACTTTTAATCAAAATCAAGACCACACTTTGTATATGTCACACGAATACCAGAAATACATTTTTTTTCGAAAATTCTCAAGGCAAGCCCAGAAGGTGGAAAACAAATAAGTTCCAGGGGGAGTTAGGGAATGAAATGATAGCGTGAGTATAAAATATTATAGCACAACATGGATGTGGAAGAGTTGGCCAGAGATTGATATGGGAAAGGCAACGATTTGTGTTATGTGATGCGCATATATCTTGATTGTTGTCCTTTAAAAGATCCTAGGAACACCAACCCCTAATAAAAATTTACAAAGAAATATTAAATTTGTGAAAAAAAGTATTTATAGGTAAGTTGTTGATTTGTCATCGTTACCGGGCCTCTAAGTCGAGGATCCCACTGCCATTACAATGTCAATTTAGTTGAAAAGTGAAGTGAGGGAGTCGTTGCACACCAGCAAACTCACCGACCACACGGTTGAAATAGATCCGATGATACACCTGAAGTGAGATGATCGGGGCACACTGCCATATTTTTTTTTTAATTTGTTGTAAGAATAGATACGATCGAAGTCCTAGGTATCCTTATAACCTCGAATACTAAGCAAAAAAAATACCTGTGTCATTCGAGGGGAGTAGCACAATGCGAGGTTCGAACCGACAGCCTTCATGTTGTGTAATAATTAATGCCAACGGAATTATTATACACAAATATTTTTTTCAATTTGGAAGTATTTATTTAAAGGTAGCAACAACTTAATAACATGCATAACAAATAAATACATTTTTCATGTTAAAAGTACACAAGGTAGACTCACGTTTAAGGTCTATAATTATGTTTCAAAACTCCCTCGGGACGCCCATCATTACATACAAACACGAGACCCAGCCGCGGGATCCTTTCGTCGATCACGTATTAATTATTCCACCGTCGTTGACAGGTTAATAATTAATCTGACTTAGGGGTGTGCCGGAGGCGTGGTCCAATGGGAGGGTTGTAAGGATAACGGGGGCCTGGCGTATTGTTTGGGTCAGCCCTGACCAGCGTTAACCCGTCATTGAATGATGAAATATGTGAAAACAATAATTAGTGCTGGGGTCCATTGTGGTTTTCGAAATACTTGTTTGAGGCATGCAAATGAATAGTGACAGAAAATATTCAATTTTTTTTATTTCGACTTTTGCTAAATATTAATTTATATTTTTGATTAGGTGGTGTAGAATATAAACAACTTTAGATATTTTATTGAAATCTCTTTAACGTTTTAAAAATTATTATGACGATTACCGTAACCTAACTGATAAGACACCTGCCTTCGAACCCAAGTGCTGCGAGTTTGAATCCCGTTGATATTCACACTTTTAAAAATAATTGGAGTTTTGTTTCCACTTCAGGCTTATTTAAACACATTTTGGGTTAGGTAAAATAGATCTGACTGTGCCGTATGTAACAAAGTGCAATATAATAACGTATTTTTAAATTACATCTTTTTAATATACACAATCTCATGAATGGAATCCAAATATTGGAATTAATTTTGAGATAAAAGTATACTGTTGCTAAGAAAATGTAGTTCATTAATATAGTTTTTTATAGAAACTCCCTTTAATTACAGCGTTTCGAAAGCTAATAAATTAAATCTATGTTAATTAGATCTATTTCTTCTTACGTTATATTAATGTTGCCATAAACATTATGTAACACAAAAAATACATCTTATGCACATAATTTTTTTTTGTTTATGTTCCCATGTACCTACGTTTCCTAAATGTTAAATTTACGAGAATAGTAAATAATTCCATTCTCAGCATTTACTTTAAACACAAACTTAAAGAAAGTTCACTGGCATTAAAAAATATAAACTCAAATACATATATAATTTTTCTTAAACTCGGACTTAAAAATATTGATAGTTAATAATTTAAATAAAACTTATATTATTAACATATTCAAATAATCAAAATATTTGAAAATATACATATTTTATCAGTAAAACAAATTTGATTAAAAAACGAATAAAATACATATCCATTTATAATATTTATTTTACAAAGATAATATGCAAAGTTTTGCTTGAATGAATTAAATGTATGGCTTGAATGAATAAAAATGTAATAAACCTTATTAACTTAGATAAAATTAAGGTTAACTGAAGAAACATGCATTATGGATCAGAAACAGTGTTCAGAAATACATTTTCTTGGACCAGGAATATAAATGGGAAATTTATAAACCGGGTTCATAAACAACTATTTCAAAACTGTAGAGCTAAAATATATGTTGAATTATCGCAGTCAATCATTAATAATATATACATTTTGAAAACAAAATTAAGTTTTTTACCCTCTCAGTAAAAATGCATGTTTCTTCCCTGTATCTTTCATATCAAGGAAGTTTTATACTAACTTATTGTGTATTATTATTGCCAATATGGGAGATACAAAACAGACCCACAACAAATAGAAAACATACAGAAGATTTAAGTAATTCGGCATTGTGCTCTTTTATTGCATCCAGGTGTAGCAAATAACGGGCCCGCGCGGCAATAAAGGCCCACGTAAATCATGCTGCAGCCGCAGAGCTGTTAAATAAAGATTGCACAAAATGCCGTAATTCCTTCTGAACGCTTTATGCCCGCAGCGGAGGATATTTGCTACGAAGCTCAGTTTACGACCCCATCAATAATTTTTAAGCCAAAACTTGGAAGTTTATCAGCCTTTGTGTTTAAAATTGCATGTCATTTTTGTTTTTGGAAAAAACAATCACGCATTAAATACCTTTAGATAGATAGTCGACAATACAGATCTAGTGGTTAGTATGCTTGCTAAAGAATTTGATGATTAGGCTTATATTTTAATTATTCAGGCAAACATATTTTGGAAGAAAAATACTTAAGTTTTGGCTATATGGGATATTTTTAACGCTGTGCACAATATTCAATTATATTTCTTGATCGGTTTTAGTCGATAACAATGTATTTTTGTCTCAACTTGTTTATTTTTTTATTGCAACATTCACATTACTATTGCGTAATATTTAATAAATTGATGATCTACATTTTGGTTAAAGTTCGTTTTCTCGACTAATATTTCAATTGAATCGATCTTTGTCTGCCCTTACATCTTTGTCCGTATTAGAATATGAGTGACGTGTGGAGTTTTAAAAATCACTTGAGGACAACTCTTTTAGGAAGCTCTTATCAAAATTTATGATTATACATCAACACTTTACACATATTGTAATTTGTTTTATCAAACATTATTTCACTTTTTTTTAACGGTTTAACCCTACCGGTTTCAAGGCTTTCACTTCATCATCAGGGGAGCACAAACAAGAGTCTTGTTTGTGCTTCCCTCATGATGATGTGAAAGCCTTGAAACCGGTAGAGTTACAAAAAGTGGAATAAACAGTGTTTGATAAAACAAATTACAATGTCTTTAAATCTTCACAATGTTAACGCATTAACTGTAAATAATACTTTACACATAATATATACTGCACTCCATCTAAAGCCAAATCACATATCGGAAGATCTACAAAGGTTTCTTTGTATTTATTCTATCTTTGTCAGTGGTTTACTTACCTAATTTCTTTTTCTGAACATATGCAGATGCTGAAAAATTCCTAATCCAATGACCGTAGTCACCAACTTCCTACCCTTATAGTCATTCTTTTGTTTTGTTTATAATCTGCGTATTAAAGTGGGCTCAAATCCCGAGTTGGAGCACCCTAAAGGACCGTCTGTTCTCTAAATGGTGATATAGAGATTGTCCTTTTATCATTATTATTGGATACATGCATAAGCTTATTGTTCTAAAGCCTGTGAGTTACTTGAAATTAACAGCATCCTTCATTTGAGTAGCCGCAAAGAAAGTCATGATAGTTGACATGGTATTCAACTCCAACAGATATGACATGGTCTCCAACAGATATATTGAGTAGATATGTTTCAAAAAGTGAACCATGTTTAATCTAAATAAATCTAATTTAAGTTATTGATTTGTTTAGTTATAATAAATCTCTGAGATTGTTTTCATACTCATGTCTTCCATTAAGAGTTCCGATTTTCGTAAGCACCATATATTTTAAATGATTCCATTCTGATTTTCGATATTGTAACATATACAACGAAAGTGTAATACACACAATAATATAAATCACGAGTAGAAAGAAAGAGGGACAAAATAACAATATAATGGTATCTCATACAGCTTGCAAGAAATATTTCAACTTACACAGGATAAATTTTTATCAACACTTCAGCGATGTCACTATTGATATGTAACATATATGTCAGAGTAAAATATCGATCAATAAGAAAAAATACGCAGATTATTTTATTGTTATTGAACATTTTCTACAATGATCGTTTTAAATTAGAATAAATTAATTTTACTAATGACGACCTTCATGACCTAGTTGACAAGACACTAAATATTCACCCCGAGGTTTCGTGTTGAATTCCCGACGATAATTGAAAAATTGTTTAAAAAAAGAGTCCTTGTCTGGCTGATTTCATCTGGTTACAAAAATTTCGTACGCTTGTCTTCTAGAATTATTGTTAGTTGGATGCCTGTCTTCCAGCTCGAAGATTGCGAGGTTGATTCCCATTGGTACCCAGATTTCTTAAACAGGGTTTCAGTTTGGTTTTCACTTAAGATCGATTTAGCACTTTTCTCGTTAGTTGAAAAAGATTGTCACAGGGCGATGAACCCTCGAAGTTGTATTGTACACAATGAAAGTTTAATACAGTACAGTACAATGATGATGATGAAATTTTCTTTGTAATCTTAAAATACAGAATATTTGAAATAACAAATCTCTCACACGTCTAATGTCGTCCTAATGTACCCAACAAAGTAAGAAAGAGTGATTTGATTCAATTTCGATTGTAAGTCCTTTCAAACAGGGTACGCCAGAGCCGTCACTGGTGGCAATACGGCCCGGAGATACGGCGCAGGGGCCCGCCAATAAATTTGCCCGGCGGTATCTCTGTATCTACAGACGCTCGCTAAAGCGCAGCCAGGCTGTCGGCAAACACTGGACCAGATTGGATATTTCTGATCAGTTTGAACTTTTTATCCAGTTTTGTTTTCTGCTTTTATTTATTTTTAACAATATTGCAACATCGCATTGCAGGATTTTGGTCCCGTGTCATTGAATACTAAAATTTAATTATTAAAACTATTTTTAACTGGGTCTCGTCGGCATTTTTTGGACATTTGGGATAAAAAAACCTACTACATCCAACATGAAAGAAAAAAATAGAAACTAACCATTTTTTCCTTTTTGTAACTTATAGATTTTTTCCGTAAATTATTTTTTATACCTATGTATATCATACAATGAATGTTGCTTTTTACGTGTTAAATTCCATATCTATATTTTTATCTCTTGTGTTGCCACCATTCTGCACACTAGCTGATTTTTTTATTATTATTAATGAGTCCTAGTGGTACGTAAGTTAAAGCGTATTATAACAATTGTAATTGACACAATCAAGAAATATCGTGATTAAATTCTATATCTTTATTGTTGTCTCTTGTGTTTCCCCCATTCTGCACACTAGCTAAAAGAAACTTGTTATTATTAATAAGTCCTAGTGGTATGTTGGTAAGAGCGTATTATAACAATTGTAATTGACACCTTCAAGAAATATAAAAAAAATATGTTTTTTTATCATTTCGGCCCTGACGCTTTAAGTCGTTAGGAGTAAACAGCAAGCAGTAAAGATATCAAGTTAACACATGGGCCTAAATCAATGTTATTGGTCGGCTCTTCGCTGAGGGAGGACAGGGCCGGAGAATGCAATTGTTAATATTTTATTAATGCTGTGTCATGATACCATCATTTTACCTTCATGATCGCCAGAGGCGGATCGTAATTATTACTCGTTACCTCAAAATGGCACATTATTTACAGCGATTTTGCAAGGCATTCGTTACCCTTTGGTTAAGGTAATGCTTTTGATTTTAAAGCTCGACATTTCAAAACCATTGTTTGAAATGTTACGTACCGTATTATTTTCTTTGTATTCATTGTATTAGTTTACAACGTAACACCTATACTGTAATACAAACTGACGAACCTTGCTTTATTATTTTTTCCAAGTTGTTTAAATACGTTATAATATTATGTATTGAGTGCCCTAGAAAATTGAAATCGAATCCCACAAGAGAATGACAAGCGTTATATCAAGACCGCGAAGGTTGGCAAAGCGCTCATTTATATAATTAATATTTCTAGCATGCTCAAGTAACCACCGTCACTCCAAGCTTACTTAAACGTGCTCAAGTAACCACCGTCACTCCAAGCTTACTTCAACTACTTTAAAGCAACTTAAATATGTTCAAGTAACCACCGTCCCTCCAAGCTTACTTCAACTTCTATAAAGCAACTTAAACATGCTCAAATAACCAACGCCACTCCAAGCATACTTCAATTTCTTTAAAGAAACTTAAACATGTTCAAGTAACCACCGTCACTCCAAGCTTACTTCAACTTATTTAAAGCAACTTAAACATGCGAAGTAACCACCGTCACTCCAAGCTTACATCAACTTCTTTAAAGCAACTTTCATTAAGTTCTGAAAATTGATCGTCGATTTCACAATTCATTTCGAGCTTTAACTTTTTACAAGGATTTTCTGATCCATGACCCTTTTGTTTAACATTTTAATCACACTGGAATCCTAAAGGACACTAAAAGGTTCATAGCATTTTTGCTTACAGATTGATCGTTGGCTATTAGGTTTGTTATCTATGATTATTATTTAAGACATAAACAATTAATACACTTTAATTTTGACTAAAAAAAGGAAGTTTTTAACTTCATATATTTATTTTTAAAGCGGTTTTCTAAATTAAATAAAAATATTTAAACAATTGATGCTGTAAAAATAAAGTATCCAAAAATGTATCAATAGTAAAATTACAACGGATACACTACAAATTTAAGAAGAATCGTTTTTATGAACCAATAATACGCTTTATTTTTGGAATTGTTTTTAAAGTTAATTTTTATTGCATTGCTTGTTTCTCTACTTAATCTCAATATAAATTTTCTCCCTTAATCTCAATATTAATCTTCTTCTAAAACTTTTTAAAACAATTGTAATTTATAGCAAGATTCTTGACAATTAACGTGCCATATAATATTTTTTTAAAGAAATAATATTCTTAAGTATATTTTTTTAATTTGATCAATTCGTTTACATCGTTACGAGTTTAAATACAAATATGACTTATTTGTAGTGCACTCATTCTAGAAATTATCTTTTTAACCTTTAATGTCAAGTACTCAAAATAAATAGAAATATACGAGTATGATCGATGTAATTTTTAAACTAGCAAAACCTCTTAGCAGTCCTGTGTAAAAAATACAATTCTTGAAAATAATTATTGAACCCAGACATTGTGGAAGATTCCTTCTATCAGATGTATATATTTTTTTCTATTACATTGACATACACGGGAATGTGTGATTACAGGATATGTATTTCTACGTTACATAGCTATAAATAAACTTATAGTATTAAATGTAAGCTTAGAAGGAAGATGAATTTCAGTTATTGGTAAGGAAATTACATAATATTAAAAGTTCTGAGAATGAAGGTCCGGCAATGGTAGAGTTTAAATACTTGGGTACTAGCATAATGTGCAATAATGACCTCTATGGCAAAGTGCTAGAACAATCAAAGAGTCAGACCTGTCTAAACTCTGACAAATGGATCCTATCTCTTTCATGGCACACGACAGAATGAATGAATCTGGACTTGTTTTTGTCGAGGTATGGCTCTGTTTTTTCGTGAATGTTTTTTCTTTATCCAAGGCTTTAAGCTTCTCTCTCCACGTACAATTTCATACAATTAGCATCCCTCGGACTTCTAATCAGCTGCCTTTCTTGATGGTGATATTTCCTGTAAGTTGCTTTAAATTTTCTACCTCTGTATATCTGCATCGGTTTCTTTGTTGTAGTTGTCATTCATTTACTTACACGCTTAAAATCTGTAAACACAAAAGCTCAATCTTTTATCGTTCAATTATCTTCGTAATCACCAAACTGAGCCGCTTGACTGAGGTTAATGATGCTGGAAGGGAACGATGATGCTGATGAGATTATCAGCGTAATTGGCTTTCATACTAATAATATCTCATCCTTTAGATCACTTATGAGTGATTATCGGCAACTAAAAATTATTCACCTGAACATACGCAGCTACGATAGAAACTTCGATGATTTTATTGTTTTTCTATCAGATCTAAATGCTGATTTTGACTTGATTGTTCTAACGGAGTGTTGGATCAAGGACAAGTTTCTGCCAAGGCACTTACACGGTTATAACATACATAAATCTACACACAATATAACACAGAATGAGGGAGTTGTGGTATATGCAAAAAAAGATCTTGAGATTACTGTCACTGAAATAAGCATCACTGCTGCTAATGTGTTGAGGATCCAACTGAATATGCAGACTATAATTGCTGTTTATCGTCCTCCACATATGCATGATATTGAGTCCTTTTTGGTGGGTCTCGATCAATTGATTAGGCAAAGTTCTCGGGAGGTCGTGCTTGTGGGGGATGTGAACATTGATATATTGGTGGAGGATCAGAGAAATACTTTGAATTACCTAGAGCTAATGACTTTTCATGGATTGATTCCTTTTATCACGACTCCCACACGCGTGACCTTGGGCTCGGGTTCCTGCATTGATCACGCAATGGTGAGAACTCGGCAGAAGGCTAGAGCAGTAGTGTATGAGACAACAATTACTGACCATTACGCAATTATATTGGGGTTTTCAGAGGGTGCAGGTAGACAAATAGGGATGGGCATGAAGAGAAAAAGGATCACGAGTATACCGGAGCTCTTGCACTCCCTTGATTCGGAAAATTGGCAAGACACTCTCAAGTCCCATAATGTAAATGAAGCTATGGAGAGCTTTATTAATGCTTATAACTCCCATATTACTCAGCCACACAGACAATACACAGTAGAAGCAGAAGGTACACAAAACTCAAACCTTGGATCACTGATGGATTGATTTATTGTATACGCAAAAGAGATCGTCTGCACCGGGATCTCAAGACAAGCAGTGATCCACACTCAATAACATTTTACAAACAATACAGAAATACATGCAAGAGACTCATCCAAAAAGCAAAGGAAAGTTACTATAGAGCAAAGATTGAAGCCTCAAATAATGATCAAAAGATAATTTGGAGTGTTATCAGGGACATCACCGGTACAGTGAGAGAGAGAAATGCCCCTTCTACATTAAACATTGATGGCACAAAAGTATCATTGACACAGGAACCACAAAAGCTTTGTAGTGGCATTAACGAATATTTCGCCAATGTAGGCAATAATCTCTCACGTAACATACTTAATAGGAACAAAACGACCGAACAGTCATTGAATGACGCTATTCTTCATTCTTTGAGAGTACCCGAATATACATTTTATCTAACGCCAACGTCGGAGAAAGAAGTTCTAGCGACTATTAACACACTTAAGGCAAGTAGCGCCCCGGGGCCTGATCAGATTACATCTGCACTGGTAAAACATACTCAAAGATTTATAGCACTACCACTGAAACATGTGATCAATTTGAGTTTTAGAGGTGTAACTTTCCCAACTGCATTAAAACGTTCGCATATTGTCCCAATACACAAGGGAGGCTCGATGGATGACTTAAAAAATTATAGACCCATATCTCTGCTGAGCATTCTTTCAAAAATTATTGAGAAAATAGTGAAGGACCGACTGATGAAATTTTTCAATATGCACAACATTATCTCTCCTAATCAGTTTGGTTTCCAAAGGAATGTGGGATCTGAAACTGCTTTGCTTAGTCTAGTAAACAGCGTTACCAACACTTTGGATAATAAGAAGGCATGTTTGGCAGTTTTTTTGGACCTTGCAAAGGCTTTTGATACAGTGTCTCACCGAATATTACTTACCAGATTGATGGAGGTGGGCATATGTGGGCGCTCTTCTAGTTGGTTCTCTTCTTAATTGTCTGATAGAACTCAGAGAGTCAAATTGGGTGATAGTGTATTTGGTGAACCTCTTTTTGTAAGATTCGGAGTACCTCAGGGTAGTGTTCTGGGACCTATATTGTTCCTGATATATGTCAATCAGTTGTGTAATCTTTCTCTCAGGGGTAAGGTTATTACTTTTGCGGACGACACGGTTCTTTTATTCGAGGGCCGAACATGGGATGATGTATTCTTAGAGGCTAACGAAGAATTGCGTGTAGTTAAAGAATGGATGGACTCAAATTTATTGACTCTAAATTCCCAAAAAACTAAATACATCACATTTAGCATATCTTCAAGAACTCAAGCACCTACAAATAAATACATAACACTACACACTTGTTCACCCATGTCTGACTGTAGTTGTGTTTCCTTGGAAAGGGTTGATAGTATAAAGTACCTTGGAGTTTATGTTGACCAGTTCCTTCGTTGGGAGGTCCATATTAACACTTTGAGCGCAAAAATCAGAAAACTAGGATACATATTCCGTATGATTCGAAATGTGCTCAGTGAAAATATTCTTAAAAGTATATACTTCGCCTTATGTCAGTCAGCACTTTCTTACGGTATATCAGTTTGGGGGGGATGCACCTTAACCCAGAAACACATATTACAGGTTTCCCAAAAATTGATTGTGAAAATAATCAATAAACTTCCTGCTCGGTATCCCACGGCGGAGCTTTTCAGAGAGTATCAGGTCCTGAACATAGCCAATTTACATCTCAAATCCATTCTCTGGCACTACCATCGAGAGGAGGGGAAGATGCAAACTCAGCAGACACACATGACACGCATGGCAACTAATGAAATGTTCACCATCCCTAGAGTTAAAACCTCTTTTGCCCAAAGGCAATATGCTTATTTGGCTCCCATTACATACAATGGCGTGCCGACTTCAATAAAAGTAAAGGTAGGAAAACCATTTAGACAGTCGATCGGAGCGTGGTTGTTATTGCGACAGGATTTTGAGTACTTGGGCTTTCAGGATGAATGACGAGTGGAAAGGATTTATGTGAGCTCGTGAGTGTGGGTCTCTTATTATTGTTTTAATTTTGGTTGTTATTGTATTTGTGTTTCTGTGTGTTTTTCTTTTTTTTGTTTTGGATTTGTTTTGATTTTTATTCTTATGATTGTGTGCAGTATATTGTGGGATGAATATTTTTGGTCTTTCTGGAGCGATAATGTGTGAGGAGTTGAGTTTCGCAGGATGTTTCCAGTTGTAGTTGAGTGTCACTGTTTGTCAGGTTGATGAGAGCGTGCAACGGGGTTTTTTGTGTTATCAAAAATCGGAAAGAAGTATCGATTTATTTTTTCATGCTAAATATCCTCATTGAGATACAGGCAAAAGCCTAGTTTACTGGGGATACGACAAATGAAAGGCAACAAACCCAGATCCATTAAAATTATATGTCCAAATCAAATTACCTGTTGTTTTTTCTCAAATTGTGTATATTTCTTGTCATGTGTAATAATAAATAAATAAATAAATAAATAAATAAATCACAAAAGGCCGCAGCTATTTCCGGATGTTTAAAGAACACTGTCTTGAAAAAGTTATATAAAACAAGTATATGAACATCCAAAGCAAGGTGAGGATATACAAGACCTGTGTCCGCCCCATAATGACATACAGCAAAGAGTCCAGAGCCGACACTGTCAGAACCAAAAATCTCCTTCGAACCGGCGAAATGAAGGTACTCAAGAGTATTGCTGGCAAACCCCTTCGTGATAGAGTACGAAACACAGAAATCCGAAGGATTTGCGAAGTTGAAGATATTGTCAGATGGGGATGACAGAGAAGTAGGTTCTGGAACGAACATGTATCCAGAATGGCCAGGGACAGTATCCGTCATGCAAGCAGACCTCCAGGACGACCTCCCAAAGGATAGAAAGACAGCTGGTAGTCGACGTCACAAGAGGGAAACAATGATGCCGGACCATAACAGGCCAAAAGGCCTAAAATAAGAAGAAGAAGAATGAAGATTGCAAAATCCAAAGTCTGGAGATAGAAGAGTGGGAAAGGAAAAGTAAATGCAATATATGGGTGAACAATGAAAGATTGAAGCAAGTTGAGAAATTCTACTATGTATGGTAGGTTGTATTTTCTCAGATGGAGGAAGAGTTACGAGATACTCGTATATCGAACAACATGTAGCGATAGGAAACAAAAGTCCATGGGGCACTAAAACATAGTCGTACATACGGATCGGATAGTATCAAAATCTAAAAATATGTTAGTCTACAGTAGCATTTGTGTAAGTACTAATTTTGATGTATGATAGTGAAACATGAATGTTGAAAAATATTGAAATAGCCGTATAAATGTTGTTGAAATGTATCCCTTTAGAGTAATAGAGGGATTTACAGTGTACACATATGACAAAATCGGAATGAAGTTATTGGGGATGATTGTGAACTTAAAACTGAAGTGTTGAATAAGATGAAGAAGAGCACCCTTAAATAATTTAGGGATATGAAGAAAGAAAGTCTAACAAAAAATATATACGTTGCTAATGTGGATAAAAGGCGTGGTAGAGGAAGATCATAGAAAATATGGCTGGATCATATTTGAAAAGAAGGAAATGTAAGAAGTGAGAGCATCGTAGGAGTTATATAAGAAGGTGTATGAGTGTGGAATACGCGTAATATGTGTATGTGTGTCGAGGTAAGAAAGACTGCCCCTTTGTTATATTTGCCTACCCCAATAGGGAAACGAGGTGACGGTATGACAACGTACGTATCTTAAATGGAAAAATAAATATTTATTTTACATTAATTTAACTGCGCATTTCTTTATGTATTTCTTTTTGAAGAATTTTGTGTGCATGGCATTATATTTGTAGCTATCGTAATAATTATTGAGAGAAATAATCTTCACGACTGTGTATATTATTATTTGTTCAAGACACGAACTGTAGATAGCAATAAATTTGTGCGGATCTTTTCTACGTATAAATTGAACGTATAGTTGTGCAAACAGAAAAGGTAATTAACGATCTGAGAAACGCATAAAGATGCCGCTTAGAGTGATTTACTTACTTATACAGCCCGCTTAAAAGTATTGTTTATTTTTTTTTATTATTTGCAAATCTTTTCAATTACTTATACCTACGTTTTTGTTTTATTTTCATCGAAAAGCTTTATGTTACTTTTCATACAAAAAATCTAAACAAATTTTTTTTTTTACGTTCGTAAAAAAGTATTCTTAATTATTTATCTAATAAAATTATTTACATTTGTATCTCAATTATTGTATTTTTTACATACACGTATTTTACGGATGAAAATGTTTAAATGATTAACATCCAAAAAATAATCATTTGAAGTACGTATAAATTAACTTTTCTGAAATATTTGAGGAAATAGATGCACTTTGTCTGGGCTAATATGGAATATTATTTTGAAACATAATTTGACCATGAAATATTAATTTAAATTTCTTTTTGCACGTCTGTTTGATATTGAAAATAAAATGCTTTGAGTTAAAATCAATTTTCCATATATGCGTTAATTAAGTATAATTTTTACTACATATTAAATACGTTTGAAAAAATTTCAATTTATTTTATGGTATATTTGAAATTAAGATAAAACTCATAGCGTTGTATAACTCAAATCATTCTATTTTTTATAAGGGCGAAAATTTGTTTGGTCATTATGATCAGCTGTTCTAACTTAAAATGAGGTTTATTATAGGGGGGTTAAAAAATATTCATCATCAATAAATTTTTGCTTGTAACAGTGTCAGATGTGAGTTTTCTAAATCACCACAATATAACTAATTATTTTACCATGCCACATTGTATTGTATTTTACTTCCATCATTTGTAGTACTACCTGGCTTTATTTCCTTGTGACGATCTCTTCCAGTCAATCAGAAATAATGTAAAGAGACCTGAAGTGAAAACCCTTCTAATTGGAAGATAGGTGTCTTACCAATTAGTCCACGGAGGTTGTCAGGGATAAGTTTTTCAATATAATATCTAGTATTAGATTTGGTGGATACGGAACGGGTTATCCACTACTGATCTCCCAGCATCAATATCACGTTCAATTCTTGAGATAATTTGAATTACTAACACTTATTATGAATAAATATACTTATAAAAAGGATTCTATTTTGTAATGGTACTATAAACTTAAAGTATTATTTTGTTTGTTTTGAAAGGTTTTCAGGGGTGTGGCTAATATCAATATACACGTTAACATATTATACATATAACTGAAAATAATTAAAATAGTATGAAATAATAACAGTCTCGTTTTCACGTAAATAATTCAGAGTTACACCAGTTGAGTAAATCATATTTGAAAAAATCAACATAAAAAATATAATACATTTTTAAAAAGGAGCTGAATGTTAATAAGTGACATTATTTATTTTATGTGTAGCTTAGAAGTGTTTTATTTTATAAATTTTGTTTATACTCTTCATCAAAGAGTGTTTTACTCTTGAATCAAAAATAGCTCACAAGCACCACTCCTTTACGATATCCGTGGCCTGTTTGATAAGACGCTCAAGGGTCTTACTAACTTGGCCAAGGATAATAATTTGGGTAGCAAAGGGAGTTCGCAACTCTCGGGCTGGAAAACAGGTGTCTTATTAACTAGAATTTGGTGATGATATAAAGATGAATTGTATTTAAACATAACGTATTTCATCAGATCAAAGATTTAAATCCATAAGAGATTACGAAATAAAAGCAATAGTTAGATTCCATATAGTTGATAGAACTCGATATATGGACGTGTGTAATTGAAGTGCCTGTTCCAAGCAGTATTGCTTATACGAACAACGAGTTCATTGCCTGCTCCAGTGTTTCGTAATCCTAAGGCTCGGTTAATAAGCTGTAGACAATGCTGTCTCCAGACCAATACAACACAAAATTCAGGTAAAATAAGTCTGAATAGAATGTTTAACCTGAGATTTCAATCATGAAAATAAATGTGTCATTTTCTTGAGAAATTTTTCAATTGCATCTGTATTTGAATGCCTGAAAGTGCTAGAGACGTGTGCAGCTTTAGAATCATTTGAAGACAGCCCTTTCTGGATAGTCTTATAATAAAATATGATTCTACGTGAACAATATACTCCACTTAAAGCTAAATTTATCACATATCGGTAGAGCTACAAAGATTTCTTTGTATTGTATTTATTTTTCCCTTGGTAAGTTTTCTACGATTTTCTTACCACGTATGTTTAATTTAAGCATGCGGATGCGGAGAAGGTCCTAATATGGCAATAGCCCCCCCTTCATATCCTTACACTCGATTTTTTTATTGTAATATTTTTGTTCAATCGTGGGTAAATTGTCTTTTCCATAAGCCTACGATTGTCCTGATAAATGACACCTGTAATGCTGCCTATGCTGTTTGCGCAGATAATACAACGACATCAAAATAACGAAATATATCAAAACCTATGGCAATATTTATTAAAAACCCTAAGGTACCTTCGTGGCCTGGTTAGTAACATGTTCATATTCTAGCCCGGAGTTTTAAGTTTGATTTTCGTGGATACCCGGATAAAAAAAAGGGGGTTGTGTCTCGTTTTTCACCATAGTTTAACACCTTTCTCGTTGGTTGGAAGATATTACATGGGAATAAACCGGACAAGTTGTATAGTATACAACGAAATTGTTATACAATACAATATCATATGTGGTCAAATCGTTAAATAAAACAGAATGCTTTTAATAATTCTGCTACTATACTAAAATGCTAGATATAATCAGTAGTGGTCTTTTGTAGTGTTGAACCGCATTGTTTTGGTTTGTGAGGGCAAAGTTGATTACAAACATCCCTGGAGATATGTTTCTATAAAACTGCTATGTTTTAGAAACATCGCATCATAATCGCGAAACTCTCAAAAAATGCTAGATACGTTTATTTAACAGAATTATTATTTTGTTCAATCTCCTTATTTTCATAAAGTATGTCAAATTTAAAATTGAACATTTTAATTTCAAATAAATAAATATTTCCCAACACTTATTTTGATTTCCCATTTAGATAAAATATATTTAAGAAAACTATTTAGAAATTAAAAACCTATAGATTTAGTATCCGAGTTTCATTTAGATAAATTATTTGAAACTGGGCTGTTAAACATGTTTTTTAATCTGATATACATAATATTTGAATTATTTTGCATTTTACATTTCAACTTAAGCCGCTTTTTCTTGAACTGTGGACGTCATTTTTATGTTTTAAAATGATTTTTTTTTATAGAAATTAACATTTTTTATCTTTATCTGCAATCTTTTATGCATACATGTAAAACACGCGGCCTTCCAACGTTAAATCTGCGGCCCACTGAGATTTTTTTTAAATCTTCTTTTTCCTACATGTACACGTATAAGACAGAATAATACGAAGAAGTTAGTTGATTTATTTTATTTTGCTTTTTTCTTAATAATAATAATCATAAAAAAACAATTTTAATAGCGCCCTTTAAACAGAAAACTATCATCAAGGGCGCTCTAGCTCGAATCCACTATTACTGGAAAATTAAACATGCAATCTGACCAAAACAAGCGTAGGATAAGAAGATGGCGGCTGTGGCCATTAGATTAGACACTTCCCTGCACCTGCACATATTTGTAAAAACATATTTGGTAAGAAGACAAATTACAAATAAACTTTTTTAGATGTTCCGACATGTGATAGAAGTGCATAGAGCTTTTGATTTAGTTTAGTGTATGTATGTAATGTTCACATACAATCGTAAATTTTGATAAGACCTCCTAAAAAGAGTTATCTTCAAGTGCTTCCTAACGCTACATAATTCACCCTTATCTCTAATATAAGAGACAGGGCAATCTACGCAATGTCAAAAGTTCTATCATAAGGTTGAGTGATTGTTATGTGGTCCAAGCGGGTCTAAATACATTCCAATCGTGGTGTCTGATGAATCAATTCCACCATAATACGAAAAAGTATTAGAAAATAAGCTTGTATAGAATTAAAAACCCAGTTATCTTCGATTACAATATAAATTCTAACATGTTAGATGGATAAAGTTTGCTTCATGGATCTTGGATTTTTTTCGACTGTACCCTGTTTTCTTTAGCCCCTGTTTAAAGTATTACCGATAAGTACGAGTATTTGAGAATTTTGGGCTTCATAATGAAACATTTGATAGAATTCAATGGAGTACACGCAATCTAGACTATCTTATCCTTCTGGTATGGAGAAACTGAAATACAGCTCCAGTATCAGGACTCCTTATTACTCAGTTCACTCGAATGTTCTGGAGAAGGTGCAGCACATATTTTTGAGCACATCAGTTTTATGTTCGTTTTTAAAAATGATGATGTAAACTATATATTATATGTTGTTATCGCGTCTGTCCTTGATGAAACTTTCCGATCATAGAGTGGTTTAATTAGATCCCGCATTCCAAAACTTTCCGATCATAGGGTGGTTTAATTAGATCCCGCATTCCAAAACTTTCCGATCATAGAGTGGTTTAATTAGATCCCGCATTCCAAAACTTTCCGATCATAGGGTGGTTTAATTAGATCCCGCATTCAAAAACTTTCCGATCATAGAGTGGTTTAATTAGATCCCGCATTCCAAAACTTTCCGATCATAGAGTGGTTTAATTAGATCCCGCATTCCAAAACTTTCCGATCATAGGGTGGTTTAATTAGATCCCGCACTCCAAAACTTTCCGATCATAGAGTGGTTTAATTAGATCCCGCATTTCAAAACAGTGAATGGGATAATTGAATGCCCGTTAAAGTTACTGGAATTGATTGAATCCCAAATTCATTCGAGAAGTGTTAGAATGCAAGATATATTCCGGTGCGAGAGCTGTAGTACTAACTATTGTATTTCTCGAGTTCTGCAGTACCCAGATTTCATCGATTGGGTGATAACTATGCTCCAGTCTCGGACATACGAGTATTTGGTGACAGTCTTAATGCCTTTAAAAATTCCCTTAAAGAGGCTTTATATTTCTCTGAACCATAAATCCGACAATACAGTGTGACTCTCGTTATTTTTTTCATACTCCTTCTTTTCGTTGACTTTGTTTCTCTCGAACTTTTCGAGATATCTGTTAACGTGTTGAAGTTTCGGCGTGCGTTTTTTTTTGTACATATATAGGATGCATATTTGTTATTATTGTTTTCTTTCTTTTTGTATGTTGAGGCCTTTGATTACCTGGGTCTTGATCTGTCTCAAGTTTATATTTTGTATGTGGTGGGTGGCATCCATATAAGTACTGTTTTTCGATATTTTTTTTGTATAGTATTCATGTAAATGTTTATAATTTTTGTGACAAGATGTATTTACGAGTATATTCATGCGCACTCAAAATTTTATTTTGAGTATAACTCTTGTAACCTTTTCAATCGTCAATAAAAGGTCTTAAAATGTACTAAAATATTGAAAACATGCAGTCTTCGACTTACAATGTACTCGTAGCTTCTGTGGTCCGTGTTGCAAAAAGAGTTTGACATGCCTGGTTTATGGTGTTTTTGTCGACAATAATTTAAAATCAAAGGACTGCGATCTTTATATGTAAATTGGCTTTCTTTTTTTGTCGACTTCATGAATTGCTCAAAGTTTATTGATGAAAAAAGCCTTAAGTGTTTTTTTTGCATCCTTTTTTATTGATTCGTTCATTAATTCAATAATTCGTATGGTAATATGCCCATATTGGTGGAATAAGTATCTATTGGGAAATCATGTGCATATTGAAAAGCTTCACTGGAAGACAATAATGTATTCAGCCCCACTAATTGAGGGTTTAGAAACACTTAAGCATGGAACTTGCGCTTCATTGTCGCACAAATTGTAAAGTTACACATGAAGAGGTACTCGTATACATCTTACGCATATGTCTTACGCATGCAAGTATTGCTACCAGACAATCTCTGTTACTAAACTGGGACCGTCTTTTTTTAATTATATTTTTTTTCCGGGTACCATCGGCAATTCCATACATCGGCAATTCAATACACCCGAAACCTCCGGGGTGGAAGTCAAGCGTCTTACCGACTAGACTGCAGGTCGTCGATAAATAAATTATATATATATATATATATATATATATATATATATATATATATATATATATATATATATATATATATATATATATATATATATATATATATATATATAAATATATATATATATATATATATATATATATATATATATATATATATATATATATATATATATATATATATATATATATATATATATATATATATATATATATATATATATATATATATATATATATATATATATATATATATATATATATATATATATATATATATATATATATATATATATATATATATATATATATATATATATATATATATATATATATATATATATATATATATATATATATATATATATATATATATATATATATATATATAATATATATATATATATATATATATATATATATATATATATATATATATATATATATATATATAATATATATATATATATATATATATATATATATATATATATATATATATATATATATATATATATATATATATATATATATATATATATATATATATATATATATATATATATATATATATATATGTATATATATATATATATATATATATATATATATATATATATATATATATATATATATATATATATATATATATATATATATATATATATATATATATATATATATATATATATATATATATATATATATATATATATATATATATATATATATATATATATATATATATATATATATATATATATATATATATATATATATATATATATATATATATATATATATATATATATATATATATATATATATATATTATATATATATGATCTGATCGACGCTGATCGACGCGACCTCGAACATAGGAGGCATGTTCGCACGACTACCAACAAAGAAGGATCCTCGAGTAATAATCTTCAATGTGCCTAGAGAAATGACACACGAGGAAATGACTCAGGCAGTTATTGACTCCTTACCAACACCGCGCGACTCTAACTTGGGAACCAAAATAAGATTGAGTCATTTATCGGGTCCTCGGGGTGGACCTACATGTCATCGTGTACTTCAAGTGCCAGCTGTGGTAAGACAACATCTTATCGCTCAGCAGAGGATATTCTGCAATTGGTACGTGTGCCGTGTGAAGGACTTTACCAGAATAACTGTATGTAGCAATTGTCATTTGTTCGGCCACTCCCACAAACATTGCAAGGAAGCGCAAAACTGCGGACACTGCGGAAAGGAGGGACATACTGATGAGTCCTGCCCTTCAAAATCTAGCCCACCAAAATGTGCCGCATGTTTGCGTTTCAAAAAACCACATGACCACCTTAATGGTTCAACTGATTGCCCAGCGTATCAATTTGCGATCAGTCGTCATATGGCATCCACCAATTATGACGCTGCATGAAAGCAGTCAAATGCATAGTAATGATAAAATGTGTCATTCTGGTTTTAGAGGTGCCTCGCGTAGGGCGAGAGATAAGTTCACTGTCGCGCAGTGGAATGTTCGGTCTCTCAATACTGCAATTGATGAGCTACCACTTGTGCTCTCCCGCGATGATATAGACGTGCTCTGTCTTAATGAAACCTGGTTGTCACCAGCGTCTGATATTGCTAGCTTTATGATACCAGGTTACTCTTTTCTTCAAACCCCTAGGCACACTTGAGGTGGTGGTGTGGGTTTCTTTATAAAAGAGCATTTAAACGCGACGATATTATTAGCATCATGTGATCGTGATGTTGAGTACTCCTGGATGAAACTTAAATTAAATGGTATAACTATAGTCATCGGCACAATCTACCGTCCTCCAAACTCTAATCTTAACACTGCTCTAGATGTTTTAAGTGAACATTTGTCACGATTTCTGCCATGCTGTGACCATATATTTTTCATGGGTGACCTGAACATCAGCCTTTTAAATACGACCACTGCTTTCTATAAAAAAATCCAAGATTTGATTGATTCTTTTGGACTCTCACAATTAGTTTCGGAACCCACCAGGATTACTGGCTATAGTGAGACATTATTAGACGTTTTTTGCACCGACTCGAAGCATGTGGTTCTATCTGTGGAGGTATTTCACTGTAGTAATATAAGTGATCATGGTATGGTGGTTGGTGTCTTGAACCTCCCAAAGCAAAAGGCCCCACCATGTACCATTGAGTATAGAGACTTTACCGCTGCTAACCAGAATGAGCTCTACGTCGCGTTAAGTCGTGTGCCATGGTATCGTATCTATCGTGAGGGAAGCGTGGGTGGTAGGGTTGAGGTGCTAAATTCGCTATTGCATGACATTTTGGAAGGCCATTTCCCACTCAGGAGGAAAACTTTTTACCGCTCGCGTAGTCCATGGTTCACAGCTACAATAAGGATGTTAATCAAGTCGAGAAACAGGGCGGAAAATAAATTCAAGAGGACAAAGCACCCATTGCATGAATATGAATATAAACTACTTCGAAATCAAACAAATAGTGCCATAAGACGTGAAAAAAGGGCTTACTTCTCTAATTTTGTTAACTGCAATACTAAAAACCCAAAGGAGATGTGGAAGAACCTGAACTCGTTGATAAATCCAAACAAAGGAACGTCTGGTGGAGTTCCATCCCATCTGACCAATCCTGATGATTTAAACAATTTCTTCGCGTCAGCGAGTCAGAGTGATGTGCCCGACACAACTCTTTTAAACTATTATGCAAACAATCGTAGGGAGGGAAGCTCAACGTTTGAGTTCTCATTCGTCACACCCGAACAAGTCGAAAAGGCTCTTGAATTTATTAAATCGAATGCAGTGGGTGCTGATGGAATTCCGATAAAATTGATACGACTCTGTTTGCCATTTATTAAGGACATACTAGCGGGAATTTTTAATACATCTCTTCAGGAGAAAATATTTCCATATGTTTGGAAGTCTGCTCTAGTCGTCCCAATTCCAAAGAAACAAAACGTCGTTGAATTTAAGGATCTACGCCCAATAAGTATTCTCCCAGTTATATCAAAGATTTTGGAGAGATTGGTGTTCGTTCAGATATCGAATTATCTTCTATCCAATGACCTATTGCCCAAGTATCAATCTGGCTTCAGGCCTAAATATAGCACAACGACGGCACTGAGCTGTGTGGTGGATGACATATTGCGGGAATCAGATAAGGGAAAGGTTACTGCTCTGCTTCTGCTGGATTATTCAAGAGCTTTTGATACTGTGAATACAGATCTCCTGGTCTCTAAACTGTCCTTTTTGGGGTTCTCAGAGAGTGCATGCCAGTGGCTAAGGAGTTTCCTAACTGGTAGGAGTCAACGAGTTACCACTAGAGACCAGGCTGGACTACGGGTGTTGTCCCACCCCACGAGCCTTAAAAATGGATGCCCCCAAGGGTCAATACTGAGTCCATTACTCTTTAGCCTATATACATCTGATCTTCCAGATGTGATAAGGAACTGTAGCTACCACATGTATGCGGACGATACTCAACTTTATTATTCATTTGGAAGTAATGAGGTTCAGTCTGCCACTCAACACATAAATGATGACCTCGAGCGGCTGATGATATGGTCTAGGAGGCATGCGCTTCTCTTGAACCCTACAAAATCGGTTATGATTGTAATGGGTACAAGACAACAAGTCGAAAAGTTGAACGAGCCTTTGGAAATAAAGATTGGTAACGCGACTGTGCCTACAGAGAGCGTGGTGCGTAATTTGGGTGTGTATATGGAATATGACTTAAGATTCGAGGCTCACGTTAGAAATAAACTACAATGGGCTTTTTCGCGGCTTAAAAATATTTATCGCATCCGTCAAAACCTATCCATTGAAGCTAGACGTAGAATAATCGACGCGCTCATTATCCCAATAGTCGAGTATGGTGATTGCATCTATGGACCGTGCCTTCTAAGGAGAACCGAACGGAAATTGCAAAGATTGCAAAATGCTTGCTGTAGGTATTGTTTCAACATTCCCCCCAGAGGACACATCACCCCTTTTTTGAGAGCTTTTAAAATTATTGACATGAAACAAAGACGGTTTCTTCACTTAAGCGTACTCATGCATAAAATTACCAGTTCAAAAAACTGAATTGGTCTAGAAACTTTCACGGCTACGAGACTAGAGGCAGAGAGACTCTTTTACTTATCCCAAACCATAACCTAACACTGTTCAGGGGATCCTTCTCATACTCAGCCAGCAAATGCTGGAATGAGTTGCCCCAGGCCTTGAAGGAGCGGGTGAATAGTTATACCTTCAGAGATGCTCTAAAGCGTTATCTTCTGGGTGGTTAATGG